>PVIH01000167.1:0-145159 GCA_004025045.1 Sigmodon hispidus | reverse complement strand
CTAATCTTGTATCCTGCTACTTTGCTGAAGATGTTTCTCAGCTGTAGAAGCTCCCTGATAGAATTTTGTGGATCACTTACTTATCATCTAGAAATAGAGATAGTTTCACTTCTTTTCCAATTTGTATCCCCTTAATCTCCTTTCATTCTCTTATTGCTTTAGCTAAAACTTTGAGAACTATATTGAATAGATAAGGGGAGAGAGGACATCCTTGTCTAATTCCTGATTTTAGTGGGATTGCTTTGAGTTTTTCTCCATTTAGTTTGATGTTGGTCGTTGGGTATTTGTAAATTGCCTTTATTATATTTAGGTATTTTTCCTAAATATTCCTGTCTCTCCAGGACTTTTATCATGAAGGCATGTTGGATTTTGTTGAAGGCTTTTTCCGCATCTAAGGATATGATCATGTGGTTTTGTTTCTTTAGTTTGTTTATATGATGGATAACGTTTACTGTTTTCATATGTTGGACCATTCCTGCATTTCTGGGATGAAGCCTACTTGGTCGTGGTGGATGATATTTTTTATATGTTTTTGTATACAGTTTGCCAAAATTTTGTTGGGAATTTTAGCATCGATACTCATGAGGGAAATTGGTCTGTAATTCTCCTTTGTTGCATCTTTGAGTGACTTGGGTATTAGGGTAATTGTGGCCTCATAAAAAGAGTTTGGCAGTATTCCTTCAATTTCTACTGTGTGAAACAGTTTGAGAAGTATTGGTAATACTTCTTCTTTGAATGTCTGGTAGAATTCTGCACTGAAACCATCTGGGCTTGGGCTTTTTTTACTTGGGAGATTTTTAATGGCAGCTTCAATTTTCTTTAGGGTTATAGGTCTGTTTAGGTAATTAATCTGGTCTTCATTTAATTTGTTAAATGGTACCTGTCCAAAAAGGTGTCCATATCTTCTAGGTTTTCCATTTTTGTGGAATATAGATTTTTCAAAGTATGACTTGATAATTCTCTGAATTTCCTGGGGTTCTGTTGTTATGTCCCCCTTTTCATTTCTGATTTGGTTGATTTGAATACTCTCTCTTTCTCTCTGCTTTTTGATTAGTTTGGCTAAGGGCTTATCTATCTCGTTGACTTTCTCAAAGAACCAAATCTTCGATTCATTGATTCTTTGTATTGTTCTTTTTGTTTCAATTGTATTGATTTCAGCTCTAAGTTTGATTATTTCTTGCCGGCTACTCACTCTTGGTGAGTTTGCTTCTAATTGTTCTAAGGCTTTCAGCTGAACTGTTAGTTCTTTAGTGTGGGATTTCTCTAGGTTTTTCATATAGGTATATAGTGCTATGAATTTTCTTCTTAAGACTGCTTTCATTGTGTCCCACAAGTTTGGGTACATTGTAGATTCATTTTCATTAAATTCTAGGAAGACTTTGATTTCTTTCTTAATTTCTTCCTTGACCCAGAGGTAATTCAGCTGAGTGATGTTTAGTTTCCGTGAGTTGGTAAGCTTTTTGTGATTTTGATGTTGTTGAACTCTAACTTTAGGCCCTGGTGGTCCGATATGATACAAGGGATTATTTCCATTTTTTTTGTATCTGTTGATATTTGCTTTATGATTAATTATGTGGTCAATTTTAGAGGAAGTTCCATGAGGAGCTGAGAAATATGTATATTCCTTTGCATTTGAGTGGAAGCTTCTGTAGATATCTATTAAATCCATTTGCATCATAACCTCTGTTAGACTCCTTATTTCTCTGTTGAGTCTCTGTCTGGTTGACCTATCCAGGGGTGAAAGTGGGGTATTGAAGTCTCCCACTATTAGAGTGTGAGAGTTGATGTGGGATTTGAGCTTTATCGTGTTTCTTTTACATAGATAGATGCCCTTATATTAGGGGCATAAATATTCAGGATTGAAATCTCCTCCTGACCAATTTTTCCTGTGATGAATGTATAATGACCAACTTGGTCCCTTTTAATTGCTTGTAGCTTGAAGTCTACTTTGTTAGATATTAGGATGGCAAACCCAACTTGTTTCTTAGGACCATTTGACTGGAAAAATCTTTTCCCAACCCTTTACTCTGAGCCTGTGTCTGTCTTTGTGGTTGAAGTGTATTTCTTGTATGCAGAAGGATGGCTTCTGTTTTTGTATCCATCTTGTTAGTGTGTGTCTATTTATAGGTGAGTTGAGTCCATTCATATTAAGGGACATTAGTGATTACTTATTGATGTTTCCTGCTATTTTTGGTGGTAGCTTGCATGTATTTCCTTTCTCTAGGCTTTTTTTCTGTGGGATTATCGAATGTTTGTGGTTTCATGGGTGTATCTGGGATCCTTAGGTTGGAGTTTTCCCTCTAATGCTTTCTGGAAGGCTGGACTGGTAGATAGGTATTGTTTTAGTCTTACTTTGTCATGAAATATCTTGTTTACTCCATCTATGGTGATTGATAATTTTGCTGAGTATAGTAGTCTAGGTTGGCAGCCATGCTCTTTTAGTGTCTATATAACCTCTGACCCAGACCTTCTTGCTTTCATTGTTTCCAAGGAGAAGTCAAGTGTTATTCTGATAAGTCTGCCTTTATAGGTTAGTTGGCCCTTTTCTTTTGTAGCTCTTAAAAGTTTTTCTTTGTTCTGTACGTTTTGTGGCTTGATTATTATGTGGCCAGCGAACTTTTTTTTTGGGGGGGTCAAATCTATTTTGTGTTCTGTAAGCTTCTTGTATCTTTTTAGGCATTTCCTTCTTTAACTTGGGAACGTTTTCTTCTATGATTTTGTTGAATACATTATCTGTACCTTTCAGCTGGTATTCTTTTCCTTCTATTCCTATTATTCTCAGGTTAGGTCTTTTCATGGTATCCCCAATTTCCTGAATGTTTTGTATTATGGCTTTTTTGGTTTTAGTGTTTTCTTTGACTGATGTATCTATTTCTGCTATTGAGTCTTCCACTCCAGAGATTCTGTCTTCCATCTCTTGGATTCTGTTGGTTATGTTTTTATCTGTAGTTCCAGCTCTTTAGATTTTCTATTTCCACCTTTGCCTCATTTTGTGCCTTTTTTATTGCTTCTATTTCAATTTTTACTTCCCGGAATGTTTCTTTCATATTTTGGTTTTCCTTTTCCTGGTTTTCTTTCAAGGATTTGTTCATCTCTTTCAATTTTTTTGTTTATATTTTCTTCTATTTCTTTAATGGAATTTTTATATCCTCTTTTAAAGCTTCTATAATCTTCATAAACTTGATTTTCTGTTGTTTCCTCTTCATTGCTCCATTCAGTTCTTGGTGTTATATAACTAGCAGTTTCTTCTGGTATTTTCTTGTTGTTCTTTATATTATCATATGTATTCTTGCACTAGCATCTGCCCATGGCTTCAGTGGTTCACACTTAGTCAGCTCCTATCCAGTTGTAGCTAGAGGGCTTGTGTTTCTCCTGTCTGCTCTAAGCAATGGGTCTGCTTGATCTCTGGCTTTGCCCTGGACATGGATGTTAGTTTCAAAGGCCTCAGTCCTTCTCTGATGATTCAGTTCACCTTGGAGGCAGGGCCCAGCTGTGCAAGGTCCCTTCTTTTAGGGGTCACTTGAGGAGGCCCCTCACAGCTAAAGCCTATGGCCTGTCTGCTAGCACGAGTCTGAGATCAGACCCTTGGGTGTGACTCTGATCTCGGAGATGGATTCTCCAGATGGGCGGCCCAGGAGCTGGAATCTGCTCACTTCTGACCCCGCTGTGAACAGGGGTCTGTGTTTCCCCCATTAGTGTTTTCAGGAGGTACTGACGTGTGGTGATAAATTTATAAATAGTAACTTAAGTTACTGTTAATTTTTATAGACAGTTATAAGTCAATTGCTTACTTTCCTTTAAGTCAATATTTTAAGGAATTTTTGAATAAATAATCAAGTGTTTATTAATATTTGTAATTATTCATTGTCATAATATTTTAATCTTAAGGCAAATAGTTAATTTCATTTCTTTTTTAAATTAGTGTACAAATTCTTTGTTTTTATTAGTTTTTAAGTAATTTAATTAAAATTTATTAATAACTTTAAAATCTCTTTTCAGTAACTATATTAGTTTTAAAATGTTGTATTAGTCAATTAAGTATTTAATATTTTTATAATTGTTATGCTTAATAGTCATTTTTGGAATTAGTATTAGTAACCTTTAATCTACATAACAGTATGTCATGTTATTTCATGAGTCATGAAATACTCTCAATAATTTCTGTTTAGGTTCTAATATTATCGAACAATCTTCTTAAGAAGCTTCCCCATGGTCTTGGAAACCTTAGAAAGTTACGAGAATTAGATTTAGAGGAGAACAAACTGGAGTCCTTGCCCAATGAAATTGCTTATCTTAAGGATTTACAGGTAACATCCTCTCCTGGTTGTGGTTTGTTAGAGTTGTGTGACTAAGTTCTTGGAAACCATTTCAAATCATAAATTTTTCTTTAGTTTTTGATAAAATTTCGAGGTTAAAGATTTTTGTCTTACTGTTCTTATGTGAATATAAAATATGCTGTCTATTTTTGTTTTCCTAACAAATGAAAGTGTTTGGAAGAAAATCTTGTGATTACTAAGCAAGTTTTATCCAACCTAATTTCCCTATTATTTTTTTTTATTTATTGGATATATTATTATAAGTTTACACCAGTTGTAGGAAATGTATGTGAGATTTTTTAATTTTTGTTAATCTTCTAGAAATTAGTCTTGACAAACAACCAGTTGACCACTCTTCCCAGAGGCATTGGTCACCTCACCAACCTCACACACCTTGGCCTTGGAGAGAACCTGCTTACTCACCTTCCAGAGGAAATTGGTATGATCCTGTGGATGATTGACACTACTGATTGAATTTGTGCTTTTAAACAGATTGGTTTGATAAATATACTTTTTTTGTAATTCATTTATATCAAGCTCAAAGCTTTTAATGAAATGCCAATTTTTTAATGTTTTTACAGTTAATGCTGTACTTTTTAAAACTTAATAGTTAGATGGATTTGAATTAAATCAGTAATGTTTGTGTTCCAAGGACATTTTTGTTTTTGTCATCTTCATTTAGATTTTGTTTATAATAATCAGTACTGGAACTACAGGCATAAGCCATCATTCATACCTTCCAAAAAAACATTCTTTGTAGGGATTTAGGGCTAATAGTTGTATTCCCTAGCTTTGTAGCTTTGAATAGAGACTGCTCACCCCTAATGTCTTACTGTAAATCAGGTCAGTAACTTACTTCGTATAGACTGTTCTGAGGTTAAATATCCTACATGTAGACAAATTTGTCCTGTTAGCTATTGGTTTACAACTTCTCTAGTGCCATTGGCAAGTAAGTAGTCCATGCTTTGACTTTAAAAATTCACATGTGAACTCTTAACTATCCCAGTAGAATGTCTCAAAGCGGTTTCCAGAAACCTCTTAAGTTTCAAAATCATTGTGATTTCATTGGTATAGAGAGTGACCTGTAGATTGGGGCTTTGAAATGTCTCCCCTGTTGATTTGAATATGCTGTAGTTTGAAATCTACACTGGTGAGAATTTTAAAAGTAATAATTAATTTTTTTCCCTCTCTGAACAGGTACACTGGAAAACCTAGAAGAACTGTATTTGAATGACAACCCCAACCTTCACAGCCTCCCCTTTGAGCTTGCTCTCTGCAGTAAGCTATCAATCATGAGTATTGAGAACTGTCCACTCAGTCACCTCCCACCTCAAATTGTTGCTGGAGGGCCTTCATTCATTATTCAGTTTTTAAAGATGCAGGGTCCATATCGTGCCATGGTCTAACACAAACTGCTGGTCCCACACACTGTTCAAAAATAGACTGCCATTAATGTTTCATATCTATATCTGTATCTGTGGATATTGATCTATGGCAGATTTATAAAGACTGCATTATGTGTTTCTGCTAATAGAGGAATCATAGCCATTTAGATTTTTTTAATTCTGTAAAGAAAAAAAAGCTTATAAGTTTTCTTTGCTAAATTTGATGATGGTTTTCTGTTGTGTAATCTGATATGCCAGTTTGTTTAAAAATCTTTCAACAAATTATGAAGTCATTAAATTTAAGGGACAAAGTAATATAGCTAGGTATGTGTTTCTTTTAGAAAAATGTGGGCCAAAAATTTTGTTGCAACTCTTCCTATACATTTTCCCTTACAATTGTCAAATCTTTATAATAGCATAAGCCCTGGAGGTAGAATATTTCTTTAACTTATTTTGAAATTTGAAATTTAAATTTTATATATTGTTTACAGCCGGAGTGAATCACTGGATTATTTTGATTTGCTCTGTTTTAATTAGTTGGATATAGCATTCATATTCTCTGTTAAAAAATTTGCATCAGTTAGTTTAAATATTAAAAGATATTTTGTTGAAACAGCTGGCAAACAGAAAATAGACATTTAGAAATCAAAATTTTCTGTACTTTTATTTCTCTAATGAACTGTAAAGTAAAAATCTGAAGTGAATCTTTGGGGTAGGGGTATTGACATCTTTCCTAGAATAAGTATTTTTACTTTGGGGAAGCAGAAATCTGTGGTGAAAGGTTTTCTTTTTCATTCCTGAAAGTTGCAGATCCACAAAAAATTAATGGAAATTTGGCAAATAAATTATACACAAACACACATTCTATATATGTATATACAATGCTATATAGATATGTATTTATTATATCATAAACTACAATAGGTAACTTTAAAGACTTTACCCTTTTCTTGTACAATGAGATGAATGTCTCTCTCTAAAGACTACAGTATGTGTATGTTTCAAGGTTATTTAACAGTGTACTATGGTTTTATATCTTGATTCGCCTTGTACATCTTTCTGTTCTAGAGTATCTGTGTCTAAGCACAATATCTTCACACTGTGCTGTACTGCTGCTGAACTAAATGCACTTTCCCCAAATATGGGGCACTGGCTTCAAACAATTCAGTTCAGTACCATTATTTTCAAACTCATCTTTCCTTTGTTGGTAGGTGGTATAGTACAGTTATGGAAAAGTGGCACATTGCATTGACCCCATTGGTAGTTCCATGGAAGTTATGTAGAATGTGCATGTACTATTTGATAATATTTTCTTTGCTTTACTGCCGTTACGAACAGCAAAATTGTAAATGCCCCTTACATAGTACTCTTATTTTTGGTAGTATTAGTCTAGGTCAGTTTAATTACTGAGGAGAACCCACAGAGCAAATGCATCCTAGATTATCATCCTAAAACATACCTTCCATATAATGAATAACTTTATATATAATTAAATACTGCTGCTTATTTTTCTGTTTTGCCTCCCCCCATTTTTTGGGCATTTTGTTCTAAACAACTATTTTTTACAATTAAACCTGTGATGTTGAGATAAACATTTGGACTTTTACTTCTTCTGGCAGTCAAACTCAAGACTGGGTTTGAGGTCAAGTCTGGGTTTATAATTGGCAAATTTATAAGGAGCAACTAAGAAATGGAAGGCAGGTAAAGATATAAAACCTTAGAGTGCTTAAATGTGCTGTAAAACTATTGTAGATGTTCACTGGATTTTACAAAGTAATATCCTTTTTTGTTTTCCATCTACTGTGGCTTTTCAGTTAAGATTTTGTTTATAAAAGGAATTTATTACAGTTCTACCTAGAGCTTGTGTGTGTGTGGTTGTTTTTTTTTTTTTTATCATACCATATGTATAGATATTAAGGTCATGGAACTTAAACTTGAGAGGTAGTGGTCTAGTGTCTTTCCTTGTAAAACATGGTTTTTCAAAATGAAAAATATATGAAAAATGTTAAAACAATTTGGCTTCCCTACATTTATTTAAGTTATTTTACAATAGAGGTGGACAGTGATCACAATCTTACATGTAGAACTAATGTAACATTTAGAGAGTGTATTACCAGCCTTTTGAGATGTAAAGTATAGATCTGCTTTAGAGATGCTGTCTTCGGAGATCCCTTTAATTTTGCAACTTTCTACCAAGAAACTGGAGTCCAATTAGGAGGAAAATACTAGTGAAATCAAGATACTTACTTAATACTTGAGTAAGGGATGATGAATGACTGACTACATATCAGCTAATTCTTTTCATGAAACATCAATAGGACTAACTGATACATTTAAAACGTTGCCTTTCTTTTAAAAGGATAATGTTTTGACTCTTCTTAATAGTTGGTTAATAAAATAGAATCATAAACTATTGTCTGAAATATCTAAATTTTAGTTTGTCAATCTATAGCAGTGAAATGGAAACATCAAAGTCTTTTCTGTAGGTGTTTATTTAGAACTTTATGCAGAAAAGAGACATGTTGATTTATAGATGAATATTAATAAAAACAGTAGAGTTAGAAACTCAGACAAGAAAACATAAGCACTAATTTGTACTTAAAAGGTGGGGAATGCAATTGGAGTGAATTCTCAAAGCTTTGATTACAAGTTTCTAATTAAATTTATATAGTCTGAGCTCTTTAAAGTGAAGATATTTATGCTGGGATGTAGCTAAGTGTAAGATATAGCCTAGCCTTCCTACCCCCAGTAGTACTAACAAAAACTACCTCATTAAGAAAAAGGGGGGGATACACTTAACCAGGCATGCTGATGCAGGTTGATCTCAAGTTCAAGAATAGTCTGAATAATGTATTGAGATCTTTCTGTAATATGAAGTTTCTGGCCCAGACTAGCCCCAAGATCTGGACCTACCCACAGCTGCTTAGCTTTGTATAGACCTGATGTCCAGACCAGCAGTCCCAAAGTAACACATAAAAGTTTACATTAATTTCATGCTGATCTAGCCTATGGCTCAGGCATATAACTTAATAACTCTTTAACTATTAAACTAACCCATGATTAGCCAAGCAGCTTAGTACCTTTTCTCAGAGCAGCATTCTGACCTTCTTTCCTCTGTTGACATCTCTGCCTGATTCTTCCTCTTCCCAAAGTTTTCTTAGTATGGTAGCCCTACCCACACTTCCTGTCTGCCTTCTGGCCAATAAGTGTTTTATTAAACCGGTAGAAGGGGCAAATATTTACAGTGTACCAGAACAAAGTCCCATAGTATCTTTCTATCCCCAAAGTCCTCAAAAGTAATGTTTTTGCCACTCAAGAAGAAACCTTATGTTCTGTTGAGCTGCAGCTGCAACGGCTTCATGAATGCTGTATGAATGAGCCTTGGAAATGCCAATCTCTGTGCCCTTTTAATGCAAGGGGCTTTAAAATCATATACTCCATGAGTTTTTGATAGGTGAGGCCTTGCCCTTAGGGCATCTGTCCTGTGGTCCTGTACCTAGCTCTCTTTTTAATTAGGCTGATTTTTTTCAGGACCATAGCAGATGGATCATTATTTGCTTTAAGTGAGTCTAATACTTCTTTTTTCACTTAACTGCATGTTTCAAATTTTCTGATTGTATTTTCTTTCAGTTCTCTCAAACTTGGGTAAAAGCTGCAAGTACTAACTATAGCAGCCTAGATGTTAAATTGTGTTGAAATTTCCTTTTAGTCCATTACTTTTAAATTTAACTTCAGTCAGTATTTCAGCATACAAACCATAGCCAAAAACCTGTCAGAATGTAACATAAATATAGCCTTTCTAATCCCAATACTCCCCACCCCCAAATGTAAGCAGCCTGTGCTGGGCTGTGTTTCTGCCAGCCCTGTGCTCTTGTGAATTCTCATCAGAATTGCCCATTGAGCTCTGGTTGTAGGGATGCTTTAGTCTGTTGTACTGTACTCTTGCACATTCCCCCCCACAAATACCAAAGGCCTAGTTGGTATCAATTTTGTATATTTTCTTTTTACTAAAACATATTTGTTTCAGTTTCATAAAGATTTAAGTCCGGTATGGTGTGGAAGGCAGGGCAGATTTGCTCTGCCTGGTAGTGAAGTATGGGGTCCTAGTGAACCAGGAAACAGAGAGAGCAGGCTAGACCTCTCTCAGCCAGGCCTACGTGCTGTAGGTTCTTTCTTCTGAGCAAGGGCTCCATAGGCCTGCAGTTGAAAACATGGCCCTGTGGAACACACTTGAATACTATGTACTGACTTGTCAACCTTGAAAACAAACACTGCAAATTACTCTTCAATGGCTGCCTTCAAGTTTAATGCTGTGAGTCTCTTTGTAACTAATTATCCAAACAGGAATTAATAGCTTTTTCTTCTACTGTTACTTGTTCATGAATTTTTTTGATAATTTGGATAATCAGAATTCCATGTTTGGTCATAAATATTTGAATATGACCCAAGTTGTTTTCTGAAGCCTTTAAAAACTTACCTTGTTTGGGTTTATCTTTTTTCAATGTTTGTTTTTAAGGAGTCAGCTGTACATTGAGTCATAAAATTAATTTTTCCTTGTTTTTAAGTAAATTTGACTATGTTACTTTTAGGATGAGGGAGTTTCTAGGGATCATCTAAAATCACATCATAGCTGAAATTAGACTCTGACATCTGGCCCCTTATGCAGAATTGTTACACTGCTGTATTGCTGCCCTCACTAAACAATACCTTCACAGCTCTGTCTGTGGGTGAGCAAGTGAATGCTGATTTCAACAGTGACATCTGATTAAGCTAGCCCATGAGGCCTATTCAGATCTCCAGCCTGGAAATGCATGCACTAAACTTGAAGTTTCACACTAGTCATCCTTCTGAACCAAAACACTTCAAGTGCAAGACTTGGGTCTGCCTTATGGAATGTACACATTATTCACAGCTATTTCTATTTGCATATCTTTCTTTACTTAAAAAAAAAAAAACAAAAGCTGAAATTAATTTGGGTTAATTGATGACTTTAGGAATTTAAGATTGTCTCTTCAGATAAATGTACTAGTTTAGAGGTACACAGTATAATGAAACAGTCTCAGGCAGCATTTTTGTGTCTGTCATATTGAATGTGACTAACGAATCCTCCTCTCTAAAGTTTCATCTTTGGAAGAGGTTGTTTAGAGCTCTGAGTGCAACCTTAAAGAAAGGGGGCTTCCTGGCAGCAGTCCTGAATGGCTTCAGGGAGTCTAGCAGAGTACAGGAGTGGCAGATGTTATAGACAGATTGCATTTTCCCCTAGGATCCAGAACATGTCTAAACATAAATTAATAACAGTTGCCTTTTGTATGATAGTTGATTTAATTCTGTGTTTCTTTGTTCTCCTGTGTCCTAAGTTTGGAAAGTATATCTACATCCTTGGAAAATCTAGTATATAGGTATTTTCTATATTGTGTATCTTAGGAAGAAATAATGGACAACCCACTTCCTGTTTGTTTTCCCTGCTTTCTGGTTGAAGATGTGATGTCAGATTCCTAACCCAGCCACCTGCTGCCATGCCTCTTTCCACCATTATGGACTCTGCCCTCGAAGCTGTAAGCTTCTGGCTGTGGTGCTGTATTATAGCAACAGAAAGTAGCCAAGGCATGTATTGTATTACATTGATGGTAGACTTCAGGTAAAGTATCTGAAGTAAAGGGACAAGATCTAATATTAGAGTTATACTCTCCAGGGCAGTGACAGAACAGATTATCAAAATATGTAAGGCAGAAACAGCTGCAGGACATAGATGAGTTCAAGATAAGTCTGCTCTTGTATGTTGGAGACTTCACCCCTCTGTTAGAAATTATTTTTGGGGATCTGTGTAATCTTGAATTTTTGAAAGTTTTGTACTCAACGAAAATGAAAAATACAAACTTGTCATTTTTTGGAGTGGTAAAAGCAGAGCCTAGAGTTCCCTTTAGAGCATCTTGAATTATATTTTAAAAAACAAGATGTAAAATTAAATGAAGTTTTTAACCTTAAGAAAGAACAAATCTAATCTAAAATAATATAAAGAAAAAAGAGTAGACAGACATCAATGAAATGTAAAACAAGAAATCAATAGAGAAAATCAATAAAACAAATGAGTTATTTGAAAATATTAGTAAATTCATAACCTTGTCAGGCTAAGGCCTGCTACTAATTTTTAGCATAAATGAAAGCAAGGATGTCACTACAGTTCCCATGGGGGTGGGGGTGGGAAGGTAATAGATACTATAACAACTTCTATGGCTGTAAATTTAGTAGCTAAGACAAAATGGACCAATAACAATATTGCCAAAATTTACATGAGAAATAAAATGTAAATTGATGCCTATTGAAGAAACTGAGTATATTCTATTAGTAGAATTCACTAAACAAAGAAAAAACAAATCTAAAAATGGTTTCTGCAGCCTGATCTCAAACAGTTTCTTCCAGAAGAGGGAAGGAGGGCCTGTCTCTTTATTTTTTGGGATCAGAATTACACTACTGCTAAGTCCAAAATCCTTACAGTGAACAATAACTCTCAAATATCTTAGGAACTTAGGTGCAAAAATCAATAAAATAATATCAAGTAAAATATCCTATAAAATAATGTACAAAAAGAATTATGTAACACAACAAAACATTGTTTATGCCAGATACACAAGACTGTTTCAACATTAGAAAACCATGGTATAATATATCACACCAGCAGGTTAAGAATAATATCACATGATCACATCAACCAGTGCAGAAAAACCACTTGATAAAATCTCCCACCTCTTTTTGCTAACTTTCAACAGCTGATTTTCCAAAGTAGCAAAACAATGTAGCAATAATGACCTTTTTAATGATATGGGAGTATCTGACTATGTTTCTTGTCTGCCTGTCTATGTATCTAATCAAATGTAAATCCTAAGACCTAAAATGAACCATGTGTACAAACATAAAATGTAAAACTCTAAGCTCCTAGCTGAAGACCCAGAATATCCAACACAACACTGAATCTGGCATCACACCCAGCAGGATACTAACTGCATTTGGGCCTAGAGAAACTTTAGAGGTCTTTGGGTCTGACTATCCGAGTTTTAGGTATAACACCAAAGGAACATTTGTGGAACGCTTTTGTAAGTTGAGTGTCATTAGATTTTTTTTTTCCTGCAAAAAGCACTCCCAAGAAAATGAGAAAACAAATGAAAGGAAAGAAATACTAGACTGAAAGGAAATACTGGCAAGGAATGTATCTAATAAAGACTTTAATTTGAAACACACAAGGAACTCTTAAACTTCAGCATAAGGGAATGACTGATTTAAAAACAATTTAAAATGGACAACTCATGAGCTATGCAGATGGCAAGGGAGACATGGGCATCAGTCACTAGGTTGGTGACAAATGAATAAGGAGCCTCTCAAACCCACTAAAGCATCAAAAAGAAAACTACTGGTGATGGCAACGTGCCAACTGCTGGTAGAAATACACAATGCACAGTTACGTAGGAAGATAGCAAAGTATCTGCAAGTGGCTTCCAGCGCCATTCATCCTGACAACACACGGATCCCCTTCCTTGTTCCATCCAGCCTTTAGAAAGGAATTTTCCCTCTCATCCTGCTGCCAACACTTCCCCAACTGGAAATGCTGAGCCTGGGGGTAAGAAAGAAAAATCAGGAAATTATTTTCCTCTGAGTCTTCCCAATTCTCTGGCCCACAGAGGACCTTTTTCTAGCTGTCTGACCACAGAGATCGAGTTTCTCACCTTTGTCAGTCACGCTCCCTCCCCACCCCGCACTAAGTTTAGGACCCAGAGGACAGATTTGAGGGGTAAAAAAAAGGTAAAGACACCTCTGATGTAAGCTTTCCAATTTTTATTTTTTTTCTTAATCTGCTTCCTGTTTATGTTTTAGGTTGTTGCTTTTGTGTCTTCTAGCTGTTTTAGTTGTAATGCCTAGTGCATGCCACTGGAGTGTTTGGTTGCTGGGAAGATTTGCTTCCTAATGCTCTGTTGAAGGATAGTACATCTTTTAAAATTTTCTCTTATTTTGTCTCTTATTTCCACTTGATTGGACAAAAACTCTTGAAATCTGATCTTAAGAGTGCCATCATTTCTAGAAATACTTTTTTTTTTTTTTTCTTTCAAAGACAGGATCTTACTGTTTAGACAAGACTGGTCTTGAATTCAGACTTGCCTGCTTCTGCATTGTGAGTGCTGGGGTTAAAGGCTTATGTTCCCCCACTTTTTGTTTTTCAGAGAAGCCCAGTTATATTTTGGGTGTCTTCAAGACCAACATAAAATTTCTTCTCAGAATTCTCAGGACAGACTGAATTATGTTTTGTGCTTGATTTCCATCAATGGACCAATTCATTAAGATGCTCAATAAATAGTTTTACTATTAAAGCTCTTGCATCCATTTATTCCAGCCCAGTATTGTGACTGCACAGAATAGAAACCAACCTGAAAGGTAAGGTGGGGAGTAGTTGTGTGGAGTCACTTAGACGTAAAGGAAAAGAAATAAGGGACCCCACTGTGAAACTGGATGTGGAGCTGGGACAGATGAAGGTGGCTTTTCCTGTATGGCTCCTTACATCTATTAACTTGTGCTTTTGCTTAATCTTTCTTTTGGTAAGAGAGCAGAGAGAATGAACCTTGGCCTTAGTGACCTGTGCAGAGCACTGCACCTACCTTGCCCCTGGGCTGAGCCAGATGTCATTTACCTGAGTTCATCCATTTTCTGCTCTGTTTTCAGTAGAGTTCGCTCCAGTGGAGTTAGCTTGTGGAAGAAAGGGGCTTATGTCACCTCAGCTGTGACAGCTCTCTGCCTTCTCCCATTGCAGTGCAGTCTACACTCCATTCTAGATCCATACACAGTTGAGTTGTCTCCACAAGAGGTGACTCCCAGTTTTCATCTGTTACAGATTTTAGTATGGATGATCCTAGTGAGAGACTGTCCCTGTTAAGCTCAACTTCATTTGTTTTCTGAATTTTATCCCTCTTCTCTGGCATGAGGAGCCTCATGCATTTCCTCCTTTGTTATGAACAATTCAGAACATCAGTTGTTCTCATACACCCTTACCTTCCACACACAAATCTACCAAAGCTGTGTTAAGCCTATTAAAACTGTGATATATTTCTAGTGCTGGTTTATTAATGTAAGACTGGCAAATCATAGGACAATTTTGCATTGACTCCATGAATATTTAGATTAATAAAGGAGACAGTGTTGCTAGATAATAAAAAAAACCCTAATGCCTATTATATAGCCATTAAGCGAAAGTCTGAGTATTTTCTTTGCATTCACACATTTAATCTCCATTTAAAAGCATGTATGAGATGTATGAAACTATTTAAAAACCATTTCCTGTTTTCTGCACAAGGAAATGAGGGCCCAGAGAAGTCAGTAGTTATTAAAAGACAGAAGCAGGGACAAAACTTAATTTTATTTTACTCCCAAGTCCAAAATATCAATATCTCACTTAAATTGCCTCTCAGGACCTTTTTGGCAGGAGTTTCTTTAGCAAGGAAGGGTTTGTGCTTAGTGATGTTGACTAAGGAGAATGGAACAAAAGGTCATTTTAAGTAATAGTCATAGCTAGAATCGTTCTCTCTCTCTCTCTCTCTCTCTCTCTCTCTCTCTCTCTCTCTCTCCCCTCTTTTCATGCTTCAGATACATTGTCTCCATGGTTTCTTTGAGCAAACATGAAGAGTGACTCACTTTACCTAATTAGATTAATGGAATGTTAGCTTAAGAGTTATTACTGTTGGTGACAAATATCTATTTTGTACCCATGGGCTGGTGCCTCCATCTCACATGTCAAATGAAAGAACAAATAGCTATTGCTTACCATAGCCAATTCAAGGGTTGCTGGTTGGGGTGGGCAGGCACTTATCTGTGAGGACTGTCCCAGAACTCCGAGGTAGGTGATGATAGGCTTTCTGTGTGCACACAAACTCTTGAGAGTCACACTTTAGTGGGGACAAACACATTATGCAGAGTGAGGTTGCAGTAAAGAGCCCGTGGGGCACTCCACCTTCCTTGGCATTCCCAGAGTGGAACTGATCCTGGTAGCCATTGATATCTTTTTGGTCTTGGCTTTCACAGAAAGGAAAACACCTGGCTTCAGTTTCTAGGCCAGCGTATGGCAGGATAATGTTGTAGAAAGAGACAAAGGTGGTGGCAGGGCTTATTAGTTGAGCTTGTGAACAGACAAAGGAATCTGGCATCAGTGTGAGGTATGAGGGATGAAGACAGTTCCACACACATCCATGGAAGAGTCCCTTTTCTTTTGGTTCCTGTTCACTTGCAGCAATCGCAGTGTGCCCCACAAGCTTTCAGCACAGGAAGACAAAGCTGGAGGAGTTATTTCCTCTAGTGAGTCCCTCTTCCCTCTCATCAGCAAAGGCAGGGAGCTGACAGATGTTTGTGGCTCCAGCCGTGTGCACAGCATGAGCAGTAGCTGAGAACATTGTGTTCACACTGGCTCATCATGTTCAGATGGGTCAGACTTCTTAAGTACCATCTCTGGGAGGTGGGGTGGAAGGTGGTTGGTGTCTAGATGTGTGGTAGATCTCTATTTGAGAGAGTTTTGACAATGCCTAGGTGCACATGCTAATAGGTATGCTATTGCTTTCCTTAGACAATCAGATTTTCTAAAACAAAAACCCAAACCAAAATAACAACAGTAGTAGTAATAGTGTTCTCCCCGACTCAGCTCTCCATTTCTGTTAAATTGAAGTTATCACCAATGTAAGCAGATTAATTATATTTCACTGATGTAACCAAATATCTGACAGAAACCTATTAGGCTCACAGTTCAGGGGATTTGGCCCATGGTTACTTATCCCATT
Source organism: Sigmodon hispidus (assembly GCA_004025045.1). NCBI lineage: Eukaryota > Metazoa > Chordata > Mammalia > Rodentia > Cricetidae > Sigmodon > Sigmodon hispidus. Next base: position 128,653 of record PVIH01000167.1, on the reverse strand, counting down.
CCCTTGAAGGCAAAAATATCACAGTAGCACGAGTGTGCTTGCCAGTGCAAAAGGGACAGAGACCAGACATACTCTTCTAAGGCATGTTAGTTACTTTCCCTGTTGTGACAAGAAGCAAAGTAAGAAGAAAGGGTTTTTGCTGGAATATAGCCCAATAGAATAGCTCATCATGGTGGGCAGGCAGCAGGAGCAGGTGGTTGAAGTCCTGGTCACATTACCCACAATCAGGGAACAGAGTGAACAGGAAATCAGGTTTAGCTATAAAACCCTAAGGCCTACCCCCTATGACTCACTTCCTCCAGGGAAGCTCCACCTCCTAAAGGCTCCACAACTTCCTAAACTGTGTTGTCAACTGGGGCCAAGTGTTCAAACACATGGATGGACCTGTGGGAGAAAAACCATGTTCTAAGCATGGCAAAAAGCACCCCCCCACACAACACACTTCCTTCATCTAAGTCTCTTCATGTTGCCACAACCTCCCAAAATAATGCTACCAGCTTGGGATCAAACTGTTGACATATAAGTCTATGAGGGACATTTTGTATTCAAGCTATAGCAGTAGGGCTGCAATGCCAAGGCCTATTTGGGTCTTGTTTGACATTGAAATCAGATGAAATTCAAGGACCAACATTGTTAACTTAAGCAGCATTAGCTTTTTGGCAAATTGTCTTAAACAATTAGAATACTTCTGCCACCTTAAATGTTTTGGCGGCGGCGGGTGGTGGGGGGGAGTGGAGAACGAGAGGGTCTTATACCTATATACATAAATTAGTTCGGAGGCTAGCTAGACCCTAGTTTGGGACTGAAAGACTAACCACCTTGGTTGTCTACTGGCGGGCCTGCTGTCTGGTTGGCAGCTCAGATGTGGAATTCTTTCATTCATCTCAGGAGCACTAAGAAAGTGATTAGTGTGTGCTATCTATAGTATTTGAATTATTTATGCTAAAATGCAAATCCTGAAACCTCACCTTAATCCTAGTGAATTGGTATTCTCAAGAGGTCTGTTCCAAAATATTTTAGTGGTTCTGGGCCTGGAACCCAGGGAGGGCCTCATGCAAACTAGTTATTTCTACCCCCAAAATGTGATTTGTAAGCATCCCGCTTCAGGGATGCCTAGGAATAAAAGTAAGCCTACTGTGTGTGTGAGTGGGTGAGCCCAAGCATGAGCCCACTGTATGTGTGAGAAAGGGAGAGTTTACTCCAGTTAATACTGATACCCAGGAGAGGGAGGGGTTCTCTGTATCAGAGCATGAGAAATGTTTAGTCTCCCATGGAGTGTGTTTAATGCTTTGCCAGGACAGTAAGTATAAGATGCGGAGTGAGTCACAGTTTCTCACATGTGCCCTACTGTAGTAGTCACAACTGGAGACATCCCTGGATAGAGGAGCACTTCCCAACCCCCTTCCTTCTGACAGGGTCAAACTCATTATGTAACAGAGGATGACCTTGGGCTTGTGACCATCATGTCCCAAGGTCATCTCCCAAGGACTGGGTTACAGGAATACACCACCCCACTCAGTTTATGCAATGGCAATGAATACTGAACCCAAGCTTCATACATGCCAGTTAAGGATTCCACCCTGAGCAACATCCATAGCTCAGCACTCTCTATGTGAGCCTTTGCCAGTGTTCTGAGGGCAGAGTTTCAGTTAGTGAAGAGGTGGTGGAAAAATTCTTACATTCAAGAAACACAGTCAATTAAATGGCTGATGATGTACTTAGCCTTTCTGACCTTTTCTTCCCCCATTTATATAAGCAAATGATCAGACAAAGTAATAGATAGCTTATAAACTGCCTAGCATTGTGCCTGACCTGTGGCCAGTGCTAAAAAGTGGTATTTTGGTATTTATCTTTACTAATAGTTACAGACCTTCATGAGTATGTTCAGGCCACCAATGATAACTTTCACTATAATATCTGCCTCAGCTTCTTTGGGGTTTGTGATATGCAGAAGTATGCATATCTGAGATCTGGGCTGTGAGCTCATTTTTCTTTGTACCTTTCATTGACCTTACAAAATCTTCACATAATTTGGGCAATTCCTGCTGACCACTTTTAGTCACATTTCCAGATGGACACATTGACAACATCCCTGTTTCTGCCAAGAGGCTTGAAATACAGGGAATAAATCTCAACAGAGAGGGGACAGTCAGCCTTGGTTCTCTTGAGAGTCTGAGAAAGTCAAAGGCTTTCTCCTGGGGAAAGGATTGGGGATTACAGGTGCTGAACTCAAAGGAGACATCTGAGAAGCTCTTGGTAGTGTTGTCAGAGATGGCCTTGGTTCTCTTGAGAGTCTGAGCAAGTCAAAGGCTTTCTCCTGGGGAAAGGATTGGGGATTACAGGTGCTGAACTCAAAGGAGACATCTGAGAAGCTCTTGGTAGTGTTGTCAGAGATGACAACAGCTGAAATTGGAACCGATAGTCAAGGCTATTCACTTTGGCCTATTGTACTCCACCGTACCTGAACCTGCATGTTGGTGTCCAAGGGGGTAATCTGCTCAGAGCTTGTAATCTGTGCTCGAATGACACCTGATTTAGTGATTTCTCAAGTATGACAGATGACTCTTTAGGTCTTATGCCCACCCTATTGATACTTCATACTCTCCTGGACTTCACAATCTGCCTGGGATAGTGAATCCGGTACTACTAACATCCAGCATGCTTGAAAACCATGCTCAGCTGTTATACTCCTACCATTCTTACCAGATAGAGCATGGGAATAGCCTCTTTTTCTTGGCTAAAACCCTACACCCACTAAAAAATATGCAAGTGTGTGTGTGTGTGTGTGTGTGTGTGTGTGTGTGTGTGTGTATTGGGAGAGTAATGGAAAGGCACATGTAAGTGAGGTTGAGTTTAACGAGATTTTTTTCTTTTAATTGTACAAATGTGTGAAATGCTGTATGTTAATTCAGTATTATGCACAGCATGTAATGACCATATCAGAGAAATTAACATTTCTATTTCCATAAGCAGAAAAAACCTTTTTGGTTAACATAATAATTGTGTACATTTGTGGACTTCAATGATCCATGCACACAAAATGTACTCATTAAAACAGTATGATTACAACTTACATCTACTTTTGATGTTGTGGCGCTCCTCTTTTCTAGCTCTTCATAAAATATCTGTGCCTCAACAAATGCTTAACGGTTCCCAGCAGTTTAAAGCAAGCAGAGAGCAGGGTGCAGGACTCCCTCACATCTGTAAAAAGTTCGAGCCTCACTCTCATTGGAACTAGACACATACAACCCAAATGTTTCTGCAACATGACACCGTGAAATTTAAAATCTGGGTTGTTTTTTCTTTTTTCCCTTGAGCTTAGATTCAGACTTGCCCCAATACAGAAAAGTACTAGAGACTGGAGCTTGGAGCCTCAGGTCGCTTCCCAGCCGTGACGTTCAGCGGCCAGCAGGTGTCAGTGCACTCTCGTCCTGTCACAGCTCAGGGCCTACGCCTCCGGGACCCTTCCCCACAGCCTTTCAAGGGGACGCGGTGCAGACCTCGGGTCACGAGAGTTCCGCGGACAGCTCTATGGCTGTAAGGATACGTGACCTTCTCTTTCCCAAGTATGAATAACTCATCTTAGTCTGCTCACGCGTGGGTGCTGTCCATTCCGCTCCAGCGGTTCCATAGGAACCAGCACATGCTTATCTCTCCAGGATCCCTTTCATCCCGGCTACCAGAAGCACCTACTTCGCCAGAGACCTCTGCACAATTCTGTGTCTCCTAATTCGGATCCCAGCACCCTGGCACCTTTTCTTGCTAGAACCTAGCTAGATCGGTACATTCCTGGGTGCAATTATCTCCTGGTCCGCCCAGAGCTGCAGGCCAACTCCCAGCAGGAGCCGCTCCCCTCTCTTTAGGCTCACTTAAAGCCCCTTGTTCACAGTACCCGCCTTTCCAAAACGCTGGTCCAGCCTGCGAGGCAGTGCTCTCTGGGGTCCGATGCGGGTGCAGGCTCTAGACCTAAGGATGGGAGGCGTGTGGGGCGGAGGAGGGTCGACTTCCCACGTGGGGGCTGACGCTAGCTGCTCGGCAACGCCGGCTTCATCCTGGGGCTATAAAACCAGTCCACCGTAGCGCGGCGTAGCAGCCGTGGCTCGGGCTTCTGTGCAGACGCCCAGCAGCCGGTGCAAGCCGCCAGCCACCCCAGCGCCTTCAGCCCCAAGTCCTGCAAAAACTCAAAGGGTCTTCGGACCCCCGTCGGGTCCGCTGCACTCAACGCCCACCCAGCTTTCGGTTAGCAGTCACCCTTGCCTTGGCTGCCTCTCTTGGAGAGCAGATCATTCACCTAGCTTGGCCCTGAGGACGGCGGGTGGGGGGCGCCTTCATGCAGCCCCCACACCCTTCACCCTGCCGCCGCCTCCCCCGAGCTCTGCGCGCTGCTTCCCAGCCCCAGCAGGGCTCACAACTTTGGAAGTCCTGTGGCTCTCCAAGAGAACGCAGAGTCCGCGCCCTCGCTGGGCAGCGACAGAGTCGGAAATCGTTTCCTGGGATAAGAAGACAGACCTAGGACCCTGAGCCTGCTCCAGCAACCCCTGGCTTCCTCTTGGGGTAAGACTTCCTGCTTTTGTTCAGCTCAAGAGTCAAGGTATATATATCTTTTTAGATACATTTGTATAATTTTCTGACATCTTTCCAAGTCATCAGGCCACCAATGATTTCTTTTTTCTTTTCTTAAAGAATAAATTTCTAGCCACCAGCTGGCCCTACTCTATCCTGCCGCTTAGATATAAAACTTGGCTGTGTTTGGGGAGCTGGGAGAAAGAAGGCGCCCACCCGGAGCGTCGGAAGGACCAGCCAGTACCAGTTTGCGGGCGCCAGTCCATGGACCACTAGCGGTCCCCCAGCTTGAGCCCGGGCTCCCTGCGGCCCTCTTCCTATGTGAGGCACGGTAGGACGATCCACGAGCACCGGAGGAAGAGGAGGACCCACGGACGCGGGGCCGGAAGACAGCTGGCAGCAGGCCCAGGAGAACCAGCACCCGCGTTCATGTTCCGCCAGGAGCAGCCGCTGGCCGAGGGCAGCTTTGTGCCCATGGGCTCCTTGCAGCCGGAAGCCAGCAACACCAGCTGGAACGGGACCGAGGCGCCCGGGGGCGGCACCCGGGCCACCCCTTATTCCCTGCAGGTGACACTGACTCTGGTGTGCCTAGCAGGCCTGCTCATGCTGTTCACAGTGTTTGGCAATGTGCTGGTTATTATTGCGGTCTTCACTAGCCGTGCACTCAAAGCACCCCAAAACCTCTTTCTGGTGTCTCTGGCCTCAGCGGACATTCTGGTGGCCACGCTGGTCATTCCCTTTTCTTTGGCCAACGAGGTTATGGGCTACTGGTACTTTGGTAAGGTATGGTGCGAGATCTACTTGGCGCTCGACGTGCTCTTCTGCACGTCGTCCATAGTGCACCTGTGCGCCATCAGCCTGGACCGCTACTGGTCCATCACGCAGGCCATCGAGTACAACCTGAAGCGCACACCTCGCCGCATCAAGGCCATCATCGTCACCGTGTGGGTCATCTCGGCCGTCATCTCCTTCCCGCCACTCATCTCTATAGAGAAGGGCGCTGGTGACGGGCAGCAGCCGGCCGAGCCGAGCTGCAAAATCAACGATCAGAAGTGGTATGTCATTTCGTCGTCCATCGGTTCCTTCTTCGCGCCTTGCCTCATCATGATCCTAGTCTATGTGCGTATCTACCAGATCGCCAAGCGTCGCACCCGTGTGCCTCCCAGCCGCCGGGGTCCGGATGCCAGCTCCGCGCCGCCTGGGGGCACAGATCGCAGGCCTAACGGCCTGGGTCCGGAACGCGGCATGGGCTCCCCAGGCACTGAGGCCGAGCCCCTCCCCACCCAGCTCAACGGTGCCCCGGGAGAGCCAGCGCCCGCTGGGCCGCGCGACGGGGATGCGCTGGACCTAGAGGAGAGTTCGTCATCCGAGCACGCCGAGCGGCCCCCGGGGCCCCGTAGACCCGAGCGCGGTCCCCGTGCAAAGGGCAAGACTCGGGCGAGCCAGGTGAAGCCGGGGGACAGTCTGCCACGGCGCGGGCCGGGGGCTGCGGGGCCCGGGGCTTCGGGTTCGGGGCCGGGAGAGGAGCGCGGCGGGGGCGCCAAAGCGTCGCGCTGGCGCGGGCGGCAGAACCGCGAGAAGCGCTTCACGTTCGTGCTGGCTGTGGTCATCGGCGTGTTTGTGGTATGTTGGTTCCCCTTCTTTTTCACCTACACGCTCATTGCAGTCGGCTGTCCGGTGCCCTACCAGCTTTTCAACTTCTTCTTCTGGTTCGGCTACTGCAACAGCTCTCTGAACCCAGTCATCTACACCATCTTTAACCATGACTTCCGCCGCGCCTTCAAGAAGATCCTCTGCCGTGGGGACAGAAAACACATCGTGTGAACTAGTGGGATGTGCCCTGCGTACAGAGGCTTGTCGCATGCAGGCCCTGGGCTTCGAGGGGACACATCTAGCTAGGCAGTCTCAGCACTCTGAAACCCAGGACCTGCTGTATGTGTTATCTAACTTGGAAGGAGCCCTCTGGTCTTTGAGGGCACCTTTTGTTACATGTGTGACTGAGAGGGACACATGCACCTTTTGGTGGTTGTTATGGATGCTCCCCACCCGCAGCCATTTTCCTGGTGGGCTACCCTTGATCAGTATTGTTTCCTAATGATATTGTCATCCTCCCCCGCTAGTCTGACTCTCCCAAGCTCTTCAGAGCAAGCACAGTACTAGAGAGGGCTTGGCTGCCAAAGGATTTATAAACCAAGATTTCCTAGCCCAGGCTAATTACCACTCTCCCCTCTTAAAAAAAAAAACAAACCATCCAGGGCAGCCCTGCCTGCCCTTCCCACCCTACTGTAAATACACATTATTTTTGATATCATACTTCGAAGTTTTCAATGTTGGCCTTGGTGTGATGTTGGAATCACGGTCGGGGAAACCAGTCAGACGCAGACAGTGTCTTACCTGGTCCAGACCAGCCCCTTTGCAATGCAGCCCCTTTCTAGTGTTATTATGTCGCTCTCAGTGCTTTTTCACCAGTAACTGGTGACTGTCCCTTGGACATGGACCTGCTTTGAGATTTCCTGACAGGGAAAGGGTTTCTGTTCATTTTTTTCCCGTGCCTAACAGCATAATTGCCTTTTCCTATGTAAATATTACAGCAATGGACTGAGACAGAAGGAAATGAACCTTCTGCTTTGCATCAGCCCTGTGTATAAAGCCATTATCCTCTGAGGCACCACTTGCCTCAGTAACTCACTTTAAAACTGACTTTGTGGTCCCTCATTCCTCTGGGGCCAAGGCTTGAAGAACAATATGTACGTTCCTATCTTGTATGTGTGCCGCCCCTCCCCCAGAAAGTGCTGACTAAGGGGGAATCTTTTAGCTGCTGATTTTAGCCACACAGGAGTGGAAATTATGTGGAAGAAACAAACCTGATATAATTTGTTCAAGGTAAACAGTGAAAGACAAGTGGGTCTGCCTGCCACATGGTACAGCACCAGCCCCAATAGCTCTTAGGTATGAAAGCGTTCCCTTCCCTGACTTTTCTGGCTGAGATCATGTGGCTAATGAATTGCCAAAGTCAGGGGGTAGGGCAGAGACTTTGTGTTTACAGCAGTGTTTCTACTTATTTTAGGCAGACAGGGAAGGCCTGTGCTCTGATTTCACAAAAGAAAAACTAAATGTTGGCACTTGTTGCTTATGACAGTGGATTTTTTTTTTTTAAAAAAAAAATAAAGTTTACAGATCAAATGTGAAATAAACATGAATTAAGTGGTCCCCTTGTCTGGTGATTGAGTTTTCGAGTCTTTGAACTCTGAGATTATCCATCACACACACCACACACACACACACACACACACACACACACACACACACACACACTTAAAACCTCCGTGTAGTAACAAACTGCCATTCATATGTTTTTTTCATGCCAGCTATTGTCTGCCTATCTAGGCATTGCCTGCTTTAATCTTTTCAAGAACGATATGAGTTAAGTCCTATTGTTATTCCTATTTTGCAGGTGAAGAAACTGAGTGCAGAGGCTAGCTGGGTTACTTATGGTTAATATGTGTGTAAGTTCATGATATTCCATTTCATCTGGTTGAAAAGTCTGTACTCTTAACCCCAGTTTCCAGCATTGTGGTATTGACACTCCTCTGAATGTAAGTGTATTGCACACACAATATAGGTATCCCAAGTGGGTGGTATGTAATACCCTAAAGTGTTCATATGTTCCAAAATATGTGCGTTCCTCAAAGCATGTATCTATCTATCCCAAATAGACAATGTGGTAACTACTTCATAGCCTGGAATAGGCAGGCACCTAATATACTCTTTGGTGGCTTAAATTCTCTAGTCAGAAGCATACATCTTCGTTGTATGACTCTCTTGTCAACATCTGTCGGTTTGCTTCTAAGGCTCAAGACCCTCACCACGATGGTAAAAAGTGCTTTAATGCCTGGAGAGTTTTAGAGATCTGTCCTTCCCACCTTACACTGCAGGGGAGGAGGTGGTCCAGCGGAGATAGCTGGCTTAGGAGCCCACAGGTATAGATGATGGGGTCCTGGCCTCAGGCTGACCTAAGTTAGGAAGTACAGGACTGTGAGGAAGTTCTCCTGCTGCAGCTGGGTGAAGAGACCTTAGTGAGAAGCTGGTTTCCAGGGAAAATACAAATGACAGGAAGTGGTTTTGAGGTGAGAGAAAATCTCCTAAGTGCAGCCACCTGTAGCTTGTGTGCAGACCAGCTCTGTGTATTCCAAGAGGGGGTGCTAAGTGCTACCTAGGGCCAAGGAGTGTGTGCAAGTATGTGGCTCTGGCGAGAGACCCAGGACTGAGGAGCCTGGGAGAGGAAGACAAAGAGATTTTAGAGAAGGTACTGTAATCATCTGTGTTCTTCAAGCCTGAAGACAGAAGGGAAGGCAGGTACTTGACTCCAGGAACCCTTGTTCAGGAGCTTCATGAATCACACCCAGGCCTGTGGCACCATGACTGGCTTCCTGGTCCAGTACTGATGCTTGTTTCCACTCTACATCTCCCAGACTCCAATCTCTCTATTCTAGGGCACCCATTGCCCTAAAGGCAAACAGTGCTAGACAATAGGCCGGCTTGGCAGGCCTCCAGGACCAGAACTGTGTGTGACCCAGGCACAGAGGCAGATAGACACATAGCTCACCATTGGCTTTATTCTGCTTTGCCTTGCCTGTATCCCCAGAGGCGAGTTGCTGCTTAGAGTCTCCCATCCAATACATTAGCAGAGAAGCTTTAGGAATGGGTTTAGTCTAGAAAATGAGGACATGCGGGCCAGAGCTCATTCTGGACAAGCGGGCTTCTGAATTCCCAGCATAACTTGCTGTTCATTTAAAAGGATTCAAGCAGCAGTGTGTGAAGGTGTATGTGTGTGGGGGGGGGGGCTGGGAGATGAGTGAGTGTGAAGAATGGATTTTACCATAAGGAGCAGAAGATTGGAGATGGCTCCACATCTGTCTGTAGTCCCTGGTTCTCCAAGAGAATTGGCGCTACTTCATGCAATTTTCTTGGCCCGATTCCTTGATGCAAGGACATTGGGTTTGGGGGAGGGTAAGACTCTCATTTTAGTTTGGGCAGTTGCACAACCACCTCCCATAAGTCTTTGCTCAAGGGCTCAGGTGAGATGGTAACAACATAGTTCAGGCTTTCCCTTCTTCATGACTCACCTCAATTAGAGTTTGAGAGCTTAACCAGAGAGCCTAAGAGCTGGCATCATCCCAGGCTTACTTTCTTTTTCCCTCCACCCAGTCAGTTACCACCTTTGTCTACCAAAGATTCTGTTTGGTTGTAGGGTGTGGATGGCTGCTGAGAAGTCATCACCTGCTCTGTGCCTGGGTTGCATCTAGCACCATGCTGGGCACTGCATGAGAGTGCTTCTTTCCTGAACCACTGTGCTTTCATCCTTGTTCCTTTGGGAACTAGCAGTGTCTTCAGCAGCTGCTGTGAGCTTTAGAGTTGCACAAGGAGATGAGATGTGCCTGTGTGGCTCGCTAGAAGGCCATAGAGCAGTGGCAGGGGATAATAGGCCCTTATGAAGAAGTTCAGAGAGGAGGTGAGGGTTGAGCTCTGGGTTGGCTGAGGTCAGGATAGGCGATTAGCTTTATAAAGTTCTAGCAGATGAGCTGTCAGGACATGGACCCCCAGGCTCAGCCAAGACCTTGGCTTTGATTTCAACAGCCTGTTCTTGGGGATGGCAAGGCCAGATACTGTCTACACTCAAGATATTTGTTAAAAGGGTTGTCTTCCTTATCCAGGACCCCAGTTCTGTTCTTTCCAGAACTATGGCTCATTGTCAGCTTGCCCTCAGTACCTTAACTTGGACTCTGACAATCTCTAACTGGGCCAAGAGTGTGTCTTGCAAAGGAACCTCATCCTTTGCACAGGGTGTACCTGTAATGGGAGCCAGGCCACACATAGTCACAAACATTAGTGTTTAGTTTGGAAATGACATTGATCCCTTCAATCAACAGAAATCCAGGGGTATGAAGCTCAGTATAAGCAAAGGAACAGGGCTTGCTGGAAAGGAAGCTGGATTTCTAGTCCTAACTTTGTTGTTGACTAGCTATGTGAACTTGAGCCTGTGTCTTTGACAGATTTCCAAAAGAAAACTCATTGCTTGGTCTAGTGTAATATTGGCATGTGTTCTATAGAGCTAATTAAATCTATTTCTGGTCTACTCATGTATCTATGTATCTATCCATTATCTTTCAAACATCTATCATAAAGCCATCTTGACTCTAGGTCTCTCATCCATCAGTCACTGCTTATCACCTCTTATCTATTTATCTACTTATTATTTGTATAGTGTCTTTCAAAAATATTTTTGATTATAATTAAATCACTTCCCTTTTCCCTTTCCTCCCTCCAAACTCTTGCACACAACACCCCTTCTTTTTTTTTTTTTGTTTCAAATTCATGGATTCTTTTTCTTTAACTGCTGTTGTGGTTTGTGTATGTGTGTGTGTGTGTGTGTGTGTGTGTGTGTGTGTTCCTAAATACACAAATAGAATATGTTCAGTCCATATAATGTAATTTTGACAGGTCCCTGTGGTGACATGGTGTGCTGTGTTTCATAAAGTGTAGTGACTCAAGTTTGCAGGGACCTTGGCCTAGGAATCTCTTAGGGCTTCTCTGCTGATCCATTTTAAGATGATATAAAGTCCTAACTCTGTTCTCTCCTGTCCCTGTTGGGTGAGTTGTGTGTAGGGACAGCTTCTGTTCTTGAGGGCAGAAATTTCCTGGAGCCCTGTACTTCATAAGGATTAGAATTGTACTGTGGTGGGCAAATGTGGGCTAAGTTTTTGTGTACATGTAAATATGTATGAATGTATATATGTGATTACATGAGGATGCATAAGTGTATGTACACTCAAGTATACTTGTATGAATGTGTCTGAGTGTGCATGTGCTTTCTATATGCATGGATATACAGGATCACTTGGCTCTTCTGGGTTGGAAGATCAAGAAAATTGAAGGTGGTCATGTATGTGTCAGAGGAGGAAGGTACAGAGGGAGACCAAGGGGGGGTGTAAAATTGGTTCACAGGTTCTAACTTTGTAGAGCCTCTCCCTGAGCTGGAGGCAGGTGCCTCGTAACCAGAGAGTTGCCCTTGAGCAGGGTAACGGTACAGAGCTAGATCAGCAATGATGGATGTGAGCACCTCGCGCAGACCAACACTAGTTCTCAGTGCCATCTTCTTCTTCAGCATGCACACCTTCCTGCTTTCTATGAAAGTGAAGAATTATCCAGATACAAGGGATTCCAGGGAAAGAGCGAGGCCCGGCAGGCGGAGCTGCTAGTGCTCTTTCCAGCTTAGTCAAAGCTAGAAATGTCAGACCTCTTTGCAGTTTTGGATCTGAACAAAAACCTGGCACACTGAGTGGTAAATGAAGGGAGACGGAAGGACTGTTCACTGGGTACAGACAGAGTTCAGAGACACCTGAAGGAGACAGTGAGGGTGGAGGACATTCAGCATCCGTAGACCCAAGGTAATAGGCATGAGAGTTGCTGATCAAACTCCACAGCTGAGGCTGCAAGAACTTCCCACTGATAGGAAGCCTTAGCCAGGCTGCCTTTGGCAAGGAGAGATGCAGAGACCCTTCACTGTAGTGGGATTATGCTGGTTATGTATATATTTGTCTGCCTATGGGTTTAATAAAAGCTGATTGGCCAAAGGCAAACAGGAAGTGTGGGCGGGGCTACCAGGCTAAGAAAACTTGGGAACATCTCAGAGCAGACACAGACGCCAGACATAGATGACAGAGTCTTCTGAGCTGCTGGGAGATGCAGATGAAATGCTGCTCTGAGAAAAGGTACTGAGCGGCACAGCTGAGCGAGATGGGTTAGATTGAGAGTGAGTACTAGCAAATTATATGCCTGGGTCCTAGGTCAATCAGCATAAAAATAATATAAGCCTGTGTGTGATTATTTAAGGCTAAGCGGGGCTGAGAATGAGACTAAACCTTTGGTTCAGGCCCAGAAAGTCCTGGCCAGAACCATTTACAACAAATGGCTGCCCAACGTAGATGATATAAACCCACACAAAGCTTGAAAAAAATTTAAAAAGGGTTCTAGATCACAGAATCAGAGCCAAAAACAGTTTCTGAGTTGTGCCTCTCACATGAGCCCTCTTGAGGCATGTGGGCTTAGATTTGAATTAAAAATGGTAGGCTTTTAGAATGTAGCTCAAAAGCTTCAACAAGGCCGGTTCCTGAGTCAAAATAAGAAATAAGCTGCTTATAGTAGAGTTAAGGTTTCTGGCAAAAGGGAACAGAGTCATAGATAGATTTTTAGTAAGTGGCAGCGTTTTCTTGGATCAGCTCTGTTTGCTGGAGACAAGCAGAGGTGTGGCTTTTTAAAGTGAGACTTCCCTGATTCAGCCTTAGAGGCAAAACACTTGTGAGTCTTTTAAGAGGCTTTGCTGCCAAATACTTTAGTGGAGTTAATGAGCACCAGACAGCAGTGCTTTACTTGGTGGTTATATAAACCCTAAAATTCCACAGAGTGGTAGTTATGGGCCCCACCACTACCTTGGCTAAATAGGAGCTGGGCAAAGCCAGGAAGCCACCATAGTGACGCCTTTAATCCTTAGCACCACACCTTGGCAGACTAAAGGTGTGAACAGAATCAGAAATAAAAGAAACTGGGTGAAAGATTAAAGGTGTGAACAGAAACAGTAATAAAGGGAGCTGGGTAGAGTCAGCCACCCTAGTGAAGCCTTTAATCCTTAAGCCAAACCCTTGGCAAATTAAAGGTGTGTAGAAACAGAAAGAAATAGAAACAGCTGAGTGGGTCAGCCACCCTAGTCAAGCAAAAGGTAGTCAGAAACAGAAAAAATAAGAGACATACAGTAGACACAGATTTTTTTTTTTTTTTTAAAAAAAAAAAAACACCTGTAAATGGTTTAAGGTATGTTTAAAATATACGTAGGCTTGAGAGAAAAAACGAAAAAGGAAAAAAAGGATAGAGGAAAGTCCTTAAAAAAAGAAATAGAGTACAAAGAAATAGTAATAAGTCATGTAAAAATGGAAAATACAAAGAATGTCTGGATACTGTATATTATTGTATTGTTTTTTAAGTTTCTTGACTATAACTGAAGTAGTTAAAACTGCTAAAAGACATTTAATTATAAATGCTCCTGGATTAATTCAATCTATATATTTTGTAAACGAATTAACATTAAAATTGAAATCCAAAGATATGCTACTTTGGAGGAGAGGTTTTCTTTTTTGTTTTCTCCAGAAAATGAGAAGCTGTGGATTTATTCCCAGTTAAAGAAAATAAAGTTTGATCAAGGAAGACCCCCCTCCCCATGAAAAGTCTCCAACGGAAATGGATGTCCCAGATGATCCAGAATTTCAGAGCACCTCTGTTAAAGTTTCCTCTGAGTTATGCATTCAAAACAACTTCAAAGAGACTGGCTGAGAGGACCCAGTCTTAGAGACTACTCCACTAAAGATTTATCCATAATCCTAAAATTTCCTTTGGATCCCCATGGGATTGCCAATGCCCCCATTCAGCAGGAAGTAGCCTAGAGAACTATGACCACTTTTCCCAAAAATGGATTATGTATGTTTGTGTTTGTTTACAGTGTTGGGTATAATTTGTTATAGATAATGGGATAAAAAGGATATTAGATTTGAGGTTCTTCGGGGCTGGAGAGATGGCTCAGCGGTTAAGAGCACCGTCTGCTCTTCCAGAGGACCCGGGTTCAATTCCCAGCACCCACATGGCAACTAACAACTGTCTGTAGTTCCAGTTCCAGGCAAACACCAAGGCAAATAAATAAATAAAAGTGTTTAAAAAAATAAACAAAGTTATTTAAAAAAAAAAAAGATTTGAGGTTCTTCTTGTTTTAAAAAGAGAAAAAGGGGAAATGTAGTGGGATTATGCTGGTGATGTATATATTTGCCCTGCTTATGGGTTTAATAAAAGCTAATTGGCCAAAGGCAAACAGGAAGTGTGGGCAGGGCTACCAGGCTAAGAAAACTCAGGAACATCTCAGAGCAGACACAGATGCCAGATACAGATGACAGAGTCATCAGAGCTGCCAGGAGATGCAGAGGAAATGCTGCTCTGAGAAAAGGTACTGAGCCCCACAGCTGAGCAAGATGGGTTGAGTTCAGATGAAGGAGTTAGCAAATTATATGCCTAGGACCTAGGCCAATCAACATATACAAAATTAATATAAGCTTGTGTGTGAATATTTGAGGCTAAGCGGGGCAGAGAGTGAGACTAAACCTTTGGTCCAGGCCTGGAAAGTCTGGGTCAGAACCTTATACAGCACTTCACCCTTGCCTCTTTTGCTAGTGCACCTGGAGCTGCTGGTAGCAGTCCTAATACAGACCCAGAAAGTACAGAAAGCTCCCATGGTCAGCTTTCCAGTGCCAAGCTCAGGCTGTCCACAGCAGAGGCAAGGAGGGACCATTTAACATCAGACCTGAAGCCAGGGTGAGGCAGCATGGTAGCTCTTTGGGGGATGAGTTAGAGTGAGGCCATTTACCTAACTCCTGCGCTTTGTCCATGGGCAGGTTGCTGTCATCACTGGGAAGCTAGCTATAGAAAAAATAACGGACTTTTCCTTCTCTTTTGTGGATGTGAGAAACTGTCTCCATATTGTCATGAGCACTGCTTACTATATATGCATATGTGTTTGCACACAGACACACAGATAGGTGTACACACACACACGCTGAGGTCATCACACACCCCTCAATACATAGGGAATTCTGTTACTCACTTCTCATATCTGACTCCTCCCCAACAGCTGTCTTAGCACATTCTCTGGACAAACTTTAGGAACTTTTTTAATACTCTGGTCCTAGTGTAGGCATGGAGACACCAAAATGAGTAAATGATAGATTCACTTCGTTTTTCCTCCTTCCAGCCAATCGTCACTTTTTCAAGCTGTGGTTAAGCTGGTAGAGTTGAGGACACAGCGAACAAGGAAAACAGAGCTTTCATGAAGGAGACTGATAAGAGACAAGGGCTCCCAGCACAGAGAAGAAGGATGCTGAAGTGTATCGCTGGCTGAGAGCCAAGGGGCAGAATGGAATGAGTCAGATAGGGAGATGGGAGGGGGAGCTGAGTGGGAAAGGGAATCTCACATTTGAGCAACTGAATGAAGCCTCCCCTGGATGGGGAGGAAGGTGTGGCTTTAAGAGTCCACAGAGAGGGGGACAGGTCAGACCAGGCAGCTGCTAGTGAAAGATTTTATCTTGTAGGCAGTGGAACTGCCTTTTTAGATGAGAGAGACAATGATTGAATTTGTTTGGAACAATCATTGTAGCCAATGGGTGAAAACTGATGAGGAGTATGTGCCTGTCTGTCACCCAAGCTAGAGATGCTGATGGCTTCTTCACTAGTGGGTTGACATGAGGACTAAGGGAGGCCCAAGGCCTCTCCTGCAGAGGTCACCCAGCTGGCAAAGCCAGTCCCTGCACTGACCTAGAGCTGTCCCTGCTTGCCCCACAGTACGCATGGATGCGAACAGCCATCTTTCAGGGCAGTTCTTAGTCTCAGAGATCCCTATTTGTGGCTAAAAGCAAAAATCCTCTTGGAGAATTGCCAGTTGGCCTTGGTGATGTGGAAAACTGGTCATAAAGCTGTTGTTTTCTCCTTCCTTCCTGTTTCTTAGCCTCTGCAGCCTTAGCTACTGTCAGGCAGCTGTGGGAGTGGGTAAGGTGAAATGGGGTTGGCATGTGGGTGACTGGAAAGGGCAAAAGTATTTGCACAGTGTCAGCACCCAAGGTTCCTCTTGGGGCCTGGTAAGCCACACATCTGGGTCTCATCCTGTTTACTGGAGTGCTAGCTTGTCTGGACTCCTCAAGAATAGTCATTTGTTTTCAAGGACTTTAGGGAATCTGTGGCACATTCTATCTACTTTGCCCACAACCAGGCAACTGGACACGCCTTTCCTATAGCTTTATATACTTGCTTCTTTGCCTCTTCTAAGACTTGATTGAACTGGATGACTTTCGAAAGAGTCTGCAGAGAAGTGCCCAGGCTTGAGAGGGAACATTGTTTTGATACCATTTCTGCTGCCAGACACAAACCCTGACAAAAAAGCAACCTGAGAGAGGTAAAACTTAATTTGGATTATGATGCCAAATTATAGCATCATTGAGGGGAGTCAAGGCAGTTAGTAACAACATCCACAGTCAAGAATAGAGAGAAACAAACATATCCTTGCTGCTTGCTTACTCTGCTAGCTTTTTCATTTTTTAATAGTTCAGCATTTCCTACCTAGGGAACAGTGATGCCCTCAATGGTCTGGGTCAAGTAACCACCAAAATAACCCCTCACAGACATGCTCATAGGCCAATCTGATCCAGACAATTCCTAATCAAGACTCTCCCAGGTGACTCCAGGCTGTATTAGATGAACAATAAAACCTAAATGTCACAGTTGCATTTCTGAGGCAGCCATTTTAATGCCAAACTTCAGGATCATAAAGAGCTGAATAGAAGTCTAGGCTCTGCCAAGCAGCTTTGGCTTTGGCTTTGAATAAGGGGCCCCGATTTCCTTTGGCATAAGTTAGACGAGAAGACACTGGTGTTTGAAGCTTAGGCTGTGTGCATCGGTGTGCTTGTGTTGCTTGACTTTTCCTCTCCAGTTTGGAAGCTGGGAGGCCTTTTCATATGGAGTCATTCTAGGCAGAATGGGCAGAACTGGCAGGTTAGTGTGGGACCCTCATTAGCCTTGACAGTCGGTGATTTAGGGGAATTCACAACAGGGATTTGAGCTTGTTGGTTTTCTCTCTTACAGCCCACTGAAAGACTCTGTGCTACCCCGTAGAGTGAGAGGGCAGACTGGATGAACTTCAAGATCTGCACAAGACCCATGTTGCCTAGTGGGTTTCTAATGAATAGCTCTAGGCTCTGGAATAGCTCAGTGCTTTCATTGCTCTGTGGCCCTAGGCTGTTTTTTTTTCCCCCCCATCTCCTGAATTTAACACTCCTAATTTCTTCTGTTTCTATAAGGCTCCTATTGCTTTGTTTTTAAGACTTCTCCTATAATCAAATGAATAGACACCCCAAGTGACATCACAGAACTACATCCAACAATGAACAGAGGTCGAGGCAGGGATACATGGCTGAACTCTGGGCTGAGTCTCTGGTCTAGCTGATAGCAGGGGAGGAGAGTCTATATGAGCAAAGGGATAGGGATTAGGAGGAAAATTCCCACAGTGATGGCTGGCTGGAGCTCTGGGGAGCTCACTGAATTAAGAACAGTCACTGGGGAACCATCAGGAAAAGGAACTAGGCCCTCCAAGGATAGACAGCTGTCCACTGACATGGGCACTATGTGGAGCCTCCAGAGGAGGGATTGGACTGTGCTTCTGTGCATGAACTGGCACCTTGGAGCCTATTCCTTCCAGAGGAACACCTAATCCAGTCATGACATTAGAATGAGGAAATCGGTCTTACCTGGAGTGGATGCTGAGCTGATCCACCTTAGGACTTTTTGCCTTTTCTGGGGAGGGGATGGTGGGATAGGGAGGAGGGAGGCTGTGGGCAGACAAGGAGGGACTGGGAGGGAGAGAAAGGGGATACATGAAAAAAAACCTTTCTTTTCTTTTTTTTTCTCTTTTCTTTTTTTTTTTTAAAGATTTATTTATTTATTATACATTATACAGAAGAGGGCACCAGATGTCAACATAGATGGTTGTGAGCCACCATGTGGTTGCTGGGAACCCTGAAGAACAATCAGTGTGCTTAACCTCTGAGTCATCTCTCCAGCCCCGATTTTCTTAAAAAAAAGGGAGGGGGGTCACAATGCTCTTTTTCTGCTCCCTTAAATATGTACAGGACTTCCAGGAGAGAGGATTCTGTGGAAAGCAGGGATAATTAAGAATCCCCTGTGGAGTGGAGATCTCTACCTCATTCCTGCCCATCCTCCAGGGTTCATCCCCCTCCCCCCACGGTCAGTCATCAGGATTTGTGAGGGAAAATCTCCAGAACCATGCTTTACTTAGTGTGTCCCAGGCTCCCTACCCAGCCTGTCCAGATGTATGTTCTGAGAAGAAACAAAAAATAAAGGGATAGCAAAGGGAACTAATAGTGAGTTTCTTGACTATTGTATGCCTTAATTACTCATCCGTAAAACAGCGTGTGTGCATGTGCATAACAAAGCATCACCAAGAGTTCATGGCAGTGTCTGCTGTGAAGTAGCTGCCTGACTGCATTAGTGACTGTTAGCTCGGGTGCATTGCTTCCACTCTGATTTACGGGGTGAAAGGCCTCATCCCTGTGTCATCAGAGGATGGATACACAAACTGCTGCAGTCACACATTGTGATGGAGAGGAAGTAGAAACAGCAAAGTCTAGCCAAAGTAGAGCATTAACACTGCAGCATTTATTTAATGGACCACTCTACATATTTAAAGAGAAGACAAATCCAGTTGGAAAAATTACAGAGCATGTGATATTTATAGAACATTTCTCTTTTTACTGCATGTGCATGTGTGTTTGCATGTGTGTGGCTGCATGTGTGATGCGAGATGTCTTTCCGCACACTGTGAATATGCTTTATTACCATTTGTTAATAATGAAACTGTTTTTGCCTATGGCAAGGCAGCTTAGAGGCAGGCGGGAAATCCAAGCAGAGATAAAGATGAAGAAGGGCAGAAGCAGAAATGCTACAGGCTACTTTCCAGAAAGCAAGATGTAATGGAACACAAGTCAAGCCACAGAATAAGCACATGGCAATACACAGATTAGTAGAAATGGGTTAAGTTATAAGAGCTAGTTGGTAATGAGTCTGAACCATAGGTCAAGCAGTTTGTAATTAATATGAACCTCTGAGTAATTATTATATAAGTGGCTATGGACTGCAGGTGAGACAGATTTTATCTGGAGGGCCCAGAAAGGACAGGAAAACTTCCAGCTATAGCATGTGTATTCATGTGCATGCAGAGGCCATTGATCAATGTCCCCTACCTTTCCCAAATGCATTTATTTACTGAGTCAGTGTCTCTCCCTGAACTCAGAACTCACTGAGCTCCACTTGAAGGCCAGCCAGATTGACTTAGGGATTCTTTGTCAATGCCCCTTAGTGCTGGGATTGCAGTGCTGCATTTCTACCTAGTGTCTTTGTGGGAATGGGTGTCTGAACTTTGCTCCTCACACTTGAGCAGCAAGTGCTTTATCCACTGACCTACCTCTCCAGTTCCTTATTTTTCCAAAGAGAAACTCACGGTTAATACTAGTCAAATGTGACCAGTCACACAGAGACTACGACGACGACGACAACAACAACAACAACAACAACAACAGCTGTGGATGATTATCTTCAGAGTAACAGTTTTTGGATAACGCCTTTTTGTTATTGTTGAAATATGTTTATTCTCTTAGCTGACTCACAGCCAGGTTTTAACATTTTTCTGCATTCAATTAGCAGATTTATTAAGAGACAGCGATGGCATATGAGTACAGAAGCCAGGACCTAGCATAGATTTCTGAAACAGGGTGAACAAAATTGTTAACAGCTATAAGTATAGCAGAATATCATTAGGAATAATTTCATTGAATTTTTAATTTTTAATTAATTTTTTTTTGTCCCAGTCATGCTTGACTCTATTCTAGGTCTCTGGGCTATTTAGCCTCTGGGTTCTGGCCCTCCAGGTAGTGATAGAGGTGTGCTCACTCTCCTGGTACTGGTCTCAAGAACCAGTCATTGGTTGGCCTACAAGATCTTTATCACCTTCAGCCCAGCACATATTGCAGGCAGACAATTTATAGATGGAAGGTTTTGTGGCTGGGTTGGTGTCCCAATCCCTCCACTGGAAGTCTTTTGCATGGTTATAGAAGATGGCTGGTTCAGGCTCTGTATAGTCCATTGCTAGGAGTCTTAGCTAGGGTCACCCTCAGATTCCTGGGAGTTTCTATTGCACTAGGTTTCTAGCTCATCCCAGAGATGTCCTGATTCCTGTTGTCTCTTCCTTCATCTCCATCCTCCCTCATCCTGATCCCTCCTGGTCCCATGCCCCATCTAAGCCCCTCCTCATCTACCTATGGTGCCTCTTCTATTTCCCCTTCCCAGTGAGATCCACTGAGCCCTTCTTGTTGTTACTTAGCTTCTCTGTGCTTGTGGATTGTAGCATTGTTGTTATCCTTTATAGCTAATGCCCACTTATAAGTGAGTATGTACCATGTTTGTCTCTGGGTCTGGGTCACCTCACTCAGGGTGATCTTTTCTAGTTCCATCCATTTGCCAGCAAATTTCCTGATGTCATTACTTTTAACAAATAGGTAATAGTCTATTGTGTAAATGTACCACATTTCCTTTATTCATTCTTCAGTTGGGGGACGTCTTATTGGTTTTCTGCATGTAAAGGATCTCAACACTAGGTACTACAGTACAGTTTATTAACAGGGAAGCAGTGATGTGGAGAAGCAGAAGAGAGAGTTTTGCCTGAGCACTTTCTTTAAGAGGGCAGGTGGGCCCATGTTTGCATAGCCACACCCAGGGGGTGTGGCAGCAGCTCTGTTCCATCCCAGGTGAAGGCCAGCACTTGTGATATGGTGCTGCCCTGTGGGAGGTCTGCAAGGCCTGGGAGTCTGCAAGGACTATTGGGAATGCCTACAGATCTAGGTTGCTTTCACTTTCTGGCTATTACAAATAAAGCTGTAATAAATGTAGTTGAGCCAGTGTTCATAATGATTTTCTGCTACACTCATGGACTGGTGCCTAGCCCAAGTGTTATCACAAAGGCTTCATCCAGCAAATAGTGGAAACAGATGCAGAGACCCACAGCCAAATATTAAGTGGAGGTTGGGGAATCCGCTGGAAGGGTGAGAGATTGCAGGAGACAAAGGGCTCAAGGGCACCACAGAATCACCTAACCTGGGCTCATAGAGGCTCACTGAGACTGAGCCAACATTCAGTGAGCCTGCGTGGGACTGACCTAAACCCTCCGTACGTATGTTAGACTTGTGTAGGTTGATCTTCTTGTAGGATTTCTGCCCTTGGGAGCAGGGGCTGTCTCTTTTGGGACCATTTCCTGCCATTAGGTTGCCTTCTTAATAGGAGATGAGGAGGTACCTAGTCTTACTGTAACCTGATACCATGGCTGGCTGATATCCACGGGGGTCCTGGAGTTGGATGGGGCAGGAAAGGGAGAGGGAGGAGGGACTGGGAGAGGAGGGAGAGGAAACTGCAGTTGAAATGTAAATAATAAATAAAAGAAAAAGAAAACAATGTTAAAATGTTAGTAAATAAAGGGCAGAGTTTTCAATTTTACTCAACAAAAGAACCTCAGAAGGCATCACCATCCCTGACTTCAAGCTATACTATAGAGCTACAGTAATAAAAACAGCCTGGTACTGGCATAAAAACAGACTTGTGGATCAATGGAATAGAATTGAGGATCCAGACATTAACCCAAAAACCTATGAACACCTGATCTTCGACAAAGAAGCCCAAAATATTCAATGGAAAAAAGATAGTATATTTAACAAATGGTGTTGGCATAGCTGGATGGAAGTGTGTAGAAAAATGCAAATAGATCCAAGCCTGTCACCCTGCACAAAACTCAAATCCAAGTGGATCAAAGACCTCAACATAAACCCAGCCACTTTGAACTTGATAGAAGAGAAAGTGGGAAATACACTTCTACGAATTGTCACAGGTGACCACTTCCTAAATATAACATCAGTGGCACAGACACTAAGACCAACAATCAATAAGTGGGATCTCCTGAAGCTAGGAAGCTTCTGTAAAGCCAAGGACACTGTCAATAGGACAAAACACCAGCCTACAGAATGGGAAAAGATTTTCACCAACCCTACAAGTGATAGAGGACTGATCTCTAAGATATATAAAGAACTCAAGAATCTAGAGCCCAAAACCTTGAATAACCCAATCAAAAAATGGGGTTCAGATCTAAAAAGGGAATTGTCAGCAGAAAAATTATGAGTGGCTGAAAGGCACCTGAAAAAGTGCTCATCATCTTTAGCCATCAGAGAAATGCAAATCAAAACAACTTTGAGATACCACCTGACACCTGTTAGATTGGCTAAGATAAAAGACACAGAGGACAGCCTATGCTGGAGAGGATGCAGAGCAAGGGGAACACTTCTCCATTGTTGGTGGGAGTGTAAGCTTGTTCAGCCACTTTGGAATGCAGTATGGTGGTTTCTCAGAAAATTGAGAATCAATCTCCCCAAGGACCCAGCAATATCACTTCTGGGTGTATACCCTAAAGATGCACAGTCACACTCCAAAGGCATTAGCTCAACTATGTTCATAGCAGTGTTGTTTGTAATAGCAAGAACATGGAAACAACCTAGATGTCCCTCAACTGAAGAATGGATTAACAAACTGTGGTACATCTACACAATGGAGTACTACTCAGCAGTAAGAAAAATGATATCCTAAAATTCGCAGGCAAATGGATGGATTTGGAGAATATCCTCCTGAGCAAGGTATCACAAACTCAGAAAGATAAGCAGGGGATGTACTCACTCATTACTGGTCTCTAAACAAACAAACAAGAAAAAAGCAAAGCATGCCCAAAGCTGCAAACCACAACCACTGAACAGCTTGGGATCAGAAACACCCTGGACTGACACCTTGGATCCCACACCCCCTAGAGGAACACTTGACTCACTCTTGAGGGAGGGGGGAGAAAACTGGATCTGCCAGGAGTGGAGACTGAACTAAGCAATATTGGGACAGTGGGACCATGAAACTGCCTGCTGTCTGCCCAGGGAGGGGATGGGGATTTGTGGAGAAGAAAGAATGACCTGATGTGGTCGGAGGGGGAAGGGACCTTGAGAAAAAAAATAATTAAAGTAAATAAATAAAAAAAGGCAGAGTTTTCAATATATGACTTTAGATATTTCTGGATGCCATAACCATTTCTAATAAAAATAAACAAAATGAAAACTTATCTGTTCAACAAAATTTTGAACTTATGTAGAAATTGCAATGCTCATGAGTATGTACCCTATGATTTCATTCTGCAATTAGAAACTAGAAAATTAGGACAAGATTTGTAGTGCCCTAGTGAACACCCCAGGTTTCCCCACTAGTTCTCTGGGAGGAAAAAAAAGTATCAATTATTCCTCCTGACCAAGGACTCCACAGGCTTAAATTAAGTACACCAGGCAATCTTACATGCTTTAACCTTTTGGGCCATCATAAACTTATTGCAACCATTAAAAATTTCAGTAAATAATTACTGCAAATAGAGGAACCTGCTACATCTTAAAAAACAAAACAAAAACCTGCCTGTGAAGTCTTATAAAATCCATTTGTGAGCAATTTTTATTCCAAATTTTTTGCATGCATTTGAATATTTTCCTATAGTCACTATGCATCACCTTCGTGACAAAAGTGATTTTTTTTTTAAGTCAAAGAGGACATGCAACAGTGTTTCCAGTCTAAAGAAAAGACAAGCTTTGGTGTTTTAAAGAATGAATGCTGCTGTGAGGAGAGAGGATGAACATGAAAATTAAAAAAAAATTCACAAATGAGGATGAAGCCACCAAAAGAAAAGAAATTCAATGGGAAATGACAAGAGGTAAAAGCATAATCCAGAAAAATTTCATGTCCTGCACATTTGTGATGGGCTAATTATAATAAGGGGAATTCGATATCCTTGCTGAGGGCTGACACAGGAGGAAATGAGCACAGTTTCATGTGGCCAGCACAACAATGTTCTAGCAATATAAGAAATAAGTCAGAGAATAACTATGAGATTTGATAGAGCAGTATATTTTTTTTTAAAAAGAAAATCATACAATTGCAGTGTAAAAGAGAAATCATAAAATCCAGTGCTTGGAAGGTTGTGGCAGTACAGGATTGCTGCAGCTGGTGTCCGTCTGCCTTCCAGTATTCTGAATGACACCCTGAAAATACATGTGTTCATACATAGCTGATAGGATATATACAATGGGCCCAGAAAGAAATGTGGCAATGAATAAGAATTATGTTGCCTATATCATTTATTTTCATTGCCACGCTCCTAAAAGATACCAAGATTTAAAAGAAAACAGGATGTTTGTTCAAAGGTTTCCTTGACATTCTTTTTTTAGTGTGTGAGTGTATGTAACTGTTTGTATGCATGTGTGTGCACATATGTGTACAGTGCATGTACATATGTGGCAGCACACACTTGGAGGCTAGAGGCCAATGTTGGATGCATTCCTTGCTTTCCACTCTGGTGTTTGAGCCAGTGTTCCTCAGTGAACCCAGAGCTCATGGATTTGGCTAGGCTGATGGCCAGACAGCCTAGGGATTCTCATCCCAATTCTCTAGTACTAGGATTATAGGTGCATGCTGCTTTGCCTGGCCCTTATGTGGGTCCAGACTCAGATCTTTCTGCTTCTGTGGCAAGAGCTTTATGTTCTAAGACATCTTTTCAGTCCCTGTAATGTTGTTCATATTAGAAAAACATGGAAAATATTCCAAATGGTCTCTCTTGGGCATATTCCAATGAGTCCACACCACACAGGCACTGGGGGTACATGGTGTCAAGAGTGATACAGAAAGCTGGTAGCAGGCAGGCAGGCAAACCGACAGACAGACAGACAGACAGACAGACACACACACACACACACATACACACACTATACTGAAGCTGATGTGTGTTCCAAAAGAAAATGTCTTTTTGGAAAAGAACACTGCTGCTTTGCAGAGGAATACTGTCTTTAGCTGACCACAGTCTCTGCTCCTGAACTATTCCCCAAAGGTGATTTGGTTATAGTGATAAGAGCCAGATGTGAAAGTGCATTCTTATAATCCTGTACTTGGTAGGCTGAAGCCACAGAATGGAGAGTTCCAGGCTAGCCTGAGATATGTAGGTGATATCTTTTCCAAATAAAACATCAAAAAGATTGAATCTAATAGTACCACAGGGCTTTTGACTTCCAAGAACCTAAAACAACTGAAGACTAAAGCTAGTATGCAAAGGTCTGCAAGGCAGTCCTGCAGGGCAGAATCCTAGAAGGGCCTGAGGAGAGCAGGCTGGGAGGTCACGGGGCATCCTCTGAGTAAACAGCTTTTCACTGTACCTTGAGAACATAGCAACACATAAATGTATTTTTGTGTATGTTTGTAATAAAATCATTACTTAATATCTGTAAGAAATGATTCCAGAGCCTGCATGGATACCAAATTCTGAGGTTGCTCAATTCCCTTATATAAGATGGTATATAATCTGTATATTTTTCCCATGGACTTTAATTTTTCTCTATATTACCTTTAACAGACTATATAAATGATATGCAAACAGTTATTATATTATGCTCTTGTTTGAGGAATAACAGCAACACATATATTTAGTACAGTTGTCGTTTATTTTCTGAACATTCTCACTTTTTGATCCATAGTTGTTGAATTCATGGGTATAGAGCCTATGCATAATGTGTGAGTGTGTGTGTGTGTGATAGTGTAGTGTAGTTCTATTATGCCACGGATAAACCTGGCTTCCATTCTCAAAGGGTGGCTGTGGCTTGGTAGGAAGCACCAGAAAGGGGTCAGCATGGATCATTTAATACAGCTCATGCTTCTTATTCCTCTTCCAGTCTCCTGTTGTGTGCAATAGACACCATGGAGCCTACTAAAAGACAGAATCAAGGTCAATGTTACTCTGGGCATATGAGAATGTCCACTAGTCCTCTGTCCTGCATCCTGCATCTGGCAAGGCCTGGACCTCCTCACCACTGTTCTTGCTCATCTGTGAACAGTTATGGCCTGTGTGCCATGTCCTTCGTGTTCATCTTGACACTCTCACAACTCACTTGCTTCACACTGTGCATTCTTGGTTGTTATGGTGATCTCTGAATCTCTGTGGCTACTTTCTCTTCTGTGCTTTAGTTGTATAGGCTTTAGATTTGGCGTTTGCTATTGTATTGTGGGTATTGGTTCCTCTTGATAATGATACTTGATAGTGACACTAATGCCCTGCTTTCTGTCCCAGAAAAAGTGGTGAAGAATCTTGGGAATCCCTCCAACAACCCAGCTCCTGGGCCTTACTATAGCAGGCAATATGCTGGTCCCAGCTTTGCAGATGAGGTCCTAGCAGGCCCCATGGCTGGGGAATGGCCATGGGAACCAAATGGAGAAATGCAGAAGTCATGTGATCTTAAGTTCTTTATGGGGTAGGACACTTAGTTTTGCTGTCTTCATATTCATAGCTTTTCTGCAGAACCTGTAGAAATTTCCTCACATTGGGGCAGAGGAAACAGAGGTTGCAACAGTAAGATGACTGGTTTCTGTCTATATTTCATCAGTGTCGAGTGCATGATGGGGACTCTGTACAAATTGACTCATTGTTATATCTCTATGGTGAACAGTTATAGTTTAAAATACCAAGTATATTTCCTCTTCTTCAACAACCGCACTTCTTCTATATGTTCAGACACTGTCATGGTTCATCTCAGTTGTTGATTTATTAGATTGAGAGACATTTAGGAAATTAGTAAAAATACATCTCTGAGTGTACTATGAGAGCATTTACAGAGATGATTAGATCATGAGGGTTCTGCCTCAATATTCATTGATAGATTTAAAATCTAAGCACACATCATTGGTAGATCGAATTGTGGGTCTTATGGGGGAAACTGAATTGCTGAGGAGATGCCCTTGAAGGATATATCTTGACCTGGCCCCTTCCTGTTACTCCTCCTTGCTGCCTAGATATCATGATCTGTGCAATGCTTGTCCGTTATACCCTCTCTGCCATGATGCTTTAGCCATGCTACAAGTCTGAAAGCAGTGGAGTCAGCCATGTAGTACAGACTCTAAAGTCATTGTTAAAAACAAATCTTTCTTCCTTTAGGATCTTTCAGATGTTTAACACATTGATACAAGATGAGCAGTTTGACAAACACAGCTGACGAATTGGTGCTTTCAGTCTGTGAGTTTGGGATTGGCTTCCAGGTGGTCTTAGAAGCTAGATCCAGGCTATAGCCAGTGTGTTCCCACCCCTGACCACGGTGACTGGACTAATACAATGCCTGAGGCTGGCTGAAATTGTTAGAAGGGCGTGGATATTCTTTCCACTATCTATGCTGTGCCTATCCATCATCTGAAGCCACTGTGGAAGATGACAGCATGCTGGTAGAGGGAAGAAATGGGCATATTGATGCTGGTGGAGCCCTCAGTCTGGTTGGGAAGGCTCAGAGAAAGAGCTGGCCCAGGGGATGGACCTCAGAGGAGCAAGCAATTCTCCTTGCCTGGGATTTGCTGTGGTTTCTTTGGTTTCCAAGTTCCCTCCTTGAGCTGTGGAACCAGGACCATTGTATGTGAGGCTCAATGGAGCCATGAATGCTCACTAAAGCAAAGAGTAGGAACCCCAGAACCCCTTTAATGGCCTCTCCTCCATTCTCCTGAACCTTATTCTGACTTTAGATTCTTCCTTCTCTCAAACCCACTGGCTAACCAAGTCCACCAAGGGCCATATGATCAATAAGTCCACGCCGAACACCTCTTCCAGAATACTATGCCAGATTTCAGCTGGAGAGTGAGAAGGGTTATGAAAAAAGGGAAGGAAGAGATGGAGGTAAAGAAAAAAGTCAAATAATATGGTAAGAAGAAGATCCTGATCTTCTAACGTGTTGTGTTTAAGCAGCCAAGATAAGTTGTAAATGGAAAATTAACATGGTCCAATTGTGGAGCTGGTGGCATCCTATGAACCTTCCATCCCTGGTAGGTGGTCTTTGTTCTGACACATAAGATGTAAAGAACTTGGAGTTGTCGTCAAAGGACTTGTCATTTTTCTTCCTTTGTAGAGATCAAGAAAGACATGTAGGTTTGATTTGTGACCCCCTTTTGCAGCAACCTTAATGGATATTATGGATGCAGTAATTTATGATTCCACCATGTTCCCAAAGAGCAATGTTGACATGGATCTCTGTTCCCACTGCTTTCACCTTAGTCAGATTGCTACTCACGTCTGGGAGTCATTTCACAGCCATGGTCCTGGGCACATTGGCGTCACACTCTGTTATTGATTAAAAAGGAAGCTCATGGCTCACCACATGAATAGTTCTATTCCTTTGCCTGTTCCAGACATGGTCTTTGGGAACTGGGGCCTCTTGCATGTACCTGTGCTGAGTGTGTGTGTTGTAAGAGGTTTCTGGCCCCATCAGGCCAAAGGTCCAGAACTACCTGCGGCTGCTTTTACCCCCTAAAGTGACTGAAACACTTATATTAATTTCATGCTGTTTGGCCTATGTCTCAGGCATATTGCTAGTTAGCTCTTTCATCTTTTTTTTTTTCCTTCTTTATTTTGTATTTATCAAAAAAACAGTAAAATGAATTTAAAATGTGGAAAAGTTAACAATAACTGTAAAGAGGATAAGAATCATAAGCCTGGCTTATCAAGGGTGGTAATGCAAATAAGATTGCTACACATATATTTACTTTGTGTTCAGCTTTCCCTCTGAATTTTTTTTTTCCATCCCTGTATATCCTTATTCAAGGTCCCTTCCCCCTCCCACCACATCTGGTCATTTTACTTCTCCGCAACTCCCCATCCCCTCCCTGGGCAGGGAGCAGACAGTCCTATGGTCCCACTGACCCAATAATGCTTGGATCAGTCTCCACTCCTGGCCAAATCCAGTTTTGTCCCCCCTCCCTCAAGAATGAGTCAGGTGTTCCTATAGTTGGAGTGGGGTTCGAAGGGTCAGTCCAGGGTGTTTCTGATCCCATGCTGTTCAGTAGTTGTGGTTTGCCAGTTGGGCATGTTTGGCTTTTTTTCTTGTTTGTTTGTTTAGAGACCACAAGT
Source organism: Sigmodon hispidus (assembly GCA_004025045.1). Lineage (NCBI taxonomy): Eukaryota > Metazoa > Chordata > Mammalia > Rodentia > Cricetidae > Sigmodon > Sigmodon hispidus. The sequence continues at coordinate 99,393 of PVIH01000167.1, read as the reverse complement.
GAGTGAGTACATCCCCTGCTTATCTCTCTGAGTTTGTGATACCTTGCTCAGGAGGATATTCTCCAAATCCATCCATTTGCCTGCGAAACTGTGGTACATCTACACAATGGAATACTACTCAGCAGTAAGAAAAAAATGATATCCTAAAATTTGCAGGCAAATGGATGGATTTAGCTCTTTCATCTTAATTAAACCCATTTCCATTAGTTTGTCCTGCCACATGGCCCATGGCTCACCTGGGTTCCTTACATGGTTCTTCTTTGGTGGCTAGATGGAGTCTGTCTGTCTCTGCCCTCCTCCTACCTGAACCTCAGTTTCCCCACCTACTTCTATGCTTCTATGGCACCTAGCATGGCTAACACAGTTCCTTTATTAAAAGAATAATATTCATAGCATACACAAGAACATTCCTACCTCGTGTGTGTGTGTGTGTGTGTGTGTGTGTGTGTGTGTGTGTGAGAGAGAGAGAGAGAGAGAGAGAGAGAGAGAGAGAGAGAGAGAGATATTGTAAGAATAGACAGGAAGAGAGGATTGACCATAAGTAGACAGTCGCTGAAGGCATTTCCTGTCTCTCCCCTGCACCTGCCCAAAGCCCTGTGAGCTTAGGAGCAGGAATTAAGTACAGAGGATCTTCCAGGACTCCTCACCTCCAGGAGGTACGCAGTGAGAAAAGGAAGCTAATACTGGGGTCTCACTGTAAACCATCCAGAGAGGAAGGCCTGGACCATAAGCCAAGCTTCTGGGTCCATGAAACGCACTGATCCTCCTCTCACACATTATCTCTGTGATGACATCACCTCCCCATTCACAGTCTCAATTTACTCATCTGGGAAGTGGGCATCCTGCCTCCCATTCCTTGATTAAGTCTAATAAGGAAGCTATACCATGTAAGCAGTCTGTGTCTTGCCATAGCAACCATAGGGCACAAGATGTGTGAACTGAAGTGCCACTGGTGGGTCTGTGAAGGCATAGGACAGGCAGGAAGGCTCCTCCAAGCTGGTTTATCTGATCCTCTCCACAGAGTGGAACCTTTGTCTTCCCACCTTGAGCCACAAGAAAGCAGATGTTCAGCATGATTTTACACTCATGGATATCAGATTAGCTGAAGTGGATAGAAAACCCATGTGAGGGCACAAGCCCCATAGGCCTCAGGCTTATTCGGTGATTTATATCTGGTCTCAGAGCTGGTCCCAGACTATGGTGGAAGTAATAAGCCCCTGGACATGTGACATATTTATGGAGGTGGCATGTGGGCACTCAGGAGAAAAACTTGCCCTCTGGCATTGTCTCTGTTTCTACTACCCCTTAAAATAAAATGTGGTTCAGCTAATGAGGAAGAGCAGCAGGCCTGGCTTGCATGACCTAATATAGCCTGGCATTCAAGCTTGGACAGGGATGCAAGTGGACACCGGTACTGGAAGCCACAGAATGTCTCTCTGATGGGAAAGCAGAGAGTCTGCTGCAGTCTTGCATTGCAGTGGAGTTGAGTCCTGGCCAAGTACAGCCTCTGCAAACTCTGGTCCACTTGTGTACTTAGCCAACGCCAGGTTGACTGGCTCCCTGAGATTTTAAGGGACACTTGTGGGTTCATTGTCACTAGAGGATGTAAGTGTCACATTCTGCCTCTTGGAGAGTGGTGGCCATAGGAGGAGAAGACTTGCTTCTTGCAATTGTCACTGCAACGAATCTGTCAGTACCACAAGAGGTCATGCATGCCACCCACCGTTCCATCCTCTTGGAGAGCTGAGCACTCCAGTTTCCCCTGCCCAGATCCCATAAATGCCTGGGCTACAGTTTTATCCCGCATGGAATCCCCAAGAGCCGAAGAGGCAGTCTGGTAGAAGGTAAAAAAGGAGAAAATGACAGTCAGGATAAATTTCCAGGGCCACCGTGTGGGGTTTACGGGGTGACAACCCAGATTGTCCTGGTTTGGGCACTAAGACCTCAATTCCAGGAATTGTCTCATTGCAGTGAGAACCATGATGAGTAGCCGAGTTTCTTACCACCAAAAGCCCTGCCCCATTATGCCCTATCATCCCAACGTCATTGTATTTCTCACACCACTCTTCTTCATTAACCCTCTGTCCCCTACATCTATTTCTGCCAGGAGTCCAGAGAGCTATCTGGACTGGACTGGGTGACATGCCAAAGATGTAGCGTTACCCTGCGGCAAGACTGAGCCTTCAGCCCATGTCCTTTGACTGGCCTGCATTTCTCTCCTTCTGTACACTGGTCTTTACAATGGTCTTGTTCCACTCCCACCTCTGGTGTGGGCAATGATAGGCAAACAGCTGAGAGGGGAGGGAAGGGGAGATCTTAGGGATGTGGTGGGGTGGGGGGAACAAGGAATAGGACTCTTCAGTCTGTCTCAGGTTTGTGGGATCCCACCAGGGCAAAGACCACCACTGTTCTTCAGGCATCCTTGGCATTCCTCCTAGGAAAACACAGAGGCTTATTACCACTGGGTACCAACTTCAGGAGCAGGCCTGGAAACAATAGCTAGGGGGTGAGCCTTGTGAGGATTATGTTACTTTCACTTTCCCAGTGAATTCACTTGTGTAAGAAATACAGCTCTTCGACCTTGAATAAGGATATATAGGGAAAGCTGAACACAAAGAAAATATATGTGTAGCAATCTTATTTGTATTTCTACCCTTGATAAGCCATGCTTATGATTCTTATCCTCTGTATAGTTATTGTTAACTCTTCTGCATTTTAAATTCTTTTTATTGTTTTTTTTTTGATAAATACAAAATAAAGAAGAAAAAAAAAAAAGAAATACAGCTCTTCAACATGGTGTTCCCTTGTTTGGAGCACACACTTACATCATTTATCTCTTTTCACCCCTATGTCAGCCATTCCTTACGTCTCAAGCAAATAGGTAGCACTTAGTGAATACTTAGGACCAGGTTGGAACCATGGTAAGACACTTTGCTTTGCTCTGATGAGCATTCATTTAACCCACATGACTATTATGCCCATTTTACAGACTAGGGTCTGATTGGCTGCCAGGGCTTGCCAGAGCTCTCATCCATTAGACTCCCAGAGCCTCAGGCTACGCTGCATTGGAGCACTTGTCAGGGATATATATGGTGACACTAGCTTCCTTGTGTGTTTCTTCCATATATTGAGTACCAGAGAAGGCTGGGTTTCTTTAGAGCATGTCCTGGATTCCTTGCTTAGTGCATAAGGGAATGAATTGATAGATGTGGCAGCGATGTGGCAGCGATGAACCTCGGAGACCACAGGAGCTCTCTCAGACTGAGGTACTTAAGTAGTCTCGCCTGGCTGCTGCAGGGTTCCCTGACTGGCAGTGTCAGCCAGGGTGTTCTCAATGGCACAGGACCCCCTTTTTTTGAGTAACAAAATAACTGTGAGAAACTGATTTTTAAACACAAAAGCAAATCTTAACTCCAGGGGAGGGAACCAGCTATCCTCATGAGTTCTGGCTGAGACCAGTTTAGAAGGAAGGACAGGCAGAATCATTCACAGGCATCTACCTCAGACAGCTCTCTGGCATTGCATTGCAAATTCCTCCTGGGTGGTGAGGTGCTTTGAGGAGAAAGTTTGAGAAAGGTTGCCTGGAAAGTGGCAGGAACTCAGGATGTGAGTCATCCAGCCTGTGGGGTCAGGGAAGACACCAGAAAGAGGGGTGCTGGATGAGAAGGGGCAGGGTGGGCACGCACGTGCTTTCTCCTAGCCAGTGCTTGAACAGCAGTGGGTCCTTGTGCAGGCTTCTGTGCGGGCCATAACTGTTGTGAAAAACGTCCTTCAGCCACATCCTGAAGCACTATTCTAGCCTTCAAAAAACCTCACACTATTTTTAGTTCCATTAGCAAATAAAAGCCATCTTTCCTTCCCACCAGCCAATTCACTGTTGATCTGAAACACCAGTTTAACTTAATGGGATCAGCCAGTGATAGGGTGAGGTCCCCTGTCCCCCTGTATTTTTATAGTGTGTGTCAGTGTTCACAGGGGAGAACCATGTCTTGCTCCATTTTGGGGTCTGCCTTATAGATTGGTTTTGGCCTCTTGAGATAGGATCAGGTCAGGTGTGACATTAGTAAAAGACTGGGTCTCCAGGAGTCTGGACTGGCTGTGTCTGTGGCTCCAAGATTGTTGTAGCATCTGCTTGTAATTTCAGTGGCTTTGGAGGTGATTGTAGCATGTTAGACTTTGCTGTGCTGTGACCACTGGTCAAAATTGCAACAATGTAAGAGGGCATAATTGATTGACTCAGGGCTTCAGAGGTTTGATCCATAGTTCCCAGAACCCATGTCCCAGGGCAAAACACAATGGCATCAATACTTTGTGGTGGAGGGGGCTGTTTACCTCACAGTAACAAACAGTAAGGAAGGGATGGTGTGTGTCTTAGAGTTTTATTGCTGGGAAGAGACACCATGACCATGGAAACTCTTATAAAGAAAAACATTTAACTGGGGTGGCTTAAAGTTTTAGGAATTTAGTCATGGCAGGCCATGGTGGTGTACAGGTAGACATGGTGCTGTCGGAGTGGAGAGTCCTATATCTTGATCTACAGGCAACAGGAAGTAAAGTGTTTCACACTGGGTGTAGCTTGAACATATATGAGACCTCAAAGCCTGCCCTCACAGTAACTTCCTCTAACAAAGCCAAGCCTCCCTATGGCAGCCATTTTTTTCAAACCACCACATGTATGGAATGTATGTCTGTGTATCACTTGCTTGCTGTTATCTGCAGAAATGAGAAGATGGCATTAGATTGTTTGAAACTAGAGTTGCAGACTGCTGTGAGCCATCATGTGGGTGCTAGAGATCAAACCCAGATCCTCTGGAAGAGCAGTTGTTGCCGTCTCTTGAGCCCCAGAAAAGTCACACTACCAGCTGGGGACCAAGCATTAGACACTTGAGCCTGTAGGGAAATAGTTTATACTCATGTTATAAAATATAGGCTAACAGGTTGATGCAGCACTTTCTCCCACAATGCTAGCTTTATTCTTTACTTCTGACTTGAATAAGAAGCTTCCTGCTGCTTGGTAGGAAGGTGTGATGGCTCCAGGTCTCTTGTTCTCTCCAAAGGCAAAGAGAAGCATCTTGCAGGGCAGGCAGCACCTACCACCTGGACACTAGGAGCTAGTGAGTCATGGCTTACTTAGAGTTAATACTGCTGTAATCAGACAACATGATCAAAAGCAACTTGGGGAAGAAGGGCTTATTTCAGTTATAGTTACATGCCACAGTCCATCACTGAGTGACGTCAGGGCAGGATCTCAAACAGGACAGGAAGCTGTGTGCAAACACCAATGTAGAGGCCACGGAGGAGAGCTGCTTACTTGCTTACTCCCCACTGCCTCTTCAGGCTACTTTTTAATAGTTGCCAGGATCCCCAGCCCCTGGATGGCACCACCCACAATGAGCTGGGCTCTCCCACAGCAATCATCAATTAATAAAAGGGACCACAGTCTTTCCTAAGGGCCAGCCTGGGAGGAACACTTTCCCAGTCGAGGTTCCCTCTTGCTATGTCCAAGTTAACCAAAACCCCTGCTCTGTGCCACCTCCCATATTGTACCTGCTGTCATAGTCTTCACCTTTCCCCAGACTAGACTATGGACAAGACCCTTGTCTCTGCAGGACAAACTGGATTAGGTCTCTCCTCCATGGTGGATCCTTGTGAGGTTTCCTCTGGGAGCTAAGGAATGCCAGGCCTCACGGACACTGGTTGGTCTCATATGTGGGCGCTGGTTCCTTCCTCAGGCTTGTTCAGACTCTTAGTTATATAACCACGTGGGGTTCTGTCCCTGAGATCAAATAGCAGACAGGTAGTTGTCTGTGGCGCTCTGCCAGAGAAGGAGGAGGAAGTTAGTGGAGAGGGACACCTTCATCCAGAACCATGGAGGCTGGGGGATTTGGTGATGATAAGCCTTCCATCCAGACAAGCCTAATATTGCTTTCCTACTTCTCTCTTAGGTTGGGAGATGTGAGAAGGAAGTACAGGCCTGGGCAGAGGTCAAGTACAGAGAAGGGGAGATGAAAAGACTCTAGTGTTTGCTTGTCCCAGTGTCCGCCAGAGGCTTCATGGAGAAAGAAAGAGCACAGAAGCTGTATTCATCTACGGCACCAGGCCCTGCTGTCATTCTGGAAGCTCTGGTTGGGCTAGCACAGGGGGACATGGGTCACACAGATTCTCAGCTCTTTCCTGGATAGGGCACAACTCGTGTTTTTAGGTGAGAACAGGAATCCTAGCTTGATTGCTCTGTCTTTCTCTTGCACAGGTGAGAATGGAAATTGGAAGGCGAACCCTGCTGTGGTAGAGCCTTGAAATTGTATTTTCTAGATGTGTGGTGCAGTGGTAAGCATATCATTCTTTTGAACTGGAGTGAGTTTAATCCCAAGCTTTCCCCTTTATCTCTGTATTTATTTTGGATTCTATTTCTTTGGAACTTTTACATGAGTCTTATCTAGTTGATGTTGTTTAGTTTGAACTAATGTCAATATTTGCCTTTATTTCTCTGGGGCAAGCATAGAAATCAGCCTTCATTTTCTGCCACCTTGGTTAAAGATGGTGGTCGCCTGGAACAAATCTGTGGCTTAGGCCAGACTTGGTAGAAAACAGAGCTACAATTGATTAGCAATGCCCGCCACGGGGAACTAAAAGTGAGGATGTCTATGTTGTCTTCTATTTGGGGGGAATGAGTTAAATTTCCTCATTCCTGACTATCCAGTTTGTGGTCAGTAAATATCTAAAACAAAAGCTCTGCTCTTTGCTCCAGGGGTCCAGTATCTACTGTATTGCCTCACTTCCGCCACAGTGGGTTAGTCTCCAACCACCCAGCCTCTGACGAGAGTTTCTGATAACATAGACATAGCCCTGAAGCCTCCAGCTATACATATGGTGCATCAAAAATTGGACCCCACCTTCTTCCTGCCTTTCATCGGCAACACTGCGTGTACCTTAAGGTCCAGGCACGACAATTCTTTTTCTCACTGTGTTCCTTCCTATCTCTTTCCTCATTTCTGCAGCTGCTCTTTCTGGGGTGTGAACTCTTCCATCTTTCTCTCATCTGAGACATAGCTAACACGCCCCTTCCTTGGTGAGGTCTCTGTGTCTGTTTATACATTGTCTGCAGCGTCTGTGGCATCAGTTTCCTTGGGACATTCTGTTTACTTCTCCATTATTCCCTGGGACTCCACAGACAGAAACCTAAAGATACAGTGAGCCATTCCCCATTACATCATCAGGTAGAAGGGTTAGGGTAGAGAGCCCTTGGCTCTCTGAAGGGTCCACTCAAGGTTTTCTCTGAATCCATGTGAGGTTAAATTACCTTCAGGAAGCATTGTAGAGTGAGTTGGAAAAAAATCCGTTTTAGAGCCTTATAGCCTAGACTAACCTGGAACTTGCTGTGTAGCACAGGTTGGCTTCCAATTGTCAGTCCTCATGTCTGTGCTTCCCAAATACTGGGATTACAGGTGTACGACACCACAACCCAGTCTTAAGTGACTGGAATTTTGATTCTCATTGTTCTAGCCTGCCACGGACTGGACATGGCTCGCTTGCTTAGCATCTGCTGTGTTGAAAGCGAGGAAGCACAGTGTTTGAATGTGCCTCAGAGACCTCAGAGAGGCTGTGGTGAAACACTGCTGCTTTCTGAGGTGCGCTGGCTTTTCTAGGTGGGCAGACTGTGGTGAGGATGGTGGTGGTGAGCCAGGTACTGTTCAGGACGGCAGTGCTGAGGTGGCGATGGAGCAGAGGTTAGAGAGTGCCTGTTCCACAGCTGGCTTCACAGAATAACAGCTCAGGCTGGGCCTTGAAGGAAGGAATGGGGAGATTGTTCCAGAGAAGGAACAGCACAAGTCTGGCATGGGTCACACCTAGCCTTCAGGGAAGTATTTCTTACAGATTCCTCACAGATCCTCAGCTTGTAGGGACAAATGGTGACAACATGAGAGGTCATTGGGCCTTTCATTTTCTTTCTCCTAGTGGATGTTAAAGTGTGAGACACCTGACATCACTGAGCAATGATTGAGCCGTGGTTTTCTCTGAGTTGGATCTAACCGTGTCTCATCCAGTTGCACCAGCTGAAATCACATGGAGGAAGGCTGTGGTGATATATTTTTTTCCTGTGGCTGTGACAAAATACCTGAGAACAATTGGGTAATCTATAGAGAATACAAGGTCATTTGGCTCATAGTTTTGGAAGCTGGAACTTTCAAGAGCATGATAAAAGCATCTTCTAGTGTCTGAGGGCCTCCTTTTAAAGTATAACCTGTTTATTATTTTTTGAGAATTTCATAATGCAAACAATGTATTTTGATAATTTTTGCCTGCATACTTTCCTTACTTTCTCCCAGACCTACTCCTTATTGCTACCTCCTCCTAACATTGTGTCTTCTTACATTATAATGTAGTGGGAGGGCTGACATGGCCAGAGTTTGCCTTCGTAATGAAGGCCCTTCTGCAGTAACCTATGAAGTCCTTGAGTGGAAAAATTTCTTTGTCAGGAATAACCTATGTAACTCGTTCGTTCTTCCAAAGGTCTTAGCTCTCAACACTACACCGGGGATGAAATTTCTACATGTAAAGTTTTGAGGAACACACTTGAGTCATGTCTGAGGGTTACTCTTCCTTGTAAAGCTTCCATTCTATCATCTATCTATCTATCTATCTATCTATCTATCTATCTATCTATCTATCTCATAGCTAGGTAGGTCAAGCCTCAATTAGTACACAGGGAGGAAAGGGGGATCATAGGCCCCCAGAACTGGCATGCACAGAGAGGAGAGGGAACTCAGGATATCCCAAGTATTTCTAGGACCTCTCTCTCCTGAAGGACAGAGCTGGCTTAGATGCCTCACAAGGATGAAGAAGTACAGCCCCCCAGCACCTTCTCAGTGGAGGAAGGGAGGAACAGCATCTCTTAGGTGAAAGCAGAGATTCATTCTCTTAGCATCTACCCTATTTTGGTATAACCTAGACCATTCTGGTTATCTGACACATGATCTAGCTTGTATCTTCTCTGTATGTACAGAGTTCACTAGAGAGATTACACTAATAGTTCAAAGTGAACTGTAGGCGAAAGTTTCTGTCCCACCAGCAACCACTTCCCAAACAATTGATCTGGACGTTTAGTATTACTTATAAATGTTCAGCCAGTAGCTCAGGCTTATTGTTAACTAGATCTTACACTTAAGTTGACCCATAATTCTTATGTATGTTCAGACATATGGGTTGGTACTTTTTCTCAGTACAGCATTCTCATCTTGCTTCCTCGGCATTTGGCTGGTGACTCCAGACTCTAGCCTTTCTCTTCCCAGAGTTCTCCTTGTCTGGTTGCCCCACCTGTGGAGGGATTATGCTGGTAATGTAAATATTTGTCCTACGTATGGATTTAATAAAAAGCTGATTGGCCAAAGGCAAACAGGAAGTGTGGGTAGGGCTACCAGGCTAAGAAAACGCGGGAACATCTCAGAGCAGAGACAGACACCAGGCAGAGCCACCAGACAGATACCAGAGAGCTGCCAGAAAGAGCTGCCACAGACATGACAAGGAGATGAGAGCAGACTCAGAGGAAAGAAGCTGAAATGCTGCTCTGAGAAAAGGTACTGAGCTGCACAGCTGAAAAAGATGGGTTAGTTCAGATAAAAGAGTTAGCAAATTATATGCCTGGGCCCAAGGTCAATCAGCATTAAAATAATATAAGCCTGTGTGCAATTATTTGAGGCAAAACAGGGCCAAGAGTGAGACTAAACCTTTGGTCCAGGCTGGGAAATTCCGAGCCAGAATCTTTTTACCACATCCACCTCTACTTCCTGCCTGGCTATTGGCCAGTGTTTTATTAAACCAATTATAGTGACAAATCTTTATGGTTCATAAGAACATTATCTCACAGTAGTCAACTAATAGACATTTTGAATATAATCTCAAAATTTGTCTTAGGGTAACTGCTGCTCTGATGAAAGACCATGATCAAAAGCAACTTGGAGATAAAAGGGTTTATTTCACTCACAGTTCTGAAATATAGTTCATCATCAAAGTTAGTAAGGTCTGGAATGCGAGCAGGGCAAGAACTTGAAGCTAGGAGCCATGCTTACTGACTTGTTCCCCAGGGCTTGCTCAGTCTGCTTTCTTACAGCACCCAGGACCACCAGCTCAATGATGGCACCACCCGCAATGGGCCAGGCCCTCAACACCAATCACTAATTCAGAAAATGTCCCACAGGCATGCCTAGAGCCCAACATTATGGGGTATTTTCTCTCTTGAGGCACCCTCCTCTCTAATGACTCTATCTGAGTCAAATTGACATAAAACTAGTGAGGACATATGTCCTCAAAATACTGTGCAAAAGAAGTTTCTTCTTGACAGCAAGTTTTGCCAGATCCAATTCCCCTTAGTTATGCTGACAAACTGTCCATGGAAATATAGTATAAGCCACACACCTGATTTAAAACGTTCTAGTAGCATTTAAAAACATAAAAAGAAGCAAGTGAACTACATGATATTTTTTTTATCTATGCTTTCCAAAATGCTTTCATTGCCACATATAACAGCATATTTTAGTTATATTTTCTTGTCTCTGTGAGAACACAGACAACAAGAGCCACGAAATGGGGGAAGGGCTTATATGGCCTTGTAGTTTCAGAGGTGTTGATATCTTATGGCAGACATGTGAGAGCCAAGAAGTCTCCATCGTGCTGGCCAGGAAGCAGAATAATGGACACCAATAATGGACACTAAACTCTAAGACATCAGCTATGATATTGAGGTCAGAGAGGGCTGAGGACACAGCTGAGTGATACAACTTTTACTTAGAACATGCAAGGCTCAGATTTCAGCACACAGCTCCACAAAACAAGCAAGAAAAAAAAAACCATAAAGCAGAGTCTGATCGTATCACCTCAAGGGCCTTTTAGTTCATCTGGGTTAGGGCAGAGGTACTGGGTTTATTTCAATCCAGAGAACATCTATTGGGGACTGATACTTTGTTCTATAATAAGCACAAGCTGCAATATTGCTGCTCCATTTCACAGGTGAAGAAAGTAGAGTCTAAAGCAGTTGTTCTCAACATGTGGGTCAAGACCCCTTTTTTGATGAATGACCTATTCATATAGTTTGCCTAAGACCATGGGAAACCACAGATATTTATATTATAATTAATAGCAATAGCAAAATTACAGTCATGAAGTACCAATAAAAATAATTTTATGATTGGGTCACTATAACATTAACTGTATTAAAGGGTCACAGCATTATGAAGGTTAGGTATCACTGGTCTAGAGAGACCAACAGTGAATGAAATGATTGATTGAGTCAGGAACCACAACACAGGAGGATAAAAGACCGAGTGCTTGCACAGGATATCCCACATATCCCATCTTTCATTTGGCTTCTTTCTGTCATGTGCAAACCTGGTTTTTATTAGGGGTTCTAGAAGGGATGGTGTCCAGAGAAGAGAGCCCAGCATTGCTCTCTTAGCAGGCCGTGTCCTCTGCCACTTGGAAGCCATTAGTGAAGCAGTCCATCTGAGGACTGAACTCGGTGCCTAGTGGGATCAATGAGTAGTTCCTAGGAGAAAGTCAGCCTCAGCACAGCCAAGATGGCTCAGGACTTGTTGGGAACAGAAGCTTAGGACCCTTTCCTGTGGGCTGTTGGGCCTAATGGTGTTTCACTTAGGACCCTGAAGGTCCTGCCTCCTTATAGCCCTTGTCTTAACATCTCTATTATCCTCTGTTTTTTCAGCAGATCTCAGAATCCATTAAGCTACTTAATCATCTGCAACACATTGAGCACCAACTGTTTGCTAGACACTTGTTCCATTGAGGTGAGCAGAATAAATATAGACCCTGAGCCTATGAGCTTCTTGTTCAAGATAGTGAGTGGGTAATCAAACACACACACACACACACACACACACACACACACACACACGCACGCACGCACGCACGCACGCACGCACGCACGCACGCACGCACGCGCCATTTCAGCCAGAATCAGGGGAAGTCCAACTGGTCTAACACAGGTAAATGTTTTAAATTGGTAACTGGTATTGTTAGGGCTTCCCAGGTGTTTCTGAGAGCTGGTAGGATCAAGAAGCACCATAGAAGATGATGTCTGGAGTGTATGAAGTGGAAGCCATGGGTTCTGAACCTGGATACCCCTGCAGTTTTTTATTTCTGGAATTACATTGGGATATTTTGATTACAGACCCACCAAAATGAAAAAAAAATAGTTTTTATCTTCAGGTAACAAACACAGCAGTTAGTTACCTTTGATCTCTTTCCACTTAGCAGGCCCCAGCCTCAGTATAGGATCAGGAATAGGAGCATCCTGAGTGGGGACCACAGGACACTATTCTTCCACACTACTTATATGCCCTGAAAGAAGTTGAAAACACAATATAAGATTTAAAAAACGAATGCTTGAGTAGGTAATAGATTCACATGATTTAAACAAAAATGCTTTGAGGCTTGGGTGATAGCTCACTTGTCTGAGTTCCTGCCTGGCCAGCATGAAAACCAGAGTTCAGGTCCTGAATCCATGTAAAATGTCGGGTGGCTTGCACCACAGCGGGGTGTGTGTGTGTGTGTGTGTGTGTGTGTGTGTGTGTGTGTGTGTAAGGTGGAGACAGGTAGATCTCTGGGGCTTGCTGGTCAGCCAGTCCCAGAGAGAGACCTCTGTTTCTAAAAACAAAGTAGACTTGCACCTGTGGAGGAATGATGTCTTAGCTTAACTTCTGGCTTCCACATGTGTGTATATACCTAAGGAGACTATACCTTAGCATAGTCTCCCTCTCTTAGCATAAAACAACCCTCAAAAAGATTTAGAGTGAAAAAAATATTTCCCCCATCCCATTTCCTCTCTATGCATTTACTGCCTTACAGGCTCAAAAGGAAAACACTTTTATCTGTTCATTTGGTTTCTTTTGAAAATGCAAGTAAATTAAGATGAAATGCTTCTCTTTTTCCACTTGTTTTTAATACATAAAGGATAATATTATAAGCATTAAACTGCACTTTAAAAACAACAACAAAAACCCAAGGTCTATCTTGGAGCATTTTCCGAGTGAGTGCTGAAGAGCTCCTCCATTCTTTGGTTTTCCAAGCAGCTGTGCAGCTCTTTGTTTGGTGTATGAACCATAAGCCCATAATTTATCTCACCACCCTGGTTGGCGAATGCTCATCTGTTTGCCATCCTCTGCTATAATAAATCATACCAGAGCAAATAACCTTGTAAACATGTCACTTACCGTGTCGGCAAGTCTATCTTTAGGGAGGTTCTCAGGAAGAAATTGCGGGGTAAAGGTCTATGTTTGCATTGTTATTTGGATAGAAGTTACTAATCTGCTTTTTGTGGGGTTTTCTCTGCGCTGTTGCTGCTGTCTGAGAGCCCATTTTTCCCACAGCCTCTCCAAAGAGAGGGCTCTTCAATGTTGGCTCTTGGCCAACTTGCTAGCTACATAATACAATTTCAGTGTCAATTTCATTTGCCTTTTCCTTATTAGGAACATAGTCGAGCATCCTTTCAGATCTTAAAGAGTCACTTGTAAAGTTTTTTCAGTTCTCTCACGTACTTCTCTTTCTCCTATTGTGAAAGTTTACACATCTTAGAGAGATCAGCCCTGCTCAATCCATGAAATGGGTTAGTTATAGTCCCCCTAGATTTTCTTGTCATTTTTCCCATGCAGAAATTTTAGGGTTTTTTTGTATGTGTGTATGTATGAGAGTGGGATGGATGATCTTGGGTGTCTTTCCTCAGGCATCAGCTCCTTTTTGTTCTATTGGGAAGAGTCTCTTATGGGCCTGTAGTAAGACACTTGGCTAACTGGCCTGTAAGCCCCAGGATCTGCCTACCCTACCTGTTCATCACTGGGATTAGAAATGTATTCCACCATGTCAACAGTAGTGCTTTAACAACTAAGCCCAGAAATTTTAATGTTTATCAGTCAAATTGATGTTTTATTTTTTATGAATTCTGTAAATTTGAGCCTCAGTTAGTGATACCACTCAATGCTGTAGAGGAACTCTGCTGTTTTCTTCCAGTTATTTTACAGTCCCTAGCATTTTATTTTTAAATCTCTGGTCCCTTTGGAGTTTATTGTAATACATGAATGGTACATTGTCATTTTTCCTAGGTATCCTTTCCTCCAGATAGACCTGTATTCTTACTGATTCCTTTACATTTCCTTCCTCTGAAAGGCCACATCACCCACTCAGTCCCACATGTAGTTGTGTCTATTTCTCACATTTTATGTTTCATTGGGCTGTTATTCTGGGCATGTTAGTGACATACTGATGTAATTACTGGAACCCAATAGCATGCACTTTCCCACAGTTCTTGTTTCCAGAATGCCTATCGGTATTTTGGTCTTATTATTTTTCTTTATGATTTTTAAAATCAGCTTGTCTACTCCTGTGCCTTCTCCCATGTCCCCTCCCATTCTGTTGGTTTTATAAGCTAGTTATCTGTTAAAAACAACAACAACAACAACAACAACAACAACAACAACAACAAAAACAGATTCTAAATCAAGACTGCCCAATTCCAATCCAATCCTGATTGTTATTTTTTTATTTTTTAAACCTTCAATCTCTCCAAAGCATATTTCACATGTATTGTGTTTATAAAAACATTCACATATAGAACTTAGTTTAGTGATGGGTTCAGAGGTTATGCCGTCCAGCTGCATCCTCCAGAGTAGGGTGGTCTCAGGTCACCTGATAGGTGCATTATCTCCACATGACAATCCCAATATGGTTGGCAGTTGCCATGGCGGTGGTAGCTCCTCCTCCTCCTCCTCCTTCTTACTCTGTCTCTATTTATTTATTTATTTATTTATCTATTTATTTATTTATTTATTTACTAGCAGTGATCCTTTCCTAAAACCTTCCTGGAGGGTAGTATTTTGTTAGAATCACATGCTCAAGACACAAGGGACCACCATGATTGGCTTAGATCAATCAGCCTTACCTTTTGGTAGGCTCACTTCTACCATCTGCAGAGTGGACTGGGAACCCAGAGTCTGTAGTTCTGTAACTCCCCTGGGTGGGGGGAGGGAGCTATGGCTTTTTCCCTCCCCTCTCAGGCAGACCCATGGTGGGTTGTAGTAAGCTTTCTGCAACAGCCCCAGAGACTTGAGATCATCCTTGAAACCACAGAAGCTTCCTGGCTCTTGCCCCAGAGACATGCAGGTGGGCTCCTTTTTTCCTGAAGTGTTTCTCTGTGCATTCTCAAGGCACTAAACTTATATTCCAGGTATAAAGCCTCTGATACACATTTCTGTTCCATGTCTGTGAAGTGTTTCCTATCCTGTACCTGCTTGGAAACTGAAGTATGACTGATGTTCAATTCCTAACTGAGCTGCTCAGACTCCAATCAGTGGCAGGTAGACTCAGGGAGGGAAGAGCTGAGTCCTAGGTCACAGCCTGCTGTAAGCCTGTCTCCATGGGTTGGCCAGGAATGATGGTGCCTCTTGAGGGGACAGCTGTGCCAATTGTGGCTCTGATACCTTCTGATTCTCTGCTTGAGCATCTGAGAAGAGGGCCCTTAGCTGGAGGAAGAGGAAGGCTCAGGCTATAGCTGCCCAGGCCTCACAGAGAGCCTAGCTAGGCCTGCCTATGGAAAGATCCGTGTTTCCTGTTACAAGGGTTCCCCTGCAGCTGAGTGGAAGGGGCAGAAATGTCTAGCTGCTTCACTCACCTGAGTGGAGGCTCCTGGAATTCTGCAGTGCCCTCATCTCTGAGTTGCACTCACTAGGTGGGGTTCCACCTCCATGGCTGCTTATTAGCTCCTGCTAGCAGTGGTGTGGGCTGTAGGGAGAGTGCAGTTTCCACATAAGAATTCAATTTAGGATATATCTGGTGACAGGCTTTTTCCTGCCAGATCACGTTTTGTGTCTGTCTGATATGCATTTTCTCTGAGTCCATCCTGTGCCAGTTTGGGGTAGGGGAGTCTTTGTGAGGGAAGAATAACTACACCTCCTCAGAACTGAAGTCATGGTCAAGTGTCTCACCATCTCCGATCCGTAGGAAATTCCCATGAGGGCATATTGCTTACTTCCACCGTTCTTTGTCTTATATGCATTGTGCAGATGAAGAAAGCCATGGTCTGAGAGGTTCAGCTATCTCCCAGCTACATGGGTAGTGAGCCAGTGCATCAAGACCTGAGGTGAACTCTCTCCTTGGCCCTACTCTGTCCTTGCTCCGAGGAACTCATTTTCTGCATGGAGAACAGATGGGCCCACCAACCTGAAGGAACAGGGGAATAAGGAAGACCATTCCTTCCTGTGTTAAGGCAAAAGGACTCTGTAGGCAGTTTAGACCACCCATGACAATGTCTGGTCAAGGGCTTTTAGCTGAGACTGTTACTGTCAACCTTGTTTCTTTGCCAGTTTTTAAGGACCAGGGGATAGGCACCCCTTGGAGGCAGAATAAAACCTTCCTGTTAGCCCTGGCTACCTCTTTTCCCCAGAGAAGAGGAAGGTGTAGTTCTTTCTTACAAGGAGACTGGCAGTATTCTGATGGGTGTGACTCAGGGCTGGTGACTATCGGAACTTGTTCTGGCTGCCAGCTGTGTTTGGGAACAATGTTTTGTCTGTTCTGCTGTTATATTTTTTTCCTTAGGGAGCCTACCTCTATTAACTCCGGGACATTGGGGGAGCAACAGACTGTGATGGCTAGTTCTATGTCTACGTGATACAAGTTGACATTTGGGATGGTGAAACGTCAACTTAGAAAATGTTCCCGCTATATTAGTGTTTGGACAAGCCTGTAGGCATTTGTTTGGATTAGGGATGTGGGAGGGTCCATCCCTCTGGGGCTGATGCACCTCTCTGGGGACTTGGATGCTATAAGAAAACAGGCTGATGGAGCAAGAGACACAAGCCACTAAGTGCGTTCCTCTCTGGCCTCTGGTTTAGTTCCTGCTGCCGGGTTCTTGCTTTGTTTGAGTTTCTGCCCTGACTTCTCTAGTGATAGACTAGAAAAATATATGTTACTTGGAAGTGTAAGCAAAAGGAGCCCTTTGCCTCTTCAAGTTAACTTTGATCCTGATGATTTTCATAGCACCAAAAACCTACCTAAGTCACAGGCCAAATAAATGGTTCTACACAAGTCCAGCTGGATAAACCAATGAACTTATTGGGGTTACTTACAGGTACATAAACAACTTATGGGCAGGTACATCACCAAATAGTCTTCCTTCCGTGTAGACATTATTAATCCGTTGTTATGCATTGTAGACACTGTTAATGCATTGTTATGCATTCTCATGGAGGGCTTGGGCCTTAAGATTCTTATGATTCTCTTGTTCTTTTTCTATCAAGTGTAAATGTGAGGGTCTTATGCAGGTAAACACAGCTGCTTTGGTATTGGGACACCGATGACCATGTTATACCTGCTCTGAAGCTGCTCTTGCATAGAGGAAGCTCAGTTATGCACAAGAAGCAAGGGACAGCTTAGATGACTACTTGTTCCTGGAGGCAAATCCCAAACCTGCAAGGCGATATGCTAAGCATCCCACTGCTGGTGCCTGGAAACTTAGCATACCTAGGCCTCTGCCATCCTAGGTGTGAGCCCTTTCTTGCTGGATAGTGGGGTGGTCAGTAGATATCTGGGAAAGGAGCTGAGCCAGACCTATACAAAGTATTCAACATATGACCAAGGAATGTGGCTGTCTGAGTGTCCTGTCCTCACAGAGGCCCTATTCTGGGAGACTGGAGAAAGTAACAGGTCACTGTTCTGAGTGGTGGGACAAGCTGTTTGGACACGTTTTGCTTTCTCGGCTGGCACATGTTCTAATTCCTTGTTTCATCTGGCTCCCAAAGAGCTTGGTAATAGAACTGAAGAAACTGGAATATAAATGTCTTATGAGTCTCAATTAAGTTTGGAATTTGCAAGCATTGTCCACAAATAGCTCTTGAATTTGTGGTGCCAGAACTCCGCAGCAGACCATGTCAAGGGAGATCCACCACTTAGCTGACCTGGGTCCTGAGGTACTTGGGGCAACATCTCCTAAACCTGTCGAGTTGGCCTGTTGGCTTGCAGAGGGAGGTGGCACAGTTTGTCCTTGGCCTTGGTGGCAGGTATTCAGTCAGGCCACATGACCTGCTTACTTTACTGTCAACGTTGTTTATACCCAGGCTGTGTTTGGGTTCCCACGATACTCCATAGCCTGAGATTTGTTTCATTCACAAAGCCAGTTGGACATTCCCATTCCTCTCTGTGGACACCGCATTTTAAGTCTATGTGGATATCCCATCATCTCTTTCCTGCCTCTATTCCTTTCTGTCTCCTTCTTGCTTTTCTCTAGGAAGAATACTATTTTTTTCTTAGATGAGTTTAGCACTTAAATTAATAGATTGTGGGTAAAGTGGATTGTGGCTTATGATGTAGGTGGCTTTGTCCTATCAGTGAAAAATCTTCTCAATAAGAAAAGTCCGACCTTCCTCCTAATGGGGAACATAGAAGAGGGATTTCTGTTGGAAGATGACCTTCAAACTTGAACTCCCATGCCCCCTCCCTGGATCTGCAGGGTTTGCAGGCTTCCCAGCCTCTATTGTTATGAAGCTAGAGCTTACCATTTTATGCATTGGTGGAGAGACAAATAAGATTATCTCAAAGGGACTGTATGTAACAGACATCTGTTTATTTTTCTAATTTATTTCCTTTTCTTGTATTTGTGTGTGCTCCTGTGAGTTCACATGCATGTGTGAATATTTACGTGTGGAGGCTGGAGGTCAACCTTGGCTGTCATTCCTCAGAAACCAAACATAATTTTTCAGTCAAGGGTTTGGGCTTGACAAACCTAATGCCTTGCCTTGCTGGCCCTCCAGCCTCTGAGCTCCAGAGGCTTGCCTGTCTCTGCTCCCTCAGTGCCATGATTGCAAGCACACGTTCCCATGCTTGCCTTTGTTCCCCGTGTGAATTCTGAAGGGTGAACTCCGGTCTTCATGATTGTGTCTCCTCAGCCCTTACCATCATTTCTTCCGTATGTTGTGTCAGGTGGTAGGTCTCTAAAGATATGAGGACTCGTTTCTTCTTTAAAAGATTCAGAATCTGATTAGAGACACAGCTAGGTAACAAATTTAGGTTTACCATTCTGTTTTGGGGAATGGGAGAGGCAGACTCAAATCCTGGTTCGTTAGAAGACATGGTAAGCTTTTTATGGTGCTTGGGCCTATTAGGTTGGACTTTAGAACAGGAAGTTGTAAATCATCATGTGTCTCTGCCACCTCCATCTTGAAGTGAGGCCACCAGGGTCTGTCAATACAGTGTATAGATATTTTCATGTTTGTCCTGGATATGATGAATAATGTGCAGATATACTGGACTGAGACATCATTATCCAGGGGCTGTTCTGAGAGTGTGTCAGTGGGCAAGAGTGATAGAGGAGACACTCATGTCTTAGGAACATGCATTATCAAGTGGAACCACTTTTACATTTTGAAGAGCTATGTGAACACCATAATCAGAGCTGTCCATGCTTTCACACAGAGACCTGTCAAACCCTTACACCTGTGTCTTAGTAGTAGAATAAAGATAGGTTAAGATATTTTGTGTGTGTTCATATTACAGACAATATGGTAAGTTCCCTGTACGCATCATTCAAACGTATCATTACAGCAATCATGGGAAGTAGATACTGGGGGAAATCCAAAATTTGAAGGTTTAAAGAATTCACCTAAGATCATGCTGCTGGCCCACAGCAGTCAGAATTTTACTCAGCCCCGTGTGTCTGTGGAATGTTACCTGAGAATGTGGGAGCAGTCTTCTGTCTGAGTCATTCAACTTCAGGAGGTTCAGAACCTCTTGTTCTGAACAGATGGTGGGCTCATTGGCTTTTCTGGATACTTCTTGGAACCCAAGGTTCTCTTCTGATATAGAGTGTGTGAGATGGCAGAGCAGAGCTCTGAAGGGTAACCCAGTTTAAACAAGCCCTCTGCAAAATAAGAGAGATGGAAGGAGAAGTGTGACCCCCAAACACTGTGAAACTTCACTAGTCAAACCCCCCCTTTTCGCCAGGTGGCTCAACTCTCCCCTTTCCCTTCAGGCAGGAAGAATTGACGTGTGGACATGACAGGAACGAGGCACTCCTTCAAAGCTCATGCACCCTTCCCTGAAACCCGATGCTGCTGTTATTCTTGGCTCTTTGTCTGGCTTGCCAGGCTAGGAAACAGGATGTGCTCAACCAACTCAAGTTCACATCCTCATCCTTTGAGTGTGGTGGCCACGGGAGAATTACAAGGTCTGTGAAGCCAGGGTTTGTTCATCCACTCAGAGCACCATTCATGACAACGCTTTCTTCGACTTTCAGGATGACCTTCATCGGCAAGGAGCTCACACCACTTCTCACCTAGAGATGGGAACACTGAGACTCAAAGATGTCAGGTCACACATCCAAAAGAGCTAGTGAATTATCCCACAGGCATTTGTTGAGCCCTGGTCAGCTTTTGGTGCTATGTTAGGGAGCTAGACAGAGGTAGTGATCTACCTGAACAGATACAGGCATGCTCATGGGTAACAAAGTCACTTGTGGCCTCTTATGGAATCAAGCCACTCCTGAGCTCTGCTTCTATGCTGGGGGTGACTCTAGTTTGTGTTCAAGAAAACATCAACTTAGCTGCACCATTCTTGTTTCCCAAGATCCCTCAGTTTCTTTGGAGAGATAAGAATTCAGGGAGAAAAATTAGTCCATGCCACATGACCAGATTAATCCTGTGGTAGAAGCCAAATCCTCAAGGAGCAGCCGGCTGGCTCGTCTGTAGTATGTCACAAAGAAGAGGATTTAGGTGGCTCTTTCTTCCTTCTCCTCCTCCTCTTCCTCGTCCTCCTCCTTAACAGAAAGTGTTGTCTATACTCTGTGGAGAGAACATGGAACAGAATTTTAAGAATGTGGACCATCTGGAGACAGGATGCTAAGTACGCTGCCGAGGGGAGGAGAGATGGGCATAAATCTTGGTACTAGAACAATGAGAAATCTGTTGAGTTTACAAAAGGAGCTTTCAGGTTATGCCTTACAAGGACAGACAAGAGAACTGGAAGGTGGTTGTTTTTGGAAGGCCATGTCTCTTAGGCTGCTTGTGTCCCTGTTTGCTGTCACCTCTCACCAGGCCTTGAGGATCTGGGTGAGGCAACACAAACATCTAGCAGGACTGCTCACT
Organism: Sigmodon hispidus; assembly: GCA_004025045.1. Taxonomy (NCBI): domain Eukaryota; kingdom Metazoa; phylum Chordata; class Mammalia; order Rodentia; family Cricetidae; genus Sigmodon; species Sigmodon hispidus. Next base: position 78,262 of record PVIH01000167.1, on the reverse strand, counting down.
CTGTCAGGCCACTGCTGAACTCTTTGACTCCTCTACTACTGCCCACCATGCTCAGTGAGCACCCAGCACCTTCTACCTTCCCCTCTGGGCACCCACTTCTTCCTGCTTCATGGTTTTGCAATGGCTGTTTCCTCTGTCCAGCAGCCACTCCCCCGCTCCCCCCAGCCTGCTCCACTGGCCTCTTCTCATCTTTTGGTTTCTCATTTAGAAGGGTCTGCCTTTCCATGTGAAGTATGTCAATCTTGCTTCTTCACCTCCTGCCATTACCTCACACTGTTGTCCATCACTCAGTGGATGCTCACCATCTGCTATCATGTCCTCATGTTTCTCCTGCTCACCTTCTGCAGAATGTAAACACTATGAGACCATGGTCTTGTGTATTTTTTTTTAAATGTGAATGTACATGGATGTGCATGCATATTTGTTCATTTGTATGGACCCATGCACATGTGTGGAAGCCAGAGGCTGATGTACATGTCTTCCTTGGTTTCTGTCTATCTTCTCTATTGAGACATGATCTCCCACTTGAAAGTAGAGCTTTGTTGATTTGACTGGCCAAGCTGCCCTGCCTGCTCTGGAATTCCCATGGGCTATTCTGAATCTGCTTCCCATGGGCTAGTATTACAGGTCAGCCCCTAGGCCCACCTGGCGTTTATGTGGGTACTGCTGCCTGAACTCCGGTCCTCATATTTGCACACCATGTCCTTTCCTGAGCCATCTTCCCAGTCCTGACTTTAGGTTTCTCCTGTTATCCTCATGGACTGTTCAAGGTACAGTAGATCCTTAGTCCTTTGTGCTGGGACTTGTTTTGGTCTCAGAATCTGAATAAACATGTTGGAGTGTGGTTTAATACACCCCTTCCTTCTCCATGATGATTATAACCTTGTATGCTGAGATGAAGCCTGTTTAGTGTAGATATGAGTAAGCCCCTCACACTGACCAATCTCAGACATGTAACAGGACCAAGAAGTACATTTTGGTTGCTTAACTGTGGGAGTTGTTAACACAGCATAGCTTAGTCTATTCTCACTGGTTAGGAATCCTAAATTCTCATTATATTCCCAGAGGAGCCTCTCAGCTAGGTAAGGTCAAGAACCACTCCCTCAGGAACCAGTAGACAGGTTGGGGGCTCAGGGATCAACCTCTTGCTTAGCACCTGCTTCTTCAGGCACCAATCATATTGGAAAATTCTTCACATGTATTATTTCTTGAAATCTTCAGTACCCTGAACTGGAAGTTAGTACAAACTTAGACCATACCTGGTTTTTACAGAAACTCAAAAAAAAAAAAAAATGTGTTGGTGCTGGAAGAGGTCCACAGACCAGCACCATGAGTGTTTTCTGAGCTTCTCCAGTGATGTAGAACCATAGGACCCTTGCCTGTTCTATATCCAAATCTACACATACTTCTCCAAGTGATCCATCAATACATTGGTGCATGAGACATACTTATGAGAAGACTCATCTGGTGCTCTGTGGTTCCTGGAGAGTGAACCAGAGTAGCCAGCACTCAGAAGATGAGAATCATCTCCTACTCTTAATGCTTTTCCCCATCCTTGCCAGGAAAGCAGGAACCAACGTGTTCAGGACCTAGCTGGCCTTCCCAGCCTGTAGTTCTTGGCTCCTCTGGCAGGGATATCTTCAGCCAGTTTGAGTGGTTTGTGGTCACCCGAGTTATTAATTGATTGAAAAAACCACTCACAGAAAGTATCTAGGATGTCTTTCTCTTTCCTCTTGTGGGTCTTTTGGAAAAGTATGAATAGTAGGATGGGCATTGAGTCCACATGGTCCCACCAGGGACAGCCAATGTGTCTAGGAGCTGGGATAATTTCTCTATGATGGCAGCTGTGTGTCATGGTTCCTTTGTAATGAAAGGAAATCATAGTGTTGATTTGGTGTCTCTTCTGACTTTAAAGTACCCTGACTCCAAACCTTCCAGAACATCTCACACAGATCTCGGCACCCTATAGTCCCTGCCTCTGTTACAGGGTCTAAGCAAGGCCACTCTGTTATCAGGCTACAGATGAGGAAATGACCAGGAAGCTGTGCCAAGAGAAAGATTATAGCTCCCTGCAGACATAGTCAGGGCTGTGCATCTGGGAGAGGAAGATTCAGTGGCCCATGGCTTTTGGCATCCTTATCAGTTGGTCACATTCATCTCCATGGAGCCAGCATGGTTGCTCAGAAAACTAGAGTTCTGAGTAAATGAGTATAATTTGGTTTCTCCACTGGAATCACCCTCAGCTCTGTTCTTGTCTATGTAGACTTGTTCATGAAAAAGGTATATGTCCTCTCTTGGTCAAGATCTGGCTCTCCATTTAGTTAAGAGTGACACTTCATACTTCAGAGTGATGAGTGAAGCCCTGGGATAAAATAAAATACAGCTTTTTTGTTGTTGTAATTGTTGTTGTTTTTTTGCCTGTGAGCTAGCTTATGAAGAATAAAGTAATAGCATCTTGTCTTTGGTTGCTCACAGTTCCGGGTGACAGGATTTCATATGACTGTGCTCTGGACACTTGAGGTTGGCTCAAAATGGTGAACAGGGGTGGAGGCAATAGTTTGGGGCTGTGTCTTAGAGCACCTGCTGGAATTCTGAGCTGGATGCACCATTTGATTCTTTATTTGTGACTTAGAGAAGGATGGGGATGATGATGGATGGAGATGGAAGACAGCCACTGTAGTGGACACAGCTCTTACACTATGTTCACTGACCCAAAATACAAGAGTCAGTGGATGGCTGGGGATGTTGGGGGGGGCATCATCATTATGGATCCTGATTTGTTAGCTCAGAGGGAGTTAACTAGTGCCAGGTCCTTCAGTGGTAGATCTGGCTGCAGCTCTCTGCTCCCCCTCTCTTTCAGTGAAGACTGGGCGCTTGCCCCATTTTCCCAGGCTGTGCTGTGCTTTTGTTCCCATTTGGAAATGTGGCTGCAGAGGGGCCAAGACCAGCAGAGAGGCTCCTCAGGACAGTCGCCAGCTTCCTTCCCATGGGTAGATGGAGCCTGGACCTATACTTGGCAAAGTGCAGAAAAAACAAATTCAAACAGGGAGGCTCTCATCTCCTCTGCTTCTCTCTCACCCCTGACTCTGGCAGATTTATTTTGGAAAGTGACAGGAGGCCAGTGGAGTCACTTAATTTCCCTGATAATAAATTAGCCCCAAGGGCACTAATTGAAAGTTTCACAACAAGCATTCTCTTTCTGCATGGCCTCCTTGGTAGGCTTCTCTTGCTCTAACAGCTTTCTGGTCCCCTGTCCCTCCCCCTTGTCCCTGTCCCACCCCAGGGATGCCTGTTTGGTGAATGCTTCTAATTTCTGGGCATAGGGATACTGATCTTAGTGGGAGGACCCTTGAGAATTTTGAGGCAGAAAAGTAAACACTGAGAATCAGTGGGGTCAGGGTTCGACTCCTGGCTCTGTTGTTTCCCAATTGCATGGTTAGGGAAGTCACAAATTTCCATTTGCTTCAGCATTTGCAAATGAGGGATCACAGTGCTCATTTGGTGGGTACTGATGGGAATCAAAGCCAGAGCTTGTGAAATTCTTGGCACCTAATAGGTCTTCAGCAAACAGTAATTGCCTTTCACAATTAGTATTCACAATCTAACAAACAAACAAAACCATATAGCCCTGAATTGTTGGACTCTTGGAGCAGGCAAAAGATGGAGTGAGGATGAGATGGAGCCGAAGAGCAATGGAAACAGAAAGGCAGTCAGGAAGAAGACGTTTGCAGAGGTGGGCTGGAGAGAGCAGACCTGCCTTTGTTCAGTGGAGTTCAAACCCTTATGTGATTCTGTCTGCCACAGCCAGGGACCCCACATTTGCCAATCTCCCTCGGCAGATGTCTCAGGCTTTACAGCCATTGGACAGGGCCAGCTGGAATTTGGAGACCCATCTCTATTCCCTTGCAGCTCAGAAACTAGATGCCCGTCTGGATGTGAGCTGAAGAGTTGGAAGCAATGTTGGCACTTTCCCCTGAGATGTGCGAATAATGTACAACAGCAGCAGGTTGCACAGCTGTTGGGTATTTTCAAGGCAAATGATTACATAAGACTAAGAAAATACATGGCTTGTACAATCTAAGTCTGGCCTGGGTCTGCTTTATAGCTAGAAGTCAAGGACCAGCTGGCTGTCCTTTTAGCTTGTGGATGGGGACAGGGTGTATAGTGCTCTCAATGTTAACATCCCTGGGAATAAAGACCTGGTATCCTTGTGACTTTCTCTTGTGACATCTTATGTACCATTAGAAGCATCATGTTCTAGCTCTGGCTCAGCTCAGTTGGGACCCGAGACAGATAAAGCATGCCTTGGTGCTGGCAGGATGGCAGTGTGTCTGTCACATTTGCACAGAGAAGAGTCGCAGCAGGGAAAGCGTCCTTGGCTGGGAGCTACAGAGATGACCACTTCTAGTTGGAAAAGTGAGGTATACTTTATGGATGAATGATGTAGCTCTCAGACATTTATTTGGAGGTGAGGTTAGCCCAAATGGCTTTTCTTTCATATTCAGTGTATGTCTGTGTCTCGGACCCCTATTTATAAAGAAGATACCAAGGCTGGGGATATAGCTCAGTTGATAGAATGCTTGTCTGGCACAATGCAGTCCTGGGTCCGATATGCCTACTGAATAAACATCTGTAATTTCATCATCCAGGAGGGGAGACAGGTGGACAAGATGGCCAAGGCCAGTCTGGGATACGTTAGATTGACTCAAAAAGAAAATGACAAGGAGGAGTAGAGGGGGGGAGCAAAAAGAGGGAAAGAAAATGAGGAGGAACATTTGGAGCAGGGAAGGAAACGAGCTAGTTTCATACAAATATTAAACAAAATGATGCCTATAAAGCAGATACACTTGATTTGTTACAGGTATTGTGAAGCAGTAGCTGTTATCATGTTCTTGGGTGGGATTGTTTGGTTAAACAGGTAGACAGTGTCATTCAATCACGAAGCCCAAGGTTCCTCTTTGAGTTTCCTCTCCCTTCCTGCTGTGCTGGCGTTGTTTATCTGCCTGGCTGGGTTTGAGCTATCAGAGGAGGCAGAAGCAGGCTCTTCATGGAGTCCTTATGTTTGGGCCTCTTTTGTCCTGGGACCCATAGCCACAATGGAAAGTTCATCCTTACTTTCTCTCAGTCAAATGTATGTTTTTTTTTTTTTTTTCTTTCTGAGATCTGCTGCAGTTCATTTGGGAATGATTTTGAGTTTGTCTCAAGGTCCAGTTCTGAGTTGAGGGAATTTATCTGGGAAAGTTGTATGTGTGGTTAACATTCTCACAACTCTGAAACACAGAGGAAGGAACTACAGATGTTTTGACCGTTCTTTAAGCAGCCGGTGTGATCCCATGAGAGAGAACCAGTGTTATTTATCCCCTGGTTCCCAGTTTGAAATAGGGCTCAGTGAGGGGCACACACTAGAGCTGAGCTTCAGATGCTCAAGGCCTAGGACCATTCTTGTAATTTGGAATTAGAAAGGTCAGTGGTGAAAGAATGAGGCCCAAGGGTCTTCCTTAGAGGCAGAGGGCAGCATATAGAGAGGAAGGAGCTCTCTGCCACTTTTTCCCTTGAGCCACATTAATGCAGACCTTCGCTGCTGCCCTGAGACACAGAACCTGGCCACTCTTATAAACTCTCTTGGAGCTATGAGACCCATAAGCTACAAATATTTGTTGAGAAAATATATTTGTGTTTTGATTTAAACTATTGTCTATAGAAAACCTAGGGAAATGCAAATATGTTTTCTGGGAGAGGCATCAGGTTAAGTCATTAAACATATAATAACAGTGTGTTGACTTTGTTACCTAACTTAGCCCCAAGGAGCTCTCTTGGATCATTTTGGTGACAGGGTATGGTGGCTGGCTAGGACTAGAAAGGGTATGTCACACTCATCAAATACCTGCAAGAGAGTCCCAGGTGTTAGAAGAAGAACAAGTGCTATATTCTTGCAAACTTTTGGCAGCTTTGGATGAGGAATTGAAAATTATTGTTCCCACAGGATTCTCCCAAATTTAGGTTTCCTGGGCTGGAGAGATGGCTCAGGGGTTAAGAACACTGACTGTTCTTCCAGAGGTTCTGAGTTCAAGTCCCAACAACCAAATACAGGTTTCCCTAAAAGCACTGCAGCTGGCCCTGTCACCTGCTGGCCAGTGACGCTGCCAACACAGCAAACAGGGCATTGGTTTCTCAATCACTCAGTCGTTGTATTGGAACACAGTGGGGTGTATTCCATATATATTTTGAGATTTAAATGGTTGTAGTAAATATATATATATATATATATATATATATATATATATATATATAACATGATGACCACTTAACCATTTGTGAGTAGTTAACATGCAGGTTTAGCATTCACAGTGTTTGGCTCCTCACTCCTATCCATTTTAAGAACATTTTGAGCATCTCAGAAAACCTCATATCTGCCCAAGTCCCTGATAACTAGTACTGGTCTTTCTGTCTCTGTGAGTTTAACCATTCCAAGTCACATTTCAAGAATCATGTGGTGTTTGTCCTTTGGTGACTGATTTCTTTCCCTTAGCATAATGTATGTCTGTGCTATAAAGTGTGTCTGGGTTTCCGCTCTTTCTAAGGCTGAATCCTATGCTGCTATGTGCATAAGCTGAATTTTATCTGTTTATCTTTGTATACACAAATTGTTTATATCTTTGGTTATTGTGAATGTTTTTGCTTCAAGTGTTAATACACGAGCACTTATTTATTTCAGCATCCCTTTTTATTTATTCATTTGTGTGTGTATCCAGAAATGGAATTACTGGATTGCATAGCATCTCTCTACTTAACTGTTTCAGATATTCTTTTCCCTAGTGGCTGCACCATTTTACATTCCTTACTAGCAATGCATATGGGTTTTTAGTCTTTATTATTTCCAACATGTGTTATTTTCTTCCTTTGTTGCTGATAATAGCCATTTTAAGACATGCTTTTTAAAAATTTGTTTTTTCTTTGGTCACAGATATAATAAAGAACAGGTGCCTATGTAATCTTTAATTGCTAGAGGTATGTAAATGCCTTGCTTCAACAAGTAGTGCGTTATGAAGATTTAGCTTGCATGAAGACAAGAGCCATGCAAGCCAACAGATATTTAATTGAATGCATGATCATACATTAGATGTGAAGCTGGGTATAAATAGTGATTTTCATAAAGCAGATATTCTATCAAAATTTACATTGATGAAATAAATAGAGTCTAAAATATTTGCCCTAGTATCATAGATTTATGCATGCATTGTGTATGATTTGTAACTGTGCTGCCTTTCAGTACATGCCTGTGGGTGCAATGGTGGCACAAGTGTTGTGCAACTTTATGGCTGCATTTAAGGCCACTCTCGGTGGTAACTCATGTCTGGTATTATAAATCTGGCCAAGAACCCAAAGTTGGGGAGCTCATAGGTCCCAGGCAGGAAACCGCTATTATTATTCTGGTAAATGGACAAAGAATTAGTCCAAACATTAGATTTAACAAAAAGATATCCAACTGAAAAGATGCCATTTCTACCCTAGACTTAATCTCTTCTGACTGAGCTCCACACAATTCTAGATCCTGAGGTTGGTGGTTAGGAAAGATATCACCAAAGGCACAGAGCCAATTTCATACCCTGCACCCAAACCAGAGCAAGGGAAACTATTGCCCTTTTAGACATAAGGAAATAATTATCCAGACTCAAGTTAACTTTCTCAAAGTCACTGAACTGCTAGATATTGAGATCCAGGTCTTAAACCACGGTCTTTCAACTGGAAGCTCCCTTCTCAACAAAATCGCCTAAACCTTTTTTATCCTGGCAACTGGATGAGAGGCATGTGATCAGTCAGTTAACTTTTACGTTAGCATCATGTGAGACTGTCTGATACTGTAAATGCTCCTCATGTTGCCAGGATTTACCACAAATCCTGTGTGCACAAAGTCAAGAACAGGCCAACCTTTGAATGCTGTGGGCACTTAGCCCTGGGAACTTAGCTATTGACTAGTGAGTAGCGCGATAACTTCTAAGTTATTATAAGATAATTTTGGTTTATTTGGAATGTTCTCTAGGGCATCTTTCAAGTGGTTAACACCTCCCTCTATGCAGTCTTCCTGTCAAAGTGATTATACCACCCTGAGGGGCTAAGGAACTTGCTGCCCTGAGGTCCTTGGCACCGGGGCTGGTGAACCTGGATGTCATTGAACCACCTTGCTGCTTTGCAGCTGTGTAAAGATAGAGAAGCTTCTCAAATTAAGTTTCCCAGCTGTTCCACAGCTAAGTCAGGATTTAAACTCAGCTGGCCTGGCTGTAGAGCCCTGCCCTTAACCACATAGCTGCTCCCCAATCAAAACACCCAAGCACAAGTCGGGCACTCACCAACTGCAGGGTGAGTCCAGTGCTGACAGGATCGTGGAATAGAGGGAGGACAATAAATCCCAGGAATTAGGTCTTTGGCCCGATACTGAACTTACCCATACTGAGAGCTCCCATTTCTGATGCAGTTAGGATGTGTGGCATCAGTGCCAAGATCAGGAGTCAATTCAGAGTTCATAGAGCAGGGCATTGTTCCCAGCAGCTGTGCAGCAAATGAAGATGAGGTGTAATAATAACGGCAGGGCCGGCAGTAATTACAACATTTCTTGCATAAAGCAGAAGTCCTTTCCTACCCTCAGACTTCAGAGCAGGAGGCAGGTAGGTGTTTGTTTCTTGTTGGTGGTCGGGACTCACAGCAAACTTTTCTGTTCTCACATATCATCAGACCATAGGAAACTCAAGTTCATGTACACAGAGCCTAGGCTAGAGGCTTCATAAGAGAGCAGGGTGGGATGCTTTTCTTCCTTGTGGGAGGTAACACCCACCAGCCCAAAAGCTCCCAAGACACACCCTTCCCACACGTTTGGTGCCTAGGGAATGCAGGCAGAGAAAAGCCAGGAGTCTTAACACCATAGTGAAGTCCCAGCTTCAGCTGTCTGAGAAGATGTTTGAAGACAGTGGGTCCAGCACAACCCTGAAGAACAGGGAAAAGACGGGTTTGGATGCTGGGAGGAACCCAGGGAGAGGAAATGGGTAGCAGAATTTTTTTTTTTTTTTTTTTTGGTCCACCCACCAGCTCCCAAATCATGATGTTTTAGTTATGAATCCTTGGCCTTATTTTAGCTCTTACATTAACCTGTTTGACTTTATCTATGTTTTGCCTCAGGGCGTTTTGCCTTTTTTCCTGTATGTCCTACTGTGTGTCTGCAGGCTTCCCAAGTATCTCCCTCTCTTTCTACCTTGTTCTCCTCACCCCCTTTTCTTCTTTTTATGTCATCCCCAGCGTAGCTATTGGTTGTTCAGTTTTTTATTAGACCAATCAGGTGCCATAGGCCGGCAATGTGAAACAGCTTTTCGTAATTAAGCAGATGCATAAACAACTGTGACACATCCTTAAACAAATAAAGCATGAACAAATGCAATACACCTTGGCACAGTTAAAGTAATATTCTGCAGCATAAACAAGTGCAACACATTTTTACATAGCTAACATAATATTCCACAACAGAAATGTACTTGGGTAGGTCAGGTATCTAGATAAGAGCCCTTTGCCTCTTCCCTGGGAATCGTAACTGCACTAATGAGGGAGGCAAGAGTCACCAAAGAGAGAAATGGGGATGTAGTGATCTGAATGCCTGCATCAAGCCATTTGCCCTGGAATATGAGGACCCAGGTCATCTTGGTTGGATGTCTGAGAACTTTTTATGGTAAACACAGAGGTGCTTCTCAGCGGCTGACAGAACCTGCCTCTAATGCATCCAGGGACACTAAACACTGTAATATATTCTCCCATGAATAATTTCTCCAAGTCTAACCACATTAGGCCCCTGTGGAGAGGTGGTTTGGGCCACTCTGTCAGATATCTTTGCCACTTAAGTGAATGATGAAGAGTGGGCCAGCCACAGCGCCTAGGTCTGTAGATGAGGCAAGCAGCCAGAAGAGCTGGCCCGAGCGAGAGGTTTTATTTCTTTGGCTGTATAATCATATTGGAGGCAGAATGCTTCTCTGTGCCTTCTCTGTCTAATCTCTGTTTTGGTACCATCCTTTCTCCTTCACCCTTCTACTCCTCATTGGTCCTGAAGTTGTCATGGTAACAACTTTGACCCCATCATTTCAGGTTCTGACTCTCCAGAAAGAGATTCAAAAAGATCCCACAGTAGCCTGCACCTTCAGAGAAGGAAGTTCTGTACTCTCAGAGAGCAATGGGAGAAGGTGTGCTTTTGAAATTTTCCAAAGATGCAGAGCTAGAAAGCAAAGACATCCAAGGACAGAGACTGAGCAAAAGGCTGGACACAGAGGAAGGGGGGCTGGCATCTGAGTTCAAAACTCAAGGTTTCCAGTTCAAGATAAAAATAAAACACTCTGCGTTTTACAAAAGACTTAACACGAACTAGTTATGGGAAAGCCACACAGCACAGCTTATTACACAAAAACCTGCTGTGAGGACAGAAACTCACTCACTGCAGAGAAGTCAGAAAATTATAAATTAGTGTAGACTAGAGAGAGAGGGAAGAAGAGGGGAGGGAAGAAGAGGGGAGGGGAGGGGAGGGGAGGGGAGGGGAGAGAAAGGCACATTAGGGTTGACGTAAGTCAATCAATCCTTCACAATTTTCTTTAAACACATCCAATAATCTGTTTCTGCCCCTAGAAAGAAATACATTATGGCCCTACATTTGGCCTGATACACTTTACAACTTAAAAGCAATATAGCTAAATACTATAATTTTCAAAATCATCAAGTTCTTTTCTGAATATAACTTTTAAGTATTGCCAAAATCGTTTGTTTCAGAGATTTAACATACTTGCAAAGTTGTATTTTGTATTTTGGTTTCACTTACAGTTTTTTCTCTAAACAGTGAACTCTGGGATAAACATCGTTGACAGCAGGTTCACTTTCTCGACTTTTTACTGTATATAAAGGCCTAGAAGTAAAAGATTATGAAGGACTATGGACATTTAAAGTTTTGTCGGTTTGTTGTTGATTTTTTTAAGCAATAGTGCCCTATGAAATTCTAATATGAATGTACCCGTATTTCCCTAGTACTTGGTAATTTATTTTAAAGCATTTCATCCTGTTTGTAAGTGGAATATGGTATTTTGTTTTAATATGTTTATTTTGAATTATAAGTGAGACTAAACTTTTTCTTCCATATTTGACACTTTAATATCTTATCAGCTATCTACCCATTTTTTAAAAATTTTCAGCTGGCAATATATTATTTACTTTGAGGGTTTTTAATGTCAATGCTATTACCTCTTTCCCATTTAGGCTGCAAATATTTCCATTAACTTTGCTTCTTGCTTTGAATTTGTTTATGTTTATTTTAGATTTTATATAGACAAATCTGTCAAAAAATTTTCTTTTATGTGAAACCTAGAAATATCTGTCCTGACCTGTGATTATATGTTCAACTATTCTTTTGTGTTCCATGCTTTTCAAATTTGATTTTAACATTTAGATACTCATAATTTAATTACAGAGCAGTTTAAACCAGTGTTCATAGGAAAGGTGATAAATTATGGGGTGGACAATTTTAATTCAGTGTGTGAATGAGATTTTTAAATAGTCAGAGTTGTATAATAAGAAGGGAGTGATAGCAGAGCAGCCTCATCCTTTGACCTTCCACTCAGGTACAGCATCACTTGGCACTCTGTACCTTCTCAACTAAAACCTGCTGCAGGACCAGCGGACAGGGGCCTCACGCTTGGTGTCTCTCAGCACTGACATACTCACCTTGGCTCAGATTTTGGATTACTTTATCTTCTATGTCTGTAGGTCATCCCAGAACTGAGAAGTATGTCTCCTAGGGTTGAAGCTAGGGGTGAAGAAAGCAGGCAGGGGGGTAAGACATGGTCCATAGAGCCTACTTTGTAGAATATTATTTTAAGGTGTGTTACTTTTGTTCATGTTGCATTTGTTTAATTCTGTGAAGGTGTGTTACTTTGCCTGTCTAAAACACCTGATGGTCTAATAAAGAAATGAACAGCCAATAGCAAGGCAGGAGAAAAGACAGGCAGGGTTGGCAGGCAGAGAGAATAAACAGAAAGAGAAATCTGGGAGAAAAAAGAATACCTAGGAACAAAGAGAGAAGGATGCTAGGGACCAGCCACCCAGCCACCCAGCCAGCCATGGAGTAAGAGTAAGATTTACAGAAGTAAAAAAAATGGGGAAAACCCAGAGGCAAAAGGTAGACAGGATAATTTAAGAAAGGCTGGCAAGAAACAAGCCCAGCTAAGGCTTGGCATTTATAATTAAGAATAAGCTTCCATTTATAATTAAGAATAAGCTTCCCTGTGTGATTCGCTTGGGAGCTGCATGGCAGGCTCCCCCTAAAGAGTAAAACAAAACAAAACAAAACAACACCCCCCCACACAACACCCGTTTCTTAATTCTCAGTGCCCAACTCTGGAGGGAGGGCTTGCTGAGGCCATTGCTGTTGTTTGCCCTGGGGTAGGAGGGAAAGAAATGAATAGGTGAACTGGTTCTGAGCCAACAACGTTTACAAACAGGCCAGGTAGGTGAGGTGAGCCTGTCAAGGACCTTAAGAGGATCTGTGAAATGCTTTGTTAATTCCTAGAGACATGGTACTCTGCAGTTTTGTGCTTCTCTTCTGAAGGGCTTTCCTGGGAAACTTCTCTACTCAACCCCGCTGACGTAAACACCACAAGGAGTGAGTTTCTGATTTTTTTCAATGATTTTGTCACTCAGGGTCAAGGAAACTGCACACATTGAGTTCCTGGATGAAGGAAATGTGCACATACAGATGCTGCTGAATGGACTTGTTTATGAACCCATGTGTGTAATAATATCACCACATCTTATTATGATAGCAATTTTTTGGGACATGGATCGTACTTTCTGGAGTTCATCAGCCTTGGGTAAAAGTCTTCATATAGAGGAAAGAAAACTTCTCTGGTTCTACTTCACAAACATTGTGACCCTGCATGAATTGGTGTGAATGCTTCTTACCTCTTGGTGACTGCTCTGTATACTTCTCTAGCTTTGGTGATGCTGACATCAGCCATTCTGTCCCTAGTGCTGCCTTCTGTGATCTGTGTGCAGCTGGCCTGTCTCCATAAGTGGAGGACAGTGTCAGCGCCAAGGTGGTGCTTCTTCTAGCAATGTTATTTATAACATATGTAGGTATGGACTCTGTGACTTTATCCTCCACTGACTGGGTTCATGTGGACAAAAATGAATTTTCATATGTTTCTGATGAATTATGTTTCATATGAATTAGATCATACACAGTGAACATCAGTGTGGTGATTCCTCAAAGGACTAAAAGAGATCTACAACATGCCAGAGATATATTTCTCCCAAAACTTTTTCTAAAGGTCTCCAAGTTAACATATCACAGAGATGCTTGACTGCAACACAGTTAAACTGTTACATCAACCTAGGTATCATATCCAATAACTGAGGGATGGGAAAAATGTAGTATACACACACAATGGAGAATGAAGTCATGTGTGTACAGGAAAATGGATGCAATGTGGAGATAGTCCTATTAAGTCTAACTTATGAGTCCCAGGAGGACAGATATATGTTTTCTCTCATTTTTGATTTCTGCATTCTATATAAAAACATAAATTTCACACACACACACACACACACACACACATATAAAATGAAAGTTGAAGCCACATGTCTAGGGGAATGAAAGACACTAAATGGAGGCATAAAGAGAGAGAACAGGGCATGGGAGAAATGCTCAATGTGCAGTATGTGTGAAAATGTCCCGGCAGAGCATAGTACAATGTATAAGTATATATGATGAACATGAAAAAAGACAATTTTAAAATTAAAATTAATATAAAAAGAAAAAGGTTTGCCAATGACACCCACCCTGTCATCTTTCTCCCCTTGTAGAGGAAGTGTTTGTCAGCAGAACAGGGGCGATGTGACTTATGCCATTGGTAACAGAATGACAGGATGGCATCTTAGTCACATGAGGACTGACTTCTGGTTCCTGTGCTGTGAAGTGATGTGAGCAGCTTGTCACTTTCCGTCTGTTCCCCCACCCCACACTGATATTTTTGGAAGAATTGTTAAATATATCAGCTTTCAAAAAGAGTAATTATTAAGCATCTTTTGCCGTAAAATTGAGGTTGTGTGTCATACACAACTAAGTGATTTTTTTTGAAAATTTCCCTTTTTACTCCCTTTAGAAGTGCCCCTCCCATGTCCAGTGTCTGCAGCAATCTACTGTATTGGTTATTTTACAGAGCTTTCTCCATCTGAGCAGAATGCTCTGTCATTTGAATGGCTATGCTGAGGGCTACCCAACCACCCAGCACTGAACAGTTTCTGCAGTGAGCTTGCCACCATAAGACACAGTGGTTTTTTTGGTTCATTAACTTTTGATCTCCAGAGCCTGACATGTAGGTTTTCTGAAATCCACCTGCTCTTGTGAAGGCCTGGCTGGCTGGGTTGCTGGGTGACTGAATGGGTGCACTGGGTGGCAAATGGAGGGACAACAAATTTACCCAATGTGAGCAAGAGGACAGGTGCTTTCAATGCTTGACTTTGTTAAAGGCTCCTAAATAGTGGAATTTGTTGAGGGCTTACCATGCCAGGTGCCACTCAGTGACTTTATGGCACTTCCACATGATCCTCGTATTAAGAGGTTATTTAGGTTGCAGCTGATGGTGCCTCAGCTCCATTCTCTTTGATGTACAAGCTAGTTTTATTATGAATCTGAAACCCCAAACCGCCCCTTGGATAGATCTATATGACATTAGGTTTTGCTGGATCCAGGTGTGCAAATGATATGATCAGATCTTTCTTCCCATTCCTTCATTTCCCCCCCCCTCTCTCTCCCTCCCTCCCTTCCTCCATCCCCCCCCCCCGCCTTCCTTTTTATTGACTATGTTTTCTGAAGAAACTCCATATGAGATAGCAATGAGGTCTCACTGGTAGCCCCAATTTGTATCCCACTTGATTGAAAGTTTTTAAAGAAGAGATTAGGGTATTTTCTTAGTTTGGGTTTCTATCGATGTAAAGAGACACTATGATTACAGTAACTCCTACAAGGAAAGCATTTAATTGGGGTGACTTGCTTACAGTTTCAGAGGTTAAGTCCATTATCACCATGGCAGGGAGCATGCAGCATGCAGGAAGATGTGGTGCAGGAGAAGCTCAGTCTTACATCTTGCAGGCAATAGGAAGTCTACTGACACACTGGGAAGTATCCTGAGCGCAGGAAACCTCAAAGCTGGCCCCCCACAGTAACATTCTTCCTCCAACAAGGCCATACCTACTCCAACAAAGTCACACCTACTCCAACAAAGCCACACCTCCAAATAGTGCCATTGGGGGGCATTTTCTTTCCAGCCACCACAGGTGTGTTAATCACCTGCTCCTAGACTGATTGTGGAAGACACCCACGATGTCCTACTCTGTCTCGCAGGTGACAGGGCCTGGCTGAGGTTCTGAAGGAGATGGTAAATGTGTGCACAGCAAAAACTATAGGAGAAGAGCAAAGACCATTCCTCATCCACACCCACAGCAATAGGCCAAGAATGGTGATGGCTCATCTAAGGGGAATCACTTGATTCAAAGGAGACAATGCATAAGCCATCTACCCCAGTCCTGTTACTGGATCCACATCACAGGCCGAGAGACAAAAGGTCAGAGATAGAAACTTGCTGGACTCCACCCACTAGATTCTAGACTCTTCTTCAGAAGGACCTGCAGCTCCACTGTATGACTGGGGCAATGATTCTGCAAGAAATCGCCCAGTAACACAGAATGAGTTTTAAGGGAGTTCTGAGGGACATGCAAGTTCTGTGACATAAGAGTGATGCCAAACATCAGTGGCACCATAGATGGCTCAGAGCCAGCGCTGCCCAAGGTACAGTGCAGTCACAAGACTCTTCCTTCTGACTTTGCTTTCATGGAGCCTTGTCCTTTGCTACATGGAACCCAGAAATCACAACCTTGAGAGCTTCGAGGAGACTGTTCCTCCAGCTCCTGAAGGGGGGGGTTCTCTGTGGCATCTGTGCTTCTGAGAGAAAGGGCACTAACTTCCCATCCTTGTGTGCCTTCTGCTGGGCCATTGTTTCAGGTGCACAGTAAAGATGGCGTAGGTTGATTGACTGCACTGTCCTCTGGGAGGAACATCTTCCTTGCAGTTCAGTCTTCTGTAGACACTGAGTCATCACAGTTAAAGGCCATCTGTGTGCACTCCTTGGCCACCTGCTTACAGTCTGAATGTTATGCCTGCAAGAGGCAAGATGTGAACATCTGGTCCCGCAAGATGATTTCAGATCACACACACACATCCCATGGTGTAACAGGGAATCCTTGTGACACATGGATTTCCATTTCAACCCTCTGTGAGTTCTTCTAACCAGTATCTCTTTCAGACGTTGTCTTTGATGTATACGTGTCCCGGCACCAAGACTTTCCAATATTCTCTCTCTTAATACAAGCAGGGCAGACTTGGAGTCTTTGGAAGGTAGCAGGATCCAGTTGAAATTTCATGGCTCCACTTTTGTCTTCATTGTATTTGCCTTTGAAGTTTGCTTCCATTATGGAACCTAGTACTAGTTTTCTACTTGTAGGATATAAAAAATTGTATAAAATAAATTTTTATGGTGAATGGATTGACATAAAATATTCTAATTATCTGTGTCAGTTAAAGTTCAACTAAAACAAGCAAACAACAAACAAAGCAGAAGCAGTAGTAGATATATTGAAAGGAATTTTTCTTTAGAAGGACTTGGATCATCTTACTGTGTGGCTGGTTAAGTGAGTCTAAAATTCAAAGTTTAGGCTTTCCAGAAAGCAGTGCAGGAATGCTCCTGTGTGTGCTAATGCTGCATCTCATAGAGAAATCTCTTCATCAGGGAAGCCCAGGCTTTTCAGATTGTTGGATCAGCCATGGACTTAATCGAGAACCATCTCCCTTTCTTAGCTCAACTGATGTAGGTTCTCTTCATATCTGCAACAGCACATTGTGTTTGATGTGATAACTGGGGACTGGCTAGGTCAAGTTGACACCTAAGACACTCCTTTATGTCATAGCAAGTGACAAAATGTGCCTGAGGGGTAGAGAAAAATCACGTGTGGCTGGCAAACCAGGATGTTGAATGGGAGTGAAGGAGTTGGGAGTTGGAGAATGAGGCTTCCTAGGCAAGTGGTGGGCATTTTTGTAGACTATAGGTGGAATGAAAGGGTGAGAGGTGAGTTTGGAAAAGAAGAACATGCAGCATTCTTTTCCTGCCATGCCCTTTGGGTTCTTAGGTTTCGCTGGCTTCTGTTGCCCTAATTTTGTCTCTTCTGCTTCATAGAATTAAGTGTATTCTTCAGGTCTTAAAGAAGGTCAAATTCCAGTTAACTGCATGGGGATTGCAAAATCTCTCTGCTCATTCCCAACAAAACCCTCCCTTGAAGGTATTTATTTATTTTATGTGTATGGGTGTTTTTGCATGTATGTGTGTACACAATGTGTGTTGTGTGCCTGGTGCCCACAGAGGCCAGAAGAGCGCCGGTATCAGATTCTCTGGAACTAGAGCTACAGACAAATCCCAGTCCCCTGGAAGAGCAGCCAATGGTCTTGGTTGAACCACCTCTCCAGTCTACAATGATCCCTTTTTAAAATTCAGAGACTCAGCTGTTAGAGTTATTGGCAGACTTCATGTTTGCAGCTCTGAGGTTGTTCTGTCCAGTGGCAGTGGTCACTGACTGGAAATGTACTTACATGGTCATTAATCAAATGCATTTTCTCTAGATTGGAGAAACATTTGAAAAGGACCAGGGAGAGCTTTTCCACCGAGACAATCAGAAATGAATGTGGAACTCGGAAGATTAACTGTGTGCACATTGCCTGTGAGGTGGGGAGCAGGGGGAGCTGGCTTTTACTTGTCAAACCAGAAGTTCTCTGTGTCCTACAGAAGCTTTAATTAATTTTCTGGACTGTGAGCTGTGCCTTCAGGGAGCATAGAGGGCCGATTGGATTTCCAGTGCCTGACTTTTGGAACAAACCACAGTGTTAAGTCATCTTCTCTGTGACATTCTGTGATTGACATGTTGACAGGTGACATGTAGTCTGCAGTCTCTTTTCCATTATTGCAGGCTGTACCATTTGTCACAGTAGTCATCCCATGGAAAGTAGGACACCCCCCTGGGAAGTCTAGTTGTATGGATGGGTCAAGGGGAATGGATCTGTTTGTGTTGCACTCTTTAGTATCTGAGAAGTCATTGTCTGGGAATCTCTAGGAGTAAGTTGTCTTAATTCTGCTAGGATAAAAGGGAAAAAATGTATTCTACTTACTTTGTGTTTATGTGCTATTGTAGAACATTGTTCTTACAGCTGTCAGTGCAAAAACATAGCTCTCAACTAAAAGTGGGTAAGTTTTTTCTTGAACCAAATATAAGTCACCATGCCTGGAACACAGATTCAGGGCATTGCAAAACCCATGGTCAAATGTGCAAATACTTTCATGAAGTTTTTGTATGGACAGAACAAAGGTAGTCAGGAGTCAAGACATTTTAAAGCTTCATTTATGAGCCGTCAAAGAGGGAAGTTATAATGGAGAGAAAATATCAGCCATGGGCTCCAGATGCTTTATGGTTAAATTCTTAGATCTTTGATTGGTGGAGAATAGTTTTGTTGAGTTAGAACATTCCAAAGATTTATGTTGTTGTTATCTGTTGTCAGGGTATTAGGTTTAGCTTTATCTAGGAGTGACAGGATGGCAGGTCTGAGACAGAGGCGGGCAACAGATGGCTCTTTAAGTGGCTTTAGAGCTCGCCCAAGAGAAATTGTAATTAGGCTCTGGAAATGCAACATCCCAACCTCTCCATATCACTGAAGGGTTTTAATTTGAAAATTTTGTTTTTGATTTTATAATCTATTACTTCATTATTCCTTTTCTCCACTTGAAACCTTCCCACACACCTCTCCTTACTCTCTTTCTAATTCATGGCCTCTTTTCTCATTAATTGTTGTTTCGTGTGTATATGTCTGTGCATATACACATATAATTTACTAGGTATAGCCTAATTAGTCTGATAATGTTACTCACGTGTGTCTTCAGGGCTGATGAGTTAATATTGAATAACTAGTTGGTGTGGCCTTCCCTGGAAAAGACACTTTCTTTCACTCTCAGAATTCTTTGTGGAAGGTTGAGGCCTCATAGTTTCCCCTTGTCCACTTTGGCATGTATATTGTTGTGTAGTGGGATTATGCTGGTAATGTAAATACTTGTCCCGCCTATGGGTTTAGTAAAAGCTGATTGGCCAAAGGTAAACAGGAAGTGTGGGCAGGGCTACCAGGCTAAGAAAACTCAGGAACATCTCAGAGCAGACAGACGCCAGACACAGATGACACAGAGAGCCACCAGAAGAGCCACCACAGACATGACAAGGAGACGGCAGCAGACGCAGAGGAAAGGTGATGAGATACTGCTCTGAGAAAAGCTATCAAGCCACACGGCTGAACAAGATGAGTTGAACTCAGATGAAGGGGTTAGCAAATTATATGCCTGGACCTTAGGTCAATCAGTGTAAAATTAATGTAAGCATCTGTGTGATTCTGTGACTCTGTGGGACTTCAAAATTGCGGATGCCCAGAAAGTCCAGTTCAGAACCATTTACAACATTGTTGTCCTTGTTCAGTTTATATGTATGCAGTTGGGTCAGTGAGACTTTATGAGTGTAGCTTCTAACGTTACTAGGGGACATAGTTTTGCAGCAAGCTCCCTGATCCTTTGGCTCTTAAAATTTTTCTGCTCCCCCACCTCCTGAGTCTTCCTGGAGCTTTAGGCCAGGGAGCTGTTTTGTAGTGGTATCCATTGGGATTGGGTTCTATAACTCTGTATTTGGATTGGTTGTAATTTTCTGTGATGATCTTAATCTGTTAACAGAGACCATTGAAGTGTCCATCTATTTTAATGTGACATTGCAGACATAGCTTCTTTCCAGAAATTTTTGTTCATACAAAGAAACTGCCTCTGTCTTCATGAGATCAGTTCTGCTCCCTTGTAAGAATCCACTGTGATCATGCATATTGGCTGCTGGCATTACCTCATAAAAGGAGGGTGTAGGGAGGGTCATTAGACCCTCCTCTGAGTTTCCAGTCACTCCTCCTAGCTACTTGAAAGCAATTTTGCCCTAATTGTGGCCTTGAGGAATACAGTGTATAGGCTGGGAAGGTTAGCTGAGGGTGGGGCTCCACTTACAATAGAGCTACCATTCATACGGGGTACAGACCTTCCACTATGGCTACTTTAACATGCACCTGCCTATAACCCCCTCCCATGCTCTGTAACTAAGCCTAATGAACTCATTGGTTACCCAGAGTTGATTTTTCATTGGGGTCTCATGAGGAAGGGATATTTACATCACTCCAGGGAAGCAGTTTTAAATTCTTCAAGTTTGAGGCTGACATCTATTCAGGTAATAAAAATAAACTTCATTTCAAGAGCCAAGCTTATATGAGCACTAGAGGCTAGCTGGGTGCAGGAAAAACCAAGTATTTCCTGTAGAGATAGAAAAATAGTGCAACTATTACTGAACTTCCATGGGACATGGCGTGTGTGTGTGTGTGTGTGTGTGTGTGTGTGTGTGTGTGTGAGAGAGAGAGAGAGAGAGAGAGAGAGAGAGAGAGAGAGAGAGAGAGAGAGAGTTGAGAGTGAAATGTTAAGCTGTAAAGGTTAACACAGATTAACATGGGCTTCTCTGCCTTGTCTGCTCAGCTGGTTTGCAAACCATGAGAGGCAGAGCTGGGATTTGCCCTTTTGTAGTATAGATAGATAGCAAAGCTCTTTGGAGTAGTTTCTTCTCTTGCTCTACATGCACTTTAAAGACAGAGTAATGTGGTGATATATATTTAACAAAATTAATCTGGAATATCAGACAAGTAACGTCAAACATTCACTTCTCTTTGGAAACCCCTTTCCTTTCAAGGGCATACAAAGCACTGTTTGGCCATGCGATTTTACTGGATGTCATGGGCAAAGGTGGAGGAGGCAGTCTGTCACTGGCTTCAAAGATGTCCTCCATCTGAATTTTCTCCGGATTGCTTGGGACTTGGGTTCTGGTAACACGGATGCTAGCTTGACTTCCTAGATGAACTTTGTAGAGGTTATCTTTCTGTTGTGAGAGTTCTGAGTGTGCAATATCTACATTCAACTGTTTCACTAGGTTACCAATTTTCCAGGCTTTATCTGCCTCTACATCTCTGCCATCTCTGGCAGGTAGATTCTACTCTCAGGCTTATCATTGCATGGCAGCATGCTTCTCCTGCTTGGCTCAGGTTCATGTTCCAGGTGGAAAGAGGAGAATGGAGAAAGTAACCAGTCACATGACAGTCTATTTATTTTATACCAGGAAAATACAATAGATTTCTGCTTTCATGTTTATATCTCACTGGGGAAAAATGGGTATCAGGGCTGGGCTACTAGCTGCAAGGGATCTAGGCTGGTTCTGTGTTAAAGGAAGAAGGAAAGGATATATAGTAGACAGAAAATCAGTGTAGACATAGTCTTCCATCAGTCTCCTTGTCTTGCCTTGGTGCTCTGCAGACATGCCCCACATCTGCACACATTGGCTCTGGTCTTCTAGGGACCTTCTACTTCTTGTCAACCTCACCCAAGTTCCCTTAGGAATCATAGGAAGCTTTGCTCAGATATCCTTGGCACCGGAACATGGCTGACCTAGAGTCTCAGTTCTGGATCCACTGTTAATACTCATGTTGTGACTGCGTTTGCCTTGACTCTGCCTGGCTGGTGACCGAGAACAGTGGGGATGCTGGTGTCATCATTGCTGCTTAGCATACTAAGGGGCCTTTGCTCAGAGCCTACCCAGCCACCTGCCACTGCCTTTGCCAGAGTTGTTCCGCTCACCTCATCACCCCACCCCCACTGCTGTTAGGATTGCCTTGTGGCTCAATGGAGTCTCTCCTCCCTCACAGGCATTTCCTCAGACTTCTTGCAATGCAATGCTGTTGTAGTCTCAGCTTCTTATGGGGATGAACCTGGCATGCTACCAGGCCTGCTGTAACTGCACAGATCCCTTATCTAGTGATTCTTAAACCCCATCTCTATCCTTGTGTTCTCCAGTCTGCAAAGAGGTACATAGTTTCACTTGTAATTTTTCTCTCTCTCTCTCTCTCTCTCTCTCACACACACACACACACACACACACACACACACACACACACACACACAGAGAGAGAGAGAGAGAGAGAGAGAGAGAGAGAGAGAGAGAGAGAGAGAGTTCTATTCTTTGCTTGAATTCTAATACTCACACTCATCTCCCCACACAAGGAACCAATCATATGTATTGAGCATTCTTTTTCTAGGACATATCAGGACCTGTCACTCTGAGCCTCTGGCCTGGTGAATCTCAGAAGCAGTGGATTTAAGAAGGATCTGGCCTTAACTTTTCACTGGCAGATGGTACCTTTTCCTGGCTACCCTCCCTTAAACGCTAGGGACCTGTTGTTGGTCAGCATTTCTGCCTTTTGACTTCTCTGCCATTTTCTTGGCAAATTATGGAAAAGGCAACACAGCTGTTGCTCTTGTGTCTAGCACATCAAGAGTCCAGATAACGCAGACCCATTGTAACCATGGCAACTCTAATGGGGAACAATGACCCAGAATAAATCCAGTCTCAGTCTATTGTGAAATGTGAGCTCTGTCTGCTTCAGACTGTATGGAGGGAAAGGTGCCTTGAACCTTGGTAGGTGACAGATGAGGATGGTTTCCCCCAAACAGAGGATAAGCTGGGAGTGCTTTACCCAATAAAAGTGGAGAAGAAGCCCTGGGTGATGCCAGTGTAGAATGGTGGGTGCTCCATGTGCGGTGAACTGGTTTGGCAGATGTAACTGGTCATGCTTCTCATGTTCTGGATCTGCCTTGAGCTTGGTAACTAAAGCCAGATGGACAGATTTATTTTCCAGCTGTGGAAGGCCCATATGGTGTCTTCTGTAGAAGACCCCTTGCACATGTGTGCACTGTTAAGCATACAGATCAGGCAAGACTCTTGTTTATAGCTTGCTATAGCCCTCTCCACTCTGCAGGGCTGGGAGTGACTTCAGCGCAGTGCCTTGCTGCGTTCTTCATCAGGAAGATGTGCCATTGTCTTTTTCTCTGTTGTGTGGTGCTTTGCTCATTGTCTTGAGTGTTTGTTATGTGGCTTCTCATGAACACAGGGCTTCTGTGTCTAGTATATCTTGTATCTTCAAGCATCTAGAGAGGTCCTGGCATGAAGTTGGTGATCAGTAAATGTCTTTTCAAGGCTAGTATCATGATTCTTTCTGGTATTTGGGAATGCACAATCAAGAAGTACAGGGACTCCTCAATTTTGACAGATATTTTTCCCCTAGAAGTTCCTCTTATTCTTCAGCTGCCAGGAAAGTCAGAGTATGTGTAGTTCAGATAACTCATTGTCACTTCTGCCAGGGCATAGGCTTCTGCTCCTGAAGAATAGGGCTTAAGGGGAGAGCTAAGACAATGGAAATTTCTGCCCTCCCCATGTGTGTGTGTATCATGGATCTCTATCCTATTGTGTTATCTTAGTTTTTGCTACTTGGGATTGAACCCATGGCCTTGTGCATTCTAAGCATGTGCTCCATAACTTAGCTATACCCTCATATCCTCCTACTGCTTTATTAAGAGCAACCAAACCTGAACTATGCACAACAAACTGACAAGTCTCTTTGGTAGAACCAGCCAGATATCTCTTTTAACTTAAAAGTCAATCACTTCATGATAATTTCTTAAAAGTAAAGACTGCCTGAGCCCTACCTGCCTTGAGTCTCCAACATCTAGTAATGGTAGAAGATACAAAGGCTAGCCTTTGCTACTGCTCCACTGGATGCTTGCCACCATGGCTCAAATTCCTAATGGGGACTACTTAACCTTTGCCTGCTGGCTAGAAGATAATTATAAATGGATAATACATTTCTGTCTTACATGACCAGGGATAGCCGAGCAGTGTGCTGGGCAGGGCCTGCATTCAGTGCTTTTTGGAAAAAGTTTCAGGGAGAGAATGAAGCGATTTGGTCATCCTCCAATGACCCAGGAGTAGAGCTGCAATAGGCATTTCTATTAGTCACGGTGTGGTGACAGTGTTGTGAGCCTACCGTGGTCACCATTCTGTATAGAGAGGCTGCCATGTAGATGAGTAAAGCCCTAGGAAGTTCCACCAGAAGCAACGGGAAGGAATGGCAGCAGCTCCAGCCCCACCAGCACAAATGATGTGTGTTATGTGTGTGTGCATGAGTATTTGTGGTTGTGCACACCTGTGCATGTACATGCAGAAGACCAAGTACTGTTTCTTAGGCACCACCCACTTTCTTTCTTTCTTTCTTTCTTTCTTTCTTTCTTTTTTTTTTTTTTGATACAGGTTCCCTCACTGACTTGGAGCTTGCTGAGCAGACCAGACTTTCTCTCCACCAAACCTAAGGACTCTGCTTGTTGTCACAAACCCAGCATTGGGATTGCATTTACCATCACACCTCTCCTCCTCAGAGCCCATTTTGATGTGATCCTGA
The DNA here is from genome assembly GCA_004025045.1 of Sigmodon hispidus. Lineage (NCBI taxonomy): Eukaryota > Metazoa > Chordata > Mammalia > Rodentia > Cricetidae > Sigmodon > Sigmodon hispidus. The sequence continues at coordinate 53,748 of PVIH01000167.1, read as the reverse complement.
GGATCAAATCCAGGAGCTTATGCTTGCAAAGCAAATCCTTTACTTACCCTCTATCCAGCTCCTGTGTTCTGTCATCGGCTGCAGAGTGGCTGAATGTTCACCTTTTGCCTGCCTTCTGTACAGCTCTTTGCCATTTCCAAAGACTTCAGTCTACAGCCTCCCTCTGCTGTGGTCCCCTAGCTGCCCTTGAGTTTTCCTTGATGAGCTGGTGTGGCAAAGTGCTCCTCTATGGTCCCGTTCATGTCTTTCCCTAGGTGCTTTGGCCCCTCCGAGAACAGTTCTTCATCTATCTCCCCTTGTTCCTACTACCCAGGGCATCACTTTCCTGTTCATCTGACATCAAAACTTTAGGTGTCAAGTCTACCACCACGTGAGGAACGGCTGTCACATAGCATCAGCGGCAGTCATTGAAAACATTTTGCTTTCTCTCTGGTGACTCTTTAGATTCCTCCAGAGAACATTTTTGAAATTGCTCATGTCCTTAGATCCCATCAAAATTTCTGCCTGTGCAAACAGAGCATATTTTAGAGCACATTAAGGCTTTTTAAATGTTCTTAAGGGATTTGATTTCCTGGACAATTCCCACTTTATGATCACATGACAGGCAGGCTCCTTTGGCTTGCTGACTCTAAGGGTGAAACTGTCTTGAATCTCAAAAGCAGTAGAATTTGGGTGGTTGGACTGTTGGGAAACTTTGAGAGGTTTTGTGGGTCTTGTGGGGAAGTGGGAACAAACTGGAAATAATGCATCAATATGGAGAATTGAGGGTTTACAAAATTGCTTTCATTTGATAATCTATAGGGCTATAATTGTTTTAAAATTGTATCTATTTTTATCTTAGGAGTATGGTCATTTTGTCTGTATGTCTGTACATCTCATGTGCACTGTGCCCATGGACTCCAGAAGAGGAGTGAGATCCCTTGAAGTGGAAGTTACAGATAGTCATTAGCTACCAAGTGCATTCTGGGAATTGAGCTCAGGTTCATTGGAGAAGCAGCCAGTACTCCTAACTTCTGCTTAAGTTGTCTCAATAGCCCCAGGCCTGGATATGCTTCTCATGTTTATGGATATCCCCTGCTAACAAGCAGAACAAGGTGGCTGGAGAATGTGATGCCTGATGCCCTACAAAAGAACTAACAGGAGATGGAGGCAGGCTTTTTTTAAGTTTCTGAAGTTGGCCTTGTGTGCTGGTGGCTTTTGGTCCAGTTTCAAAAGAGCAACACTGAGAAGGGAACGCTGCTGTATTTGTTCAGTAGACCAGCAACCATCTTGCATTTTATATGCTGCAGCAACAATGATAGTGATGAGAAAATAGCACACATTGGATCTTGCCATGTTAAGTGCGTTGTGTAGATTTTCTGAAGTCATGGTGGAAGCCATATAGCTGGGTAGAAATATTCAGATCACATGGATCACAAGGCTTTCTGTTGGTTCTGCCCATTCTGCCAGGGTCTACACAACAGAGGAAACAGTCCTGCTCTCCACCAGCCAGAGATTACAAACTGACTTTGCAAACTGGCTTTTCATTCTGTGATCCTCTCACCCAACCTCTCCTCTACCTGTCTTGTCTAGTATCTTTTCTAGCCTTGGGAATATCCTCCCATTTGGGAGGCTCTTTATTCAAGCACGCAGCCTTTTGCTTTTCTTATGAGCATTTTCTTCATCCTTTCCATTCCTCCCAAGGGATTTAGTTTAATTTCTTTATAGGTAGTGTTCAGGAACTTTTATTTTAATAAGTTCCTGTGATTCTTGCACAGGTGATCTACAGCCTGCTCTGTCATGGGAAATATATAGAAGCGTCCTCCAGTGTTAGAACAGCTCAGGACTTCAGTGGCACCTGCAGAAAAGTAAAATGAGACACGAGACTTCTTATGTCATGATTATATGCAGTGGATATTTTGAGTCAGGTCTTCAGACAACCAAGGTTGGCCTTGACTTTGCTATTCCCATTCCAGGCATGCATCGCTATACCAAGTCTGATGTGGTGCTGGGAATTGAGTCCAGGGCTTCAAGGATGCTAGACAAGCACGTCCAACTGAGCTACATCCCCAGGTGCAGTGGGTATTTTGATAACCATCCAAACAATGCTATTTCTCAACTTGCTCGTCTAGTATAATGACATACTGTTGAGCCAAATATCTTGTAGATACTTCCTAAAACCTTATTATCTGAACTGTTCAGAGAATAAGTTGTCACCATTGGAGATCTGAGATGGGTTGCAATGCTAGTCAGAATAACAGCTCTGTATTAGCAAAGTGTGTTGGATCGTTCAGGATCTTTGTGGAGAATATTGTCTGTGGGACTAGTGGGTGTGATAGCAGCAGGAGAATGTTGTTTATCACACTACTGCAGCCCTGGTCCTAGGAAACACCAGGCTAATCTGACAATGCTCTTGCAGAGAGAGCTCTGTGCAGAGTTTGGACAGATTTCACGGAGCACCAGGACTGTGGATTCTGGAGTAACACTGATCCTGCCAAACATTCTGAAACTTTAACACCCTCCAGGGACATGTGTGACATTTAGAAAGAGGGTCATAAGAAAATCAACACATTGCAAGTAGAGTAACACCAGAGCCTGCCTTCAGTTCTTTGCCATTGTAGCTCTCAGGAATGTGGGAAAGCATAGGGCACCACAGTTAACCTTATAGCGTTTTCCTTATATAGTCCTTCTGCATTACTGAGATATTTCTTCAGCCTTTAACCAGGTTGTTATCTATTAGTCTAAGTTGGACTTTTTGTGGATTTTCCTTAGTAAGAATGGAAAAGGAAGATCAATGTATACACACACACACACACACACACACACACACACACACTGCCCTCCAAAGCAATAGTTTTCTTTCAAGTTGTCAAAGCAAATATTTTTCCTGTGTTCAAAGCATAGAGGAGAATAAGTTCACAACATGTGTAGGCGTCAACCCTTGCTCCCTCTCCTTTCCTTTCCCATCTGTCTGTCCTAGCTTCAAAGGTTCATGCAGTGAGCATTTCCTTTGCACCCATCTTGTTTACATTTCACAGCCAGGCTGTAGGATCATACCTGGTGGCCCCTGCCCTTCCCCAATTAGCTGTTAGATAGCAGTGGAGTGTAGGAACATAGTCATTCAACAAGTAGTTAAGTATTTCCCTGATCTAAATCCAATCTGAAAAATGCAGAATCCTATGAGAGGTCACTGCAGAGGGTCAGGAAGGGTGTAGGTGGTGTTTTAACTGAGACTGAAGGTTAAGGACGAGTCCTCTGGGTGGAGCTGGGTAAGGACAGAGCATTCCATAGGGACGTTCATGAGTAACAGGCACAAAAATTTTAGGGCAGGGAAAGACGACCTCAAGGCAAAGACAGCAGAATGGGGAGAAATGAGACTAGGGGTTTGTAGAAAGAGGTTTCTGGCCCATACTAGCTCCACAGACCTGCAGTTCCAGACTGCCTAGCTTCACAGTCCAGACCTGCTGCTTAGTTCCCCAGCACTTACATTAATTTCATTCTGCTTGGCCTATGTCTCAAGCACATTGCTAGCTAGCTCCTTCATCTCAATTCAACCCATTTCTATGAATCTGTCCTGCCATGTGGCCTGTGACCTACCTATTTTGTTACATCTTGCATCATGGGTGGCTGGATCAGATATCTCTCTCTGACTCTGCCCTCCATCTCCTACCTATGCACTGATTTCCTGCCTACTGCTACGGTGCCTGCCATAGGCCAAAAACAGTCCCTTTATTTAAAGAATGATACTCATAGCACATAGAAAAACATTCCCACATCAGGGGATTGTACAGGATTCTGTAAGCCAAGGCCAAGTTTGTGACCTTAACTTCAGAAGCGTCAAGAATCCCCTGGAGTGTTTATGCAGTTGTGTGTGTTCTTTAAAAGCTCATTCTAAAAATTAGAATCAATACAGGAGAGGTAGGAACTGGATCCGGTAGATCATTCAGGAGGCTAGAAGAACAGTCTAGAATTGAGATCATGGTGGTTTGCAGGAACAAGAGTGGTGAAGCTGCAGAGTAATGATGGATTGGAGAAGCACTGCAGAGGTACGATTGTGTCAATAACATCGAGTAAAAGGAAATGAGGCATGCCGCCAATGCAGGACATTTCTGTGAATATCAGATGTGTTGATTCCTGAGGTGCAGAGGCTAGGCTGAAGGGGAGAGGGACAGTGGCCAGATCCGTTGTGCAATTGTCAGGTTGAAGATGCCTCAGAGTCATTCCAGTAGAATCAAGAAGGCAGGCTACAGTTGATAATAGCTCTTAGAGGTCAGGACTACTCCTGACAGTGATCGTTCTGGAGTATCACTGCTTCCTAATAAAGATTTTTCTGAACTCTTAGCTTCCCCCGTGTCACAGACATTACCACCTCAGCTGCTGTGAGATCTCTTGAGAGTGAGTGCCAGACCCCTGAGGTGTTGAATAATCATGCCTGGAATCTGTTGGGGTTCCAGTCTTTTCTCATGCTTTCTAGTGATCACTTGTGAGTCTAGTGTCTAGAGGTTCTGAGCCACAGGCAGTTGTTATGGGTGCTTTAACTAGGCTGATCACAAGCTGAAGAGCGGATGGGAATGGCATACCTGAAGGTAAATGCTGGAGAATGATCATCAACTTCAGAAGTTCCTAGAGATCAGAGAAGCCAGCCCCAAGGAAGGAGATCAAAGGTGTCAGAGAACAGTGAACAATGGGGTTAAATATTAAGAGAGACTGGTAAGAAAATCAATAGGAGTTAGCCAGGGAAGTGTTGAGGCTAGGCCATCTACACATGGGGCTCAGGGAAGAGCAGCGGGGCAGGCTCCCATCAAGGAGAAACTCCCAATGGTTGGGGCACTAATAGGAATGACAAGAAACCACAGCAGAAATTGTCAGCTGCAGCCTGTTTAGGAACAGAGTAAGCAGCATGGTCCTCCCACCTCATACAAGTTCAAAGCTGAGGAGGAGGAGGAGTGTTCCATTTGCACACTGGAAAGGCTGGTTGGCTCCCCCACCCACATCTTGTTTGAGCCGTTTTCTCTCCTCCTTGTCCAGTCCTCAGCTCTCTTTGTCTCATGACTTGACACCCTGGAGAAATTAGGTCAGCATTAGATAAGACTGAGAGTTGTATCAAGGTGCAGTGAGATGTGCAGGTGAGATAGGCATGTCCTGGTGGTGGCCACGGTGGCAATGGTGCAGCTTTGATTCTGCTCAATGCTGAGCTGGGCTCTGCCACCTCTGCCCTCTTTAGAAACTCCTTGTTTACTGGGAGAATAAGAGCATGTAAGATGCCAGGGGAGAGGAGAGTCTAGATAGCCATAAATGAGGGCAGAGGGCGGTTTACATGACTCAGTACACAAGTGTGTTCTGCTCTTTATGTTTTTATGCCATCAAATCACCTGCCCTGGTTAGAATTGCAAATCTGCCTTTTGCTGTCTCACAAGGATCATAAGATCCTTGTCCCCCTCCACTATGACTTAAAAGTGAAGTCAGGCAACATATGTAAACTCTTTATAAAGAAATTAGTTATTGCTATTGTGATGAAGGATGTCTTTCTATTACCCTTGACACAAATCTGTTGTGGTTTGCAGCGGGATGCATGCCCACAAGTGCCCATGCTGGGGTTCAGACTTGTTAGGCAGCACCAAACCCTGAGCTCCACCCCAGCCCTGTAGTGGACTATTAAGTAGAGCTATTGCCTATTGCCACAATTCCATCAACCTCCCTGCAGACAGCCTGAGGGAAAATTAACCAATAAAAGATTCTGGTATTTCATTTGAACTATGAACTTTTTTTTTTAGTTAGAAATTACCATTGCTATTGTTCTTTAATTTAGGCTAGGCTTAGAAAATATTTGGCAAAGTGAGCAAACATCAATAGGAAATTACCTTTCTTGTTAGTCCAATGAGGAGATAGTGCTATGTTGAATCTTTTAAAAGGGGGATGAGTTCAACAGACTCACTCTCCAAAAGCTACTCCATCAAGAACCAGGAAGAACTGGGCAGTGGCGGCACACACCTTTAATCCCTGCACCCAGGAGCAGAGGCAGGCTCTGAGAGTTGGAGGTTAGCCTGGTCTACACAGATAGTTCCAGGTTAGCCAAGACTACACAAAAAACCCTGTCTAGAAAAACCAAAAACCATTCCCCCAAAATAAATAAATAAATGAATTTTTAAAAAGAACCAGGAATATTTTTTTCAGAATCCTGTTGTCTGGGCAGCCAGCAGTCACTCTTGGAGGACTCCTGGGTCTAGATATTGCAGCAATTCAACCAAGAAATGAAAGAGAGCTGTTGGATCTAACATTTCAAACATCACGTTTTTTCTTTGAAAAATGCTCTTTTATAAGCACAAAAATGTATGGAAAAGATATAAACAAAAGGTTCCCAGTGACAGATGGCATAGCAAGCGAAGTGCCTGAGACCCATGGAAAAGCAATACTTAAAACTATGCACTTTGTCACAATGGAATACTCCTAAGCTATTAAAAGCAAGATAGACAGCATGGGTGCCTAAGCAGAACCTGGATGAGAATGACACTGGTAGATGTGCTGATATGGAAGGTGAATAGCTCTGGAAGCCTCATCCTAAAACTACAGGAATACGGAGAGTGGGAGAAACAGTCTTCTTTAGAGAAGAGCGTGTGTGTGTGTGTGTGTGTGTGTGTGTGTGTGTGTGTGTGTATGTGTGTGTGTGTGTGAACAATGAAAGAAATAGAGGCCATGAATTTGAAAGAGTGCTGGCAAAGCAAGGAAGACATGTTACACTGTAATCCCTCAAAATTAGAAGACCAAGGTAGAGACATGAACTTCTTGGAAACCCATGTATGTATCTTATGCCACTTAGTAATAAAAGCAAATTGCAAGATAACATGTAGACAATGAGTTTATATTTAGGGAATATTTTGACATTAATAATTTATATTTTAATAGACAAATTGTTGATGGGATATATTGACTAGTTAGACCATGACACTGAGATTTTGGGGCAATGTCACATCTGCTATTGTATGTCTGTCAGAGTTGAGTTTTATTTTTGCCTCATATTACATGAGTTATCAAAAAGAGCAATAAAATTACTAAACAATGTGTAGGGAGGTAAAAAATATAATGCATAAGTGTGGCCTCCGCCCTCATAAAGGTCAAAGTTTGATGGAGCAGAAAACCACATCAACCAATAATACTGCCTGCAAGTTCTGCCGTAACAGAGCTGTGTACAAGGGGCACCAGTATTATGGGGAACAGTGACCGGAAGACATTATAGGAGGCTGACATAATTACTTTTCTGTTGCTGTGATAAACAGTGACTAAAGCACTTGGGGAGGAGAGGGTTTATTCGGCTAACACTTTCAGGTCACAATCTGTCACTGAGGGAAGTCAGGGCAGGAACTCAAAGCAACTACCGAAGTATCTACCCTGGAGGAATGTTGCTTCCTGGCTTGTTCTCAGGGTCATGGTTAGCTACGTTTCTTACACATCCAGGTCACCTTCCTAGGTTTGGTACTGTCCATAGGGGGCTGAGCATCAATTATCAATCAACAAAATGTCCCACAGACATGTCTCCAGAATAATCTAATGGAGACAATTGTTCAACTGAGGCTTCCTCTTCCTAGTGTGTTAGGTTGACAAGATTAGCCTTTATGGAAGAGAGCCTCATTTTGTTCTGGAAGGACATGCACAGCGGCCATGCAAGGAAGCTAGGTCAGCAGGTGCCAAGGCAAGATTCAGAACTTTGTCATTGTAGCTCAGATAGCAGCTCCGTCCCAGGGTCATTCTGACTCACAAAATGTAACAGGAGGGCAGTCAGCACAGGGGACACTGGAAGACAGATGATCTAAGGGAGGCACAGAAGGTCGGATGAAGTCAAATGCTGTCGCTTGTTGCTCCGCCTGAACTTGGTATTAAATCAGAGATGTTTCATGGTGATCTAAAGATCAGTTCCAGACGATTCTAATTAACCCCCAAGCTTCCTGCTTCACAGGACCCTTAAATCTTGACTTTATGATGACATCCCTGAGGAATTATTTATCAAGAGATGAAATCATGAAGATACTCTGATTGATAGCAGGGTGAAGGGTCAGAGTGTCCCATTTTTGTTGACAAGAAGAACTTTGTGTTTGTACACTGCTCTGACCACTGTGCACACCAAGGAAGACTTCAGTGGACGTATGATGACAGACTGTAGTGGGAAATCACCAGCCTCCATCTTTTCTGGTTCTTGAAGTTGGGCTCTGGGGATGCATGTTCCTGCTGTGCTCCCATTTAGACTGACTTCCTAAATGAATAGGTAGTTAGGGACCACAGCTTAGGGTAGAGAAAGTTCAGGGTGAGTCTTCCGTCTCTATGCTGAACAGCTGGGGGGCTGCGGGGGGAGGAAGAATGGAAAGTGGGTGAAGATGGAGAGGCGAGGGCCTGAGAGGAGACACTGAGGGAAGCTTAGTGGGAAAGCTGAAAAGGCTGGGCAAGAACTGGCTGCCTACAAGGAGCTATACTTACTCAGAGATTTCTGTCCGTCCGTGTGGACTGGGAGGCGATTTCAAAGGGCAGCTTCACAGACATGCTCTACTTACAGCTTCTGGGCTTTCTTTAAAACCAGAAAATTTACTTCTCCTCCTTGATTCTCACCCTGCAGGGCTCCCTTAAGGCCTGTTAGAGGAATTCAGACCATTTTCACCCCAGGTGTGTTGCCCTTTATATACTTTGAGAAAAGACCCAAGTCCGTACTGTATTGATTGAGGTCAGAACATACTTATCTATTTAGTACCAGTATCAAGACACAGAATTCTACTAGAGCCCCAGAAAACCACCCTCACCCACTACCCCAACTTCTAATGTGACACATAGTTCAGTTATACTTGTTCTTACTTAAACATTTATTTGAAAAAAATAAAATCTCATTTTATGTTTATGGGTGTTTTGCATGCAAGCATAAATATGTACTACATGCATACCTGTCTACTGAAGAGGCAAGAAGAGGAAATCTGATTTCCTGGAGTTACAGGTGGCTGTGGATCACCATGTAGATCTGAGCATCTGAACCCAGGCCCTTTGCAAGAGGAACAAGTGCTCTTGTTGATCCATGTCTCTAACCTCAAAAGATTTATTTATGTTTATGTGTATGATTATTTGTCTGCATGTAAGTATATGTGTCACATGCATGTGTGGTACCCAGGGAGCCTAGAAGAGGGAGCAGATCTGAAATTGGAGTTATAGGTAGTTTTGAGCCATCATGTATGTACTGGACACAGAACCTGGGTCCTTTACATGAGCAGCAAGTGTTCTTAATTGCTGAGACATCTCTCTAGCCCTGGTGTAAGTATTGAATCATACCATATATTTGCCTGATTTCTTTGCCTCAATATATTTATGAGATTAATTTGCAGGCTGAACCTTTTTTTTTTTCTCCTTACCATTTTATTTTGGACTACAAAGTTTAAACTTTATGATGGGAGCAGTAATAAATCACTAATATTCTCATTATACTTAAAAATTCTAGTGAATGTTCTAAACTATCATAAAGGAAGCAACCGAAACACATTCGGTGTTTTGTTTGTTTTGAGGGGAGGGTTTACTTCATTTTACAGTTGTTATCCAGAGACATTTGGACAAGAGCCTGGAGGGAGGAACTGATGCGCAGGCCTTGGAGGCGTCCTGTTAAAACATTTTTACCACTGTGCAGCATTTAAATGAATATTTATCCTACTGTTTATGGACATTTTGATTATTCAAATTTTGGGGTGTCACTAGTAGGACACTATAAGCATGTTTTGTGCATGCACATTTGTGCATATATGCGGACTGGACTGTTACAAATGAGATTTCAGGGTTATAGGGACAAATATTTCAATTTTAGCAGCTACAGTGGGGTGGATATCTATCCACATAGATATCGAATTGTACCAATTAACAGTCCACTCATGGCAGTGGTGAAAGCATCTCTGTTCCAGGTCCTCACAGACGCTTGAAATGGCCACCCACCTCTTCCCCATGTTGGCAGAGGCACCGTGACTCTGGCTTGTGGCATGGTAATTTGGTATTTCCCTGACAACGCATGAAGTTGTACACTTTGTGTGCTGGACAGTGGGGACCCTCTTCAAGTGCCTGCCTGCTCAAGTTATTAGCCCATTCTCTGATTCTCTCACTTGTCTTTGCTTATTTTAAGGGTTTTTTTTTTGTTAATTTTGAATGAGTTGATTGCTTTTTTGTTTTCTTTTGAAAAAAAATCTTTAAATCTTTCTATGAACATTTTTCAAGGAAATTTAATGTCAAATTTTAAAATTATCAAATTTTTCTTTTGTGGTTAGTGAACTTTGTAGACATTTGGGAAACTTCTATTTACATTAAAAACATTCTCCTAGGTCCTTCTGCAGTTTGACCTTCAGTCTGTCTAAAACTGATGTTTGGTATTAGGATGTGGTCAGGACTATTGCTTCCTCCTCAGAGAAATGCAGTTAATCACCCCTGCATTGAGAAGCCCATCCATTCCCCACAGTACTGCTTTGCTTAGAGTCTGCTTACCCATAATGCAACTTCAGCTTTCTGTGTTGACGTTTCTGAATTATCTCTCATGCCATTGTTAATTTTATAGCCCTAAAAACTTCGAACTTGTGTCTGTTATTTTAACTAATAGGAGAGGTGCGTCGATGTCTTGAACATGAGTTCTATTTAATCTGTGTTGCCTTTGGTCTGTTAGTTTTGCTTGATATGTTTTAAAGCTCTGCATACTGGGTGCATAACATTGAGGTCATCTGCTTGGTGTGTAAAGCAGCTGTCCATCTTTCCTCCGGTTAGGGTTTGTCTCATCTGTCTCCTCACAATCTCTTATTGCATATACGCGTGACCCCTCTCTTTCCCTGGCTTGCCAATCTCCAAGTTTTAATATAATTATCAACATGGCTATGTTTAAAATCATCTCATTGTTTTCCAGGAGTCCCACATATCCCTCCCTTTCTTGGGATTATTTTTAATGTTCTTCTTATTTACATTGGTAACTTATTAGCTGAAGATCTTTGTTTTAGTTAATATTTTTTGTGTTTTTTTTAGGTTTATAAATTCATGTAGAAACTCACAAAGCATATTTACTTTTCTCCTTGTCTACCATGATATTTGTTTTACTTCTATATGTTACAGACATATTGTGTTTTTGTGCTATTGAAAAGTGAATTATTGCTCTTTTCCTTCCCTCTACCATGGTATGCCTGACTCAGCTTCTAACCATGTCTTCTCTCAAGACTTTGAGAATCAAGGAATTCCTGGCCAAGAAAGAAAAGCAAAATCTTCCTATTCCTCAATGGATTCAGATGAAAACTGGTAACACAATCAGGTACAGCCCCAAGAGAAGACCCTGGAGGAGAGTGAAGCTGCGTCTGTAAGGATTCACACAATGGCAACACTGAGGCTTCAGTTCGGGTCATGGTCACTGATCAATCCTGCCAGATGAAGTTTAACATTTTCAACGTGGACACTTGCTCATGCTTAAATTAAGGGCGTGGCTGTCCAGCAATAAAATGTAGAACTTTTCAAACTGCAAAAAAAGGTAAAATATCTTTAAAATACTTTTTGAAAAAAATTACTTTATATTTGTATAAATATTATTTCACAGTTTTTAAGGTTTCATATTTACCTGCTTTGAGGACAGAACAGTGCTTTCACGAGTGCAGCAAAGTCTATTTCTGCAACACTTCAACCCCTGGAGTTTATGCTAAATTCTCTTGCCAACATTGGCTTCCCAGTTTCTATAGCTCACGTACTTGCAGCACACACCTCATATGTGCTCCTTCAGCGAGACTTTCTGTAACTTTTCTTGATCTGTTGATAAATCCCTGCAGGTTATATTTTTCCTCTCCAGTCATTATTTTGCCTTTATTCCATCCCCCCAATGATGGCGCTAGAACCCAGACACGTGCACATGCTAGCTAAGTGCTCTGCCACTGAGCAGTCCCTCTCCCTTTGCCTTCATTTTTCAATAGAGTGTGATTCTACCTCACCAGACTCTTTATTTATTCACCAATCTCACTCTTGAGTGTCATTTTGTTTTTATTACTTTTGACCTTGTAATCATCTCACCTCGTTTATCTGTAGGTCCTGTCTCCCCCAGACCCACTGTCTTCAGTACATTCTTATCACTGTCTTTTGACAATTTTATTGTACATCACTGTGCAGTTTTCTTCATGTTCATATTACTTGGGATTTATCAAGCTTGTGAGATCTGTAGCTTTAGAGTTTAAAATAGAATCAAATTCAGAAACATTTTGGCCATTTTTCTTCAAAGATGTTTTCTGCTTTATCCCTGTTCCTTCTTTCTGAGATTCTAGTTATACAAATGGCAAGCTGCTCTGGCTTTTGTGTTACTGGTCACCGAGACTCTGGTACCTTTCGTATTCCATTTTTTTCCTTTCATTTATGTGTTTCTGTTTAAGGCATTTCTTGCTATTTTTTTTGTTTTTGTTTTTGTTTTTTTTTTTTAAATCATTGAGTCAGTACTTTGATCCTTTCCAAATGGTATCTAACACATGATTTAAAAAGATGGTGGTAAATCTGATGTGTCAATCTGGCTGGGATATGTTGTCCTGACATTTCCTCAAATGTTACTATGGAGGTTTCTGTGTTGGTTATTTATTGAGTCTTCTGCTTTTTGGGTGGAGTGAACCTTTCACTTTCAAGTTGGTGGCCGGGAGGGAAGCAGATTGGACAGCCTTCTGGTATAAGGGCAGGCCTCATGCAATTAACTGGAAAGTTTGGAGAAAAAAGGCTGTCCCCTGCTTTCCCCAAGCCAGAGTTTATGAGAAGGATTCTTGCAAATGGCTTCTACTGGACTTTATTGCAACATGAGGGTCTGATGACCTATCCTGCACATTTTATACTTGTCAGCATCATAATTGTGTGAACCAATTTCTTAAATATTTCTCTATGATCTCCTTTTCAGTTCCTAACCTCTGTGCTCCTGGCCTGGGTGGTGGTAGATTCAGTGATGGACTGATGCCCAGAAGAGTGAGTTGAAGTAATTCCTTTCCTATCCAAGTTGGTTTTGATCATGGTGGGTTTTTTGTCTCTTTTTATTTTAAATCACAACAACAGAAAGAAGATTAGAATATGCACACAGTCACAGTAGGACTGAAAGATTCAGCATCAAGAACTGCGGGAAGATAACCCTGTCTTCAACACTGTTGTTGATTATTGTCTCTCACTTGTTCTAGCAGGTTGTTTTGCTGCTAGGGGCTCTGAGATTTCATTAGAACCAGTCCACAGCCATCTTTATTACAGGTCATCAGCCGCGGTACCTGGTCACAATGTTTCTAGACATTCTTGATTGATCTGATAGTCTATGACCAGTCTCTACTTTGATCATTATTGAAATTTATTTCAGTCTTTTTCCTTTTTCATTTCCTGTTATTTTAGTAACTTATCCACAATTAACTTGTTTTCTGGTTTGTTTAAATAGGCATTCGAACATCATTTGCTATACTAATATTGTCAAAGTGGCCATTGAAAATTCCAGCAGCACATTCATCAGAAGGGTACTCTTGATGATGGTGACTAATTTTGCCATTTTCATCTATATTATAATATTTTAGCAAGACAACTTTGTCTTCCTTATCTTGTGATTATTTTCCTTGGGAGTGGGCTAAGACTTCTCCCTCCTTTTTAGCATCACCATGAAGTCTCAACCCATGCTGCAGGGTGAACTGTTTTTGAATGTTATAGTCACACAAAAGTATGACTGTCTTCCAGGCCTTGCTGCTCAGTAGGAATCACTTCCTCACCCTGGATCTTGGCCTTTGCACTCTTAACAGTGTCCAGGGTTTCAGTTCCATGGTCTTCCTCATAGAGAAATCTGCATCTTGGCAACAGTTCCACTGCAGAATGTGGTTAGGAAAGTTTTCTCAGTTTTTTTAGTCACAGGATGTATTTAGTTTAGAGAGCCTCTGGGCCTTTGGAGTATTCTCTGCTAATGCCAGCTTAGTGGGAAACAGATAAAGGGACCCCATGGGTTTCTGAAGTTCTCTCTACCCCACAGAATCCAGCTGCCTTAGCTGCCTCACATTTACATCTGTGTATCCCTAGCACAGTAACTGAGAAACCTTGCTTGGATGTCTTTTTTCCTTTCCCAATTATCTGAGTCCTACAGTGGTTGCTGTATAGACATTTCCACCATTGGTATCATTTCCATCTTTGTACTGTTGATGGCAACAGTCTCTTTCTCTGTCTAGGCACATGTTGTTACCTGTTGAGGACTCCTCTGTGTGTACATTTGCCTTTGCTTTGTTTTTCTTACTTTGGTTCAGTGATGTTTCCCCTCTTCATCAAAAGCTATTTAGAGCACTGTTCAAAGCAGTTGCTTGCTAGTCTCTTATTCACATGTATATTTTGATTAAAAAGCAAGGCTAGAAATGGAGTGTGGACTGGGGACTTGTCCCAGATCTTTATCAGGGACTGGCCCCAGGAAGACAAGATCTGGGGCCCTAGAGCTCTAGGGATAAGGTGGTATATTCCCACACAAATGTTATTCCCTCTTTCAGATTATGTCTCAACTTTTAATTTCTCCAATAACTTTTTCCCCTGTAGGTGAGAATCTGAATACAGATGAGGAAGTCATGGCTGTGGAGGTCAGCCTTGTTCAGCCTGAGACTCTGCTTCATTCAACATTATGATTCTTCCTCTCAGTTTGTCTTTGTTCACTGGAGGGCAAGGGATGCTCAGCCTTGATGCCTTACAGCTGTAACCAAGATCTGCCTCCTTATGCATGCTAGGTGTTCTTTAGTTGGTTTCAGAGTGGTTTTCTTCTACATAATCAGGTATAGAAGAATGGGATGGAGCTGTCCCAGCCCAAGGAGTGCTACAGGGAACTCTGGAGCCTTTCTTTACTTCTTGCTCATATCACATTCATAGTTTTAAAAGTGACTTGTGGCTGTGACTGAACTCGGAGAGGCTTATCTTTATCTGGCAGTTCTCAGACCAGCTACATGGGCCATTGTGAGCCCCTTACAGAACCTGCCAAGTCAGCAATTCAGCCAGAATTTCTCTGCCACCAGCTGGGGCCTGGTTGGACTGTGTCATGCCTATGGGAATAAGCATAGATTAATCTGGGTTTCAGTTTTACATAGTTGGGTGCCACAACTTCACAAAAGATTACTTTGCTCCAGTCTCAACAGAATGGCCAGACTAGTAATTTTATTAATAAGGTCTACTCATAGTCAGGAGAATGTTCAAGTAAAAAAATCACTGTGTCTACGGTCTTCCTGATTATGGGCATGCTCTTCATGCAGGCACAGACAGGCAGTGTGGTAAACATGAAGGGAGGATCTACAAGGCTTCCTGTGGGTTGTAAAGGTCAATGCCACAGCCCATATGCTTACTGTACCTTGTGTACTGTGTGGCTTGCACACTTTCTGCAGTCATGGCCCCTGAGTCCTGGCACAGACATGGGCCTGCCATGTTGTCTGAGTTTAAAAGTTTGTCTTCATTCGATTCAGACTCACATTTTACTCCTTCCCCCGTTTTCTTGTTGAAAAGCATCCATGTGCAGTGCAGTCTTGCTCCAGCTGAACTCTTTGCAGACATTTCTTCATTTGGCCTTCATGAGCCTGGGGGCTGGGTGGCAATGCCACTGTGTAGAGAGTATGAGCTCGGAGCTCAGTGGCTGAAGAGAGATAGGCTGGGCTAGGCCTGGTAGATAGGGCTCAACGCTGATCTCTATCTCTCAGAGTCATGCTGCTTCCTTCCTGAAGCTTAGCTTCACCCTCTTTCTTGTCTCCGTCAGTCCCCCTGGTCTCCACGTTCTTGTCTTCTCAGATTCTGGTTTTCTTGGAAGATAATTGTCCTTTGTTGTTGCATGAATTCTGGTTGTAATGAAAGAAACTCAGAGCCAGATATCAGGGAAAGGCTGAAATATCAGAGAGAGGAAACTCCACAGTCAAATCTCACCCCACTATCTTCCAGCTTTGTAGCTTGGCTCTTAGTCACTTCTAATTGCTTGCTGTTTTCCTAAACCTGCCTTAAATACCTTCTTCACCCAGCTGTATCCCATCCTGGTTAAGATTAAAGGACTTGAACTCACAGAAACATAGAAAGATCTCTGTCTCTGGAGTTATGGGATTAAAGGCATAGCTCACCACTCCCTGCTTTCCCCGTGAAGCCCAGCTGATGGCCTTGTCCTCATAAAGATCCAAACCTCTCAGACATTCAGAAATCCTGGAGATCCAGAACTCCCAGAGCTATCTATCTATGTGAGTTACCACTGCTCTGTTATCCCTGGAACTCCCAGAGCTACCTCTACCCAGTTTGACTGTGGGTTGATCTCTCAATATTCCAGGTTTTATAAAATATGCGACATAACATCACACTTTGTCTCATTGACTCAGAAACCTGCTTGGTGAATTCTGACTTGTCTCCTTGACTAACTGATGGATGTGGTATTGCTAGTAGATTGAAATGACCTGTCTGAGGTAGGCAGCACATCTTTATGAAAGAGAGCATGCTCTTTCTTTCTTTTCTTTTTTCTTTTTTTTTGAGATGGTGAATATCTGAGGAAATGGGGAATGCAGGTCCAAAGAGGATAGGTAAACTGAGTCATTGCTCGCTTCCTGCTCAGAGCCTATAAGTGTATCTCAGTGGGAGCATGTATGAATCTATGAGTTTGGTTCCTAGTACTGGGGTATGTGTATGAGGGATGGAAATTGCATAACAGAAAAGAAAGTCACTCAGCACACTACAGTGTTCTGGATTCCAGTCATAACTCACTTGTATGGTGACTGTACTTGTTGGTTCAGGTGTCTCCTTGTTTTCTTCCTCTTTCAAAAGAAGATGGCGTCCTGTGACCCACATGAGGGGTATGTAGGATGCTACATGTCCCAGACATTCTTCACATGTCTCACTCCTGTTCAGTGCAATGTCCCCACTGCAGGAGGAGAGACACGTATGTGGTCCATGTAGACAGTGCATGGTCACGTGGTCTTGCTTGCCTCTATTCTATACAAGAAAGTCAGACCTCACTAATGCTCTGCCTCTTCCTTACCTGCTCATGTCTTTCCCACGCTGTTTGTCCTTCATTTTCTCCTCTGAGGATGTCTGTTTCCCCAATCCCACCTGCCTTTCCTGATACACCCTCAAAGCTCTGCCCCTGCTCTGCTTCTCTGCTTGGCCACTCATTCTCATCCCAGTTCCAATGTGCTCATTAGTCACTTCCTGTTTGCTCCTGCACACTGTCTGACACGAGGCAGGCATTTTATTGAATAACTGAGGAAATCAGGAGGGAAGATGGTTAATCATTTAATTTGAGAAATAAAACAATAGAAGAGGAGATTGCAGAAATATCTCTTTAGCCAGGGCCAGTGGGGAGGGCTGTGTCAGAGAGAGTGCTCTGCAGAATCAGAATTGTTTGAGATTGCCACAGGCAGACAGCAGCTCAGGGTTCTGAAGGTTTTCCAGAATCTACTTGAGGCATGACTAAGAGATTGTTGGCTTGCTTGCTCTTTCATTCAATATTTATTGACCTTTATGCTCCAGATTCCCCTTCTAGGAGCCAGAAATATGGCTGGAAAACAGAAGTAAACAAACCAATACCCACGACTCTGTGAAGTTTACAATTCAGTTGGAGCATTTAGTAATAAATAAATGAAGAGGAGCCTTATTACCAAGTCACTAAGCTGGTAAAGTGCTTTCTGTATAAGCATAAAGACCTGAGTTCTATTCCCAGCACCCACCTGGCTTTTGACATGGGTGTGATTGGTGTGTGCCTGTTGTCTAAGGGCTGGGGAGGCAGAGACAGCAGAATCCCTGGGGCTCATTGGCTAGCCAGTCTAGCTGAATTGGCAACCCTAGGCTAAGTGAGTGAACTTGTCTAAAAACAAACCAAAACAAAAGAACAGAATGTAATCTAAATATATTATATTCATGTATGAAATTGCTAAAGCATAAATGAAAACAAAAAATAAGCAGAACAATTGAAGAGAATTCATGACAGGAACTTCTGGCCTTGTAGGCACACACAGAGAGCTGCATCTGCACCTTTATACATGCATACAGAGACACAAGCATGTACTCATGCATGTGCGTGTGCACAGCTCACACTGATGAGCACCAGGAAGAGAAAATCTGAGCATTAACAGAATGTGGAAGGGAAAATAGGCTGGAATGACCCCAACCTTCTCTGAGAAGATTAATTTGAACAGAGATTTAGGTGAAGCAGAGGCTTAGCCATGCACATATCTGATTTTTAAAGGACAGTAATTGGTGTGGGCAGAAGGAAGAACATGTGCAAAAGCCCTGGGGCAGAGGCAGGCTTGAGAGTAATGGCCACGTGGCTTCTCCTAATGCCGAGATGGCCTCAGCACTTCCACCTTGTGTTTTACCAGTTCACATTATAGCCCTTGCAAGATAAGCCAAATAATGTTATAAGCTCATCTCATTATATACAGTGGACATATTCCTGGAACTGTGAGCACATCTATACGAATTTAATTTGTATAATTGAATTCTGTTTAAAGGCACACAAGGAGCTTGTCATGTTAAGTGGCTCTATGGTGGTCTTTTTACTCAATGAAGCATCAGTTCAGGAGAAAACCTGAGGTTCCTCTCACCCTAAAGCCATATGGTAGAGAATCTAAACATCTATGTATTGTCTAGATGATGGAGACAGCACAGATCTATATGTATTAATAATATATATCTGTCACCCACAGAAGTCACTCGTTCTTGGCATTCCATTTGTATGGTGGTCCCTCCAGAGTAAAAACATCGGGAGCTATGCTTTCACAGCTTCTTCTTCTTTGCATTACTTGTGAACTTGCTGCCGATAGAGACACATACGTATATAATTCATATGATATAGATGACATATGTGGTATCTCTCTCACACACACTATCTATATTTATATCATCTATCTATATCTATCTATCTATCTATCTATCTATCTATCTATCTATCTATCTATCTATCTATGGCAGCTAGAAGGTAAGCAGATGAAATTTATTAGAAAAGGCTGATTTCCTGACTTTAAGGTTGGAAGTGGTCAGGGCTCAATTTATAGTTCCAGCTACTTTGGAGGCCAAGGTAGGAGAATTGTTTGAACTCACAGTTTGAGTCCTGTGTTAGTACCATTGTAAAACCCTATGCTATAAAGTGAGATGACTAATCATCTTTTTACCTCCAGTCCATGTCTGTTACTCAAAGATGACAGATATTAGTGTAAAGAAAATGAAGCTGAGAAATGTGATGGCAGGGAATTTAAAACTCAAGATTCTAAATCTCAGTTTAAAACAAGCCAACTACTTTTCTTTTTTTAATGTATAAAATAGTCTTTTTATCTATGTATCCCCTTGCTTCAACTCTCTTCCCCCTTCCGATCTCTCCTGGTCACCCTTCAGCCTTCCTCCTCCCCCTCCCCAGAAAGGGCAAGAGGTCCCAAGGTGGAACAGCTCAGCACCCACTCCAGGAAAGTCTGATTTCCTCATCCTAATATCAAGACAGGGTTAGGTGTTCCTCTGGAAGGAATGGGCTCTAAGGTGCCAGTCCATGCACAGAAGCACAGTCTGATCCCTCTCCTTGAGGCTCCACATACTGCCCATGTCAGTGAACAGTTGCTTCTCCTTGGAGGGCCTAGTTCCTTTTCTTGATGGTTCCCCAGAGACTGTTCTTGATTCAGTGAGCTCCCCAGAGCTCCAGCCAGCCATCACTGAGAATTTTCCTCATAATCCCTATCTCCTTGCTCATATAGACTCTCCTCCCTGCTATCAGCTGGACCAGGGACTCAGCCCAGTGCTCAGTCATGTGTCCCTGTCTCCACCTCTATTCACTGTTGGACTTAAGTTCTGTGATGGCACTTGGGGCAGGTATTCGTTTGATTATGGGGGAAGTCCTGTCTAGGCAACACCTTCACTATTGGCTGGAGACCTAGGCAGGGACATCCTGTGAGTTCTTGCAGGTTTTCCTAGCACCTGGTCCTTTTCTAATCCCACATTGGCTTCCTCTAGTAAGATCTCCATCTCTTTTTTTCTCTCCCTCCTTGTTCCTCTCACTCAATCATCTCCTTCTCTCATGATTTGTTCCCACCTCTTCTTGGTTGCAACTCCTTTTAAGGGCTCCCAATTAGCTAAGGAGATCTTCTCTATTTTCTCTTCCTAGGGCACTCCCTGGATTTCTCTCGTAAGTTTCTTCTGGTCCCAAGCTGTTTAGGGGTTGTGGTTTGCAGCTTGGGTATATTTTGCTTTTTGTCTAAACTGTGGTGGAAATGCTCTCTGTTTGCTGTAAATAAAGGACTGGTTTGGCCTATGTAGAGCACCATAGAAGTGGGTGGAGGATCAGAGCACAGGCAGGTAGGAGAAGGGCAGAGTTAGTCAGTCTCCATTCCCCACCCCCCCAAAGAAGAAGCATGTAAAGAGAAAGAGGTGAGCCACGGGCTGAGCCACGTGGTGGGAAGATTAATGGAAATGGGTTGAATTAAGATGAAAGTACAAGCTGGTAATGTGCTTAAGATATGGGCCAAACAGTATAAAGTATATAAGTGTCTGATTCATTTCTTTGGGGGACAAAAGCCACCGCGGACCAGGTCATAAACCCCAGGCCCAAACAGGCCCGGGAAAACTTTCTACAACACTAAACTCCACTAGTAAATCCCCTGCTTATCTTTCTGGGTTTGTGATACCTCACTCAGGAGGATATTCTCTAAATTCATCCATTTGCCTGTAAATTTTAGGATGTCTTTTTTTTCTGCTGAGTAGTATTCCATTGTGTAGATGTACCACAATCTGTTAATCTGTTCTTCACTTGAGGGGCATCTACGTTGTTTCCAGGTTCTTGCTATTATGAATAATGCTGCTATGAACATAGTTGAGCTAATGCCTTTGGAGTGCAAATGTGCTTCTTTAGGGTATATGCCCAATAGTGGTATTGCTGGATCCTTGGAGAGATTGATTCCCAGTTTTCTGAGAAACCACCATACAGCATTCCAAAGTGGCTAAACAAGTTTACACTCGCACTAACAATGGAGGAGTGTTCCCATTGCTCCATATCCTCTCCAGCATAGGCTGTCATCTGTGTTTTTAATCTTAGCCATTTTGACAGGTGTAAGATGGCATCTAAAAGTTGTTTTGATTTGCATTTCTCTGATGCCTAAAGACATTGAACAATTTCTCAAGTGCCTTTCAGCCATCTGTAATTCTGCTGAGAATTCCTGTCTTAGTTCTGAGCCCCATTTTTTAATTGGGTTATTTAGGGTTTTGGGCTCTAGTTTCTTGAGTTCTCTATATATTTTAGAGATCAGTCCTCTATCACTTGTAGGGTTGGTAAAAATCTTTTTCCCATTCTGTAGGCTGTTGTTTTGTCTTATTGACTGTGTCCTTGGCCTTACAGAAGCTTCTTAGTTTCAGGAGGTCCCACTTATTGATTGTTGTTCTTAGTGTCTGTGCTACTAGTGTTATTTTTAGGAAGTGGTCATCTGTGCCAATGCATTGGAGGGTGTTTCTCATGTTCTTTTCTATCAAATTCAGTGTAGCTGGGTTCATGTTGAGGTCTTTGATTCTCTTGGATTAGCTTCTGGCCTTCCAACTTGTAGTGTGCACAGGCCATGTAGAGACGGGAAGGTGAGATGGCCCATTTCCTCATGCTATCTGGGTCATTTTAACAAAGTGAGCTAATCAGCAAGGAAGAACATGAGTCATAATGAGTCATGCCAGTTGTGTGTTTGTATAATTTTACACATGAGAAAATTTTTCATGTGCCCTCTTAGGTACAGTGAGTACATCTAGGCATCCAAGGATGTGGCTGGAAACACTGTTCATAGTTAATGTATTATTTGTGAACAGACTGTTTGGGAACTGTGATAGTCATTTTTAATTGTCAAGTTGACATTTCTAGAATCCAGATCTAGACATTAGGAATCACTAAAGCAGGGAGTCTTAGTGAGGGATTGTCTAGATCAGCTTGGCCTGTGGGCATGTGTGTGGGTGATGATTTTTGACTACATTGATTGACACAGAAAGACCCAGTCTAGAACTAGCAGCATTTCCTAGTTTGGAAGTAGATGGTGTACGAGTAGAAAAAGAGAACTGAGCAGTCGGGATGTGGTTGTCCCTTTGCTCTTGATTGTGGGCAGAGTGTGGCTGGCAGCCTGAGGCTCCTGCCACCTTCACTGTCCCAGGGTGCAGTGTGATATGGGACTATGAACTAACAAACATGCTCTTCTCTGAATGTCATTACTAGGACATTTTCCCCAGCAGTAGTCAGGGAAACCAGGGCAGGTGCCCTGCTAGTGCGTAACACAACTTTATATGCCACAAGTATCTATTGAAAATGGTTTTGTAGTTATTAAAGCAAAAGAGGGAGAAATAATAACAGAAAACAACTAAGTAAATAGCCAGTTCTTGTATCTATAAATTGAGATAACTGCCGACAGCAAATTTTACATTCATACTGAACATGTATAGATGCTTTCTTGTCATTTTCTCTAAAAATTCAATACAAAGATTATTTGTACATTTACATTTCATTTGTTATTATAATAACACAGGTTGTTTAAAATATGCAAGAGATGTGCATAGGTTATATGCAAATACGGCAGTATTTTATGTAAGGTACTTGGGTGTTCATGGGTTTTAGTATATGTGAGTTCTATAACTGATTCCCTGTAGACACTGGGAGTGACTGTATTATTGGGAAACAAAATACTTGTGTAGCTAGAATAAAGAGACAGCTCTCAGAAAAATCCAATATAGAAAGCTCCAGCCATATCTCATGGGGGAAGTGTGTCACTGGTGCTCCCAGAATTCCATTTGTATGATGGCCCCATACAAGTGAACAGATTGGGGTGGATCTGACTTTTCAGCTTCCTCTTGTCACTAGTGGATTGACAGGGATACTGTTGTTAATAGTAGTTTTCTATGTGGTGTATGGGTGTATGTTTCCCAGCATTTTACAAAGAACATAGTTTTTCATGAGTTTGGTCCATGTGCCCAAGCTAAGGTGAGTCTGTGCTTACTGTAGGTCACCAGTCTTTGCTTTCCTTTTGTTTGCTGTCTATAAAATGCTGTCACCCAACCTCAGCATAATTTCTCAGTACCATTCTCCTTTTGACTTTCAACCATTCACCTGCCGATGATGTCACTTGCCTACCCATCTTCAAACGCCTTCTGAATTTTCTTCCCAGCCATGTGGCTCTTGTCTGGCCCATTTATATTTTCCTCTTCATATTCAAATTTGGAGTTAGTTTGACTATGCATGTGTTTGACTAGCCCGTGAGCTCTTTAGAAATATCCTCCCTCACTTCTTCACCCTGTTAATAATTCTGGAGCTATTCTGGGTTACATACTTTCCTGGTTACATGGTCATTACACCTGCTAGCAATCTAGAGTCCACAGTCAAGTTCAAAGATGGGTGGTGTATCTGCTACCCCTGCCAGATAGCAATTGGTATGTGATATGTTGGTCCTGGCAGTAGGAGCATTGGCCTTTGTGCATCTTTGGCACAGTGGACTTGTGATGTATGAGATAGTAAGAATAAAGACTCCACTGAGGAGTGAGAAGGCACAGTCATTTAATCCACATCTAACCATTTTGTATTACATAGGTTCTCTACAGCGGAAGAACAGATGGGGTGTATATATATTGCAAAAGAGGATCTACTAGAATTGCTTATACAATAGGATATCACTAGCCCAAAATGGCTGCCCTAAGAGGAGAAGTTGAGAAGTCAATGGCTGCCCAGTCCAGGTTGCTGGATGTCTCAGAAGTCTTACTTTGATATTGAAGGGCTAGAAGTTTCCTAGAGCATCACTCAGTGGTTCTTAGTTCATATTGAGAGGCTGCAGAAGCCAGAGTCTGATGTCAGTGAGGAGAGAGGCAGCAACAGGGAGAGGTGTACTCACCAGCAAGAGTCATGGCAGAAAGCAAGCAACACTGCTTTTGAATAAGACCTTTTTGTATCTGGTTCGTCTATCAGCTGATGCCACCCACTTTGGGGAATGCTCTTCTCTCCTCATTTCAGCCTAAAATAACGCCCTCACAGGACCTTCCAGAGGACTGTCTCTTAGTTGACTCTAGGTCCAACTAGGTTGACAATTGTGATTAACTACCACACATTTCATCTCACATCCTTAAGTTCTAAGTCAAGAACATCTCTTCCTCCCCCGCTTTTATTCTTTCCAAATGGATGATTTGCATAAATATCTTGCATTTTCAATTTTGATAAAGCAATTTTATATCAGAGTTGTTTTTAAAACAAATTAAATAGAACCCGACAAAGATTTTTAAGTGTTTGTTTTTCCTGAATATTTCTTGTTGAACTAATAAATATCTTGGGGGAGATTAAAAGCAGAAAGAGTGGGCTGCCTTGCATGTACTTGACCTTTTCTTGGAAGGTTGCATGTAAACCAGAAGTTTGCAACTCAAGTTCTATTTAAAGTCACCCTGAAAATTTTTTTTATCAGAAAAAAAAAATCATGGTACGAGTAACATATGAAAGCAGAGTTCAGGAACCAATGCTGCAAAGTAGCTTTATCATTTGTTTTTTTTCAGTGCTGGGAACAGATCTTTCACTTGCTGGACAAATGCTTTACCACAGTGAAAAACTCTAGAACAACTTTGCTATCCATAAGAACTCAAGACTTTAAAAAGCCTCCCATGTTCGGCTCCCCCCAAAGCCTTGGAATGAGGGGGCAATAACAGCAAATTTTGATCTAGACATCAATAGTGTCATATTCTCACTATTTTTATACTTAATATGTAGTTAATACTGATTATAAATGATTTATAATACATCTCCAAAACATTACATCAGTTAATGTCAATAACTTCTGCCTCATCAACAATTTTTAAAATCAGAAATTTCCCTGTTTGACAAAGGAATAAAATGCAAATCAGCCATTTAACTAAAACATGCATATCTTTCCATAAGACTCTCATATTATGAACACAATATTGTCCTTGTCTTAGATTGCATCATTAAAGAACATATATGTATATCTAAAATATAGATATCTTTTTTAGCAACTCCTGGTATTGGGAGAAACTCTGGTATAATGAATTGTAGAATTTTCAATTAATTTATTTATATTTAAGAAAAAGCATTTCCTTTGTTTAAGGAAAGTAAACTTCTGTCCTTTCGCCGCCTGACCCCGCCGAGGTCGCACGCATACACCTGCTGCCGACATGCGTTGAGTCGTCTCTTACTTGCCGCCCTTGGAGGCAACAACTCTCCTAGCGCCAAAGACATCAAGAAGATACTAGACAGCGTGGGCATCGAGGCGGACGATGACCGGCTCAACATGGTCATCAGTGAGCTGAATGGAAAAAACATTGAAGATGTCATCGCCCAGCAGGGTGTTGGCAAACTGGCCAGTGTGGCTGTTGGTGGTGTTGTGGCTGTTTCTGCTGCCCCTGGCTCTGCAGCTCCTGCTGCTGGCTCTGATCCTGCCGCAGCAGAGGAAAAGAAAGACGAGAAGAAGGAAGAGTCGGAGGAGTCAGATGATGGCATGGGATTTGGCTTGTTTGATTAAATTCTCGCTCCCCTGCAAATAAAGCCTTTATGTATCTTTAAAAAAAAAAAGAAAAAGAAGAAAAAAAAAAAAAGAAAAGTAAACTTCTGCTAGATACCTATGTTAGTTTATTCTCTATGGTCCTGAAGATGAACCATAGGCTTCACACCACAATTCTGTGAGCTGGTTTTTATATATGTTGATAGACTTTCTCTGCATTCATTAGAGTATCTTCATGGTTGACTTCCCCCAGAAACAGACCTTGAGACAAAATTTGAGTAAAAGTGAATTATTTGGAAAATGATATAGAAATGCTGATTGCAGGATAGGAAAGTATGTCAACATTGGGAAATAAGACAGTCCTTACTGTTTTAGCTCATCAGTATCATGGAGGGGAGTGTGGTGGCAGGGAGGCAGGCATGACACTGGTCAAGTAGCTGAGAACTCACATCTCATGCAGGTAGGCAACAGAGAGATGGCTTTTCTTTTTCTTTCTTTTTTTTTTATAGTATTGTATATTGTGAAATTTTATTACTAATGTTGTTTTATCTTGTTGCATTTTTATCTTATTTTTTTACAGTATGTTTATTCATATTTACCTCCTCTTATTCATCCTGGATTCACCTTTTTTTTTTCTTTCCTTTTTTTAAAAATTATGAATGAAGAAGTCTATCCCGTACATCCTTGATCATGGTCCCTTCCACCACATCAAGTCATTCTCTCTTCTCCACATCTCTCCTTCTCCTCCATGGGCAGCCATGGGCAGGCGATCCCAAGGTCCCAAGGTCCCAATATTGCTTAGTTCAGCCTCCACTCCTGGAAAATCCAGTTTTCTCCCCCCAACATCAAGACTGAGTCAGGTGTTCATCTAGATGGAGTGGGATCCAAGGAGTCAGTCCAGGGTGTTTCTGATCCCAAGCTGTTCAGTGGTTGTGCTTTGCAGCTTGGACATGCTTTACTTTTTTGTTTGTTTGTTTGTTTTTGTTTAGAGCCCACTAATGAGTGAGTACATCCCCTGCTTATCTTTCTGAGTTTGTAACTTTTGTTTCCTCATAAAATTAGACCTTTTTATATAAAATAAAGTCTATTTTATCCATGTATCCCCTTGCTCCCCCTCCCTTCCTCCTCACAAGCCCTCCTGGTCAGCCTTCAGACTCCCTCCTCTCCATCCCCCCATCCCCTCCCCAAAAAGGGCAAGAGGTCCCAAGGTGGATTAGCTCAGCATCCACTCCAGGCAAGTCCAATTTCCTCATCAAGACTGGGTTAGGTGTTCCTCTGTGGGGAATGGGCTCCAAGGTCCATGCCCTAAAACACAGTCTGAACCCTCCCCTT
This sequence comes from Sigmodon hispidus, assembly GCA_004025045.1. Classification (NCBI taxonomy): domain Eukaryota; kingdom Metazoa; phylum Chordata; class Mammalia; order Rodentia; family Cricetidae; genus Sigmodon; species Sigmodon hispidus. Next base: position 27,001 of record PVIH01000167.1, on the reverse strand, counting down.
GAGGCTCCACATATTGCACATGTCAGTGGATCGTTGCCTATCCTTGGAGGGCTTAGTTTCCTTTCCTGATGGTTCCCTGGTGGCTGGCTGTGACATCTGTCACCCCATTCAGCCAGGGTTGATTCAGCTGATCTGGCTGGCTAGGCAGGTGTCCCCTTCATCCCTCACTGCTCCATATACATCCCTCCTGAAGTTAGGTTGAAGAGGACCACCTTCCCCAAATAGAGGAGGACAGGTCTTTGGTCACGGGGTCAAGGGTACACAAGTAGCTGCACTCCCCTGCTAGAACCTCCAAACAAGCACTCTCACCACGATTTATACTAAACTGGGCATTTCCTTTGAGAAATGGCTTGCATTTACTCATCTTTCTATACTTTCATATAATTTTTCCCTATGTAGACACATTCCTAATGTTTCTTTTTACAAATAATTAAGCCAAATAGATTAGATATTCCATCCTTATGAATCTGTTTCATTAACAGACACTCTCAGAGTTAGGTTGACACCACATAAATAGAAAGGAAACAATTCAGTCTGTTACATGCAGTTTGAAAGAAATCATGTTTTCTGTTATTGTGATGTCATACTTGGTTCATATAGCTCTGAAGTAATACCAATGGTGAAGAGTTTAACAAAATTAAATTAAATGATAAAATGTATAAGCTCATAAAAAAAAGAAAAATTGTTTTTAAAAGCTGTCCTGTAAAGAGAACAATTATTGGAGCTATACTCTGAACTGTTAAGTTTGGTGGGGGCAACAGCATCTTTTGGTGTGTGTGTGTGTGAGGAGGTGGGAACATGACTCTTATAGCTACCATGGTTTTTATCTCCAGGCTTGTGGGATCTGGGAGCATGATTTTTCCGTCCTTAAGAAAACTTGGGATTAGTTACGAGAGAAAGGGGACTAAAAACTTTGCAGACCCTGGGCAATTCTGTAGTTTTCTGCATTTGGGGAAATAGATATTACTCCTGGGAAAGAATTCAGAGACATGACCTCAGTTCATTGTGTAATGACAGAGAGGAGAGTGAGGATAAGCTGGCTGTTTGAAACCCAATATTTGGTGAGAGTATAACCTCCCAAGAGTCCAGTGGGCAGCAGGACAGGCGAGGGGCTTTCTACTCCTATGTAAGAAAGTTTTAGAACATGTGCTTGTAATATTTTGTTTGAAAAAGAAGCAAGACCAGTTGCTTGAACATCTGGGTTGGTCATAGGGGCAAATTGTATCTTCTGAGGACATTGTGTGGATTGCTGTTTTGAGGAGGAACACAGAAAAACTTAGTTTCAAACTCAAAATTCCACAAGGAATGGAATTTTCTCTGCTTCTGACATAAAAGGTCATCTTGTTGTTTATCTATAAAGGCAGGGGGTTGGCGCTGTGGTGTATTTTACATTTGGAAATACTGGCCCAAATTCAAAAAGCCCAATGCTCTCTCCACTTGTCGTCCTGTTTTTATTTAAAGATGTTGGCTTCATGAATCATTGGGGGAAAGCTTGACATACAGTTCTGCTTGAGAAGAGGATGGCTGTGGTCCAAAAGGAGAAACCCAAAGTCATGGATGACATAAGGAATAGATAAAGCACATCTCAAAATAATATATGCTATAGGCAACATTTTATTAAATAGTGACAAACTGAGAGCATTTCTTCTCAAATAAGACAAGGGTGCTATTCCACCCCATCACTCAGTATAGTGTTCAAAGTCTTTGTTAGAACAATAAGATGATGTACAGACATAACACAAAACGGGAAATGAAGAACTCAAATTGCCCCATTTACAGATGCCACAATTCCTTACTTAAAAGGTTATATATACCAGAAAACTCTTATAGATGGTAAACACGTTCAATAGAGTTTTAAGACACAAAACTAATATGCAAAATTTAGTAGTCTTTATTTTTACCAACAACAATCTTTTGGAAACACATATGGAAATTCATCTTATTCATAAATAGCTAAAATGTAAATAAATAAAATACCTTTGAATAAGCCCAACCAAGGAAGTCAAAGAAGAAAACAGGTAATGAGAAAACCTCCTGTGGTCCTAGGTTCTCAGAATTAATGTATGTCAGAAGAGAACACATAGGTGAAGCAATCCCTAAGGAGAAAGAACATCGCTGGAAGAATCACACTGTCTGACCCCAAATTTATACAAGTAACAAAGATGGCCTGGTACTGGCATAAACCACAGACACATGGAACCAAATACAGAAATAAACTGGCAAAGCTATGGCCACCTACATTTTGAGAAAGGAACCAAGTGGAGAGAAGACATTGTATCCAACTAACAGTGCATGTCAAACTTGTTATCCACTGGCAGAAGAGTGAAATTAGATCCTATCTTTCACCTTGTATAAAAAATCAACTTGACATGGGCCAGAGATCTGAATTTAAAATCTGAATCACTGTAACTGTTACGGAGAAATTGGGTGAATGCTCCTTAAGAGATAGGCTTAGGCAAGAACTTTCTGAAGAGTAGTCCAGTAACTCAGTAACTAACCCCAGTAATTGACAGATGTAACTACCTAAAATTACCACAGAAGAAACTGTCAGCTGGGCAAACAGACAGTCCAGAGAAAGGGAGGAAGTCTTTGGCAGGTGTCCTTCAGATAGGAGGCTGATGTCCAGAGTTTACAAAGAACTGTGGCAATTAAACACAGACAGATGAACTAACAAATATGCTAATGAGCCAAATGAGGCTAATGAAACAAATGGACATTGCTCATAAGAAGAGTGCTTTTTAAAGATTCCAATACCCCTATTCTGTATTGATTAAGAGTGCTCTGAGAGACTGCTGTACCACAGTCAGAATGCTATCCTCAAGAAATCTGACAGCAAGTGCTGTTGAGGATGTGGGAAAGAGGAAATTGTACTCATTGTTGGTGGGAGTGGTAACCAGTACAGCTCATGTGATATGAAGTATAGAGGTTTCTTTAAAAAATTAAAACAGACACAATGGTACAGGTCCTGGGCATGTATCCAGAGGACTCTATCTTACTGCAGAGACACTTGTGTATCCACACTTATCTATTATAGTATAGCAAGAGAATTGATCCAGCCCAGATGTCTATCAACACATGAATGGATAATTAAACTGTGGTACATATACACTATTCAATTTTATTCAGCTGCAAAGAAAAATGTAACCATGTAATTCGAAAAGAATAGATATATTTGCAAAGTATAATATTAACTAGGTGATCCAAACCTCATGACAAAATTGCACATTATTCCTATTATATGGTTCCTAGTCTGCAAAATAACATATGTGTATACATGCACATGTATACATGTGTGTGAATATATGCATGTGTGTGTGTGTGTGTGTATGTTGAGAAGAGAGATGAAGAGGGTAAAGTGATGAGGAGGGATAGGGTTGGTGGCAAAGGACACCTATTGTGGTAGGAATGTTCTCTGTGTACTGTGAATAAAGAACTGTTGTGGCCTGTGTAGAGCACCATAGAGGTGGGTGGAGAATCAGAGCACAAGCAGGTAGGAAGAAGGGTGAAGTTAGCCAGTTGCCATCCATCCCCGAAGAAGCAGCATGTAGGAGAAACAGGTGAGCCACAGGCTGTGGCCACGTGGTGGGAAGATTAATGGAAATGAGTTGAATTAAGATGAAAGAGCTAGCTAGTAATGTGCTTAAGATATGGGCCAAACAGTGTTAAAATATATAAGTGTATAATTTCATTTCTTTTGGGGGACAAAAGCCGTGGGCGCACGAACCAGGGTCCAAACAGCCGCCACCACCGCGGGTCAAGTTACAAACTCCGGGCACAAACCTCCCGGACCCAAAAGGTCTGGGGGGTGGGGAAGACATACTACAACAACCTATAACATGAAGGAGGAAAATAGACTGGGACAGGGAGTTTGTGTAGCAAGGAGGAAGAAAGTCAAACACATCTTATTTGAAAATACCACAATATCTAATACTTCGTATATTAAAAATAAAGTAAAAGTTATCTTTCTTACTAACAGTTCATTCATCCAAAGCTTTATATGGAAATGGTATTCTTTTCTGTTGAATTCAGCAGTATTTAAAGTTAATTTTAGTTTCTAAGCCTGTGGGTATTTGCTTTGCCATATTGAGTTCATTTTTAAAGTTGGAGAGGCTGAGCTCCAACGAGTTCTGATAGTGCTTGGACATCTTTATCGTCATGTCCATATGTACCTTTTTACTTTGCAGTGATTTACTAACATAGTTTGTTGCCTGGACACCAGCAGTCCTTCTCCTGGACCTCAGGATGGAGTGTTCCCATTTATGCAGATGTCTGAGGGATGGGCTCCAAGGACTGGGTGGTAGGCCAGCTCTCCACTGCCAATACCACTGCTGTGGTTTTATTGTTATCGTTGCCACTGCCACCAGCCATCTGGGCTTAGGTCATGGCCCTGGCTTTTCTCTGGGGCATTTTGGGTGGCCTCTGGCATGTAGGTCTAATTGCTTGACATGGATGCTGTCCCTGATTATAGTACCTGAAGCCCTAGCTTCATGTATTACTGGCATGCATGCTTTTACTGCCTTGTCAGACCTCATTAAATTCATATTCAAAGAGGAAAGAAGAAAATCTTTAAGGAAATTAGTCTTGCAAGTAGGGGAGATGGGCTTTGTTCATGCACTTCAGATTCCAGATCAATAGAAGGTCACTAAACCTTAGCCAGAAGACCCTTCTGAAAGTGCTTCCCTCTAAGTGTCACATACATTGCTAACTGAAGAAATACAGGGAATATAGATGACATTTAGTTTTGGTACAGCTTCTGGATATCTAGGAAGTTAATCTCACATCTACACTTGTCTAAGTTTGTTCATTCTCTAGAGATTTTACTATTTACATGGTCAGAGCCTCATTAGTTCACATAACAAGCAGGTCCATGTGAGCACAACCTCATATCTATCCTATCCTATCTGTGGATGATGATCCCTGATGTCAAAACTAGGAAGTGCTTCATGGTTCACCTCCATGGATGTCTTACCCAAATAGCTCTCTGAATAGTCTGGGGACTTCTAAAAGTTACATTCCCCATTGGATTAGGAGAATCTGGGATGGGATCTAGAAACCAACACTTTGGATAACAGCTGGGGCTTCAGTGGACAACCAGATGGGCACATGCTTGCTGATGTTCCTAGTTAAAAGTTTGTTCAGGCCTCTGCAACCTTATTTTCTTCTTTGTTCTAAGACCAGAATTTACCACATCTATTCAGTATCCTGCTTTATCTGGTCTAGCCATCCAAGTCAGATCTACAGCTGTGACATGAAAGTGACCATGGTCTTTGCCTGCTTCAGTTCTGTTAAATCCTGACTTTTGTTCTGTGAAATGTCTTTTTACCAATTTAGCAGAGGAAGGTAGTGAACTGTCAAGTCCTTGCTGGGCTGACACCATCAAATAGAGCAGTGTGTGTGTGTGTGTGTGTGTGTGTGTGTGTGTGTGTTTCTGGGCAAGGATAATGGTAGAGGAAGTATTTTTTGATGTACACTACATGACAGGGCACTTGAGATACAAAAGCTTGCAGTGATTTGAGGAAGACATAGACCTTGGCACAGGTTAGCTCACCTGTTATGTGGATACAACTTGTAAGGACTTGGTTTTGCTATAGCAATAAGGAACCCCACATTTTCACAGATATTAGGATTTGAATAAGGTGCTTGTTGGAATCTGTTGGGGACCCAGTTATGTCTCCTTTCTGAGATTCTCGGCAGGTTGAATAGCTAAAGCCTGCAGGTTTTCTAGCAGAGAAAAAGAAGTTTAGAACATTGTGTACAGAAAGGCACTCTGGATATGCCATTTCTACTTACAATTTGCCAGCCAGAACTGACGATATAGGTCTAGAGAATTAACAATCTGACTATTCTAAAATAGCTTACCAACTGCATAGTACTCTACATGTTCAAGTGATTTTTTGAGGTTTCTTACAAAGATACACTAACTAGTGAATAATTCATATACAACCCAAGAAAAAGAGTGTAGACATTGCCCTTTTAGAAAGCTTGGCCATATTAATGGTTGATACGCATCTATCATTAAAAGTAAGAAATGCTTTGTAGCTGGGTTTACAATTTTAGTCCTTCTGCCTCAGATGAAAGAAAAATCTAATTGCAGGTGTTTTTGGACTTAACTGTGAATTATATCTTGATAACACCCAGTATATGTTAAAATATTACAAGGGGAAAGTGCATCAAATCCATGTAGAGAATGCTGGCTTAGCAGCTCATGTACACGATGCGTACTGCTTACTTCCTGTCATGATTGTGACTGGCTGGGAATTGTCATTTCCTTCTCAGAAGACAGTATTCTACTTCCTGTGGTTAGGTGGAGGAAAAAGTCCAAACTCCAAAAGTAAGGATTATATGGGATTTGGATTGGAAAAATATTGTATGAGGAAGTCTGTAGTTGATTTTATTACAGACCAGACAACCCTCCTTTGTTCCTGGTTTCTATTCTGGGTATTTGCTTGGTTCCTGGTCTCCTGTGAGGTCCTCCTCCTCATAAATCTCCATGTGTTGTGACTGCAGGTGTTGGTGTATGGAGGTGGCTGTGAATGAGCTGAAGTTTTGATCTCTGACAAACTATTCTTTTATCTTTTATACTTAGCTACTTGGTCTCTTTGTCCCAGTCTCAGAATCTCTGCTATAAATGCATGCATGAAACTTGAAGCGGTTACATTCAGGGACCTGGGACCTGAAGGCCTAAAAACCAGTGAGAAGCTATGGTTCCTTAATAGGAGTTAGGACAGCCAGATTATGATCATAGTATTTTCCAGTTATGCTTCAGGAGTGGCAGAAAAATGGACTACAGCAAAACAAAACCAAACCATAACTTCCATATTCTACACATTCTTGAACATGAAAAAGACACTTGGAGCAAAAGCATGTTCATTTTTCATCACCATATTGCATCACAAGAATGTTAGCAATGTTTTCTCTGGGATTAGAGGTAAATGAGTTTAGAGTCCAGCTCTGCTATGTACACTGTGTAAACTTGAACAAGGTACCTAGCATCTTGGAGCCTCATTTTCTTCCTCTGTAAATTGGTACCTATTGGGATATCTTGGACCAGAAGAGAATATTTATCTGGCTCTGGTCTAAATACTACTGATGTTGACAGTGATGTTGTAGTTACTATCTCTGTCATCATTATTACCACCACCATCATCATCCTTAGCACCAAAGTTCCCTAGCATGCAGTATCCTCTTAGCCAGGATGGAAGGGGTTTTGTGGGAGAGCTGTCCATCTTCTGGTCTATTATTGCTCAGTTCAGTTACCAAGAAGATTTCTCTTCATTTTTCCACTGATCTCTTTTAAATGTCAGCCTCTGTTTTGAAGAGCATTTTGGGATGCACAATTGTGATTTATTTGCAGTTATCACATTGCTTAGGAGATTTCTAAGTGTCATTTGGAGAAACTGCATCTTCTGAGCTCCCTAAGTGCAGAGCAGAGAGGTTTCTGTCAGCAGAAAACTTTGTACAATTTAATGATGTGGGGGTCCCAATGGAACAACTAGCCAAAGGCTCATCATTCAGAGGTCCAGAGAGGTCAAAGAAGTAGGAAGCCTTTTGATATTTGCTTATGTGCTGTTAACTAGTGACATTTATATTTAGTCTATCACATTTATTTTATTTAATTTATATTAACTCTATCATATTTTGAAATACCAGACTTACTATGGCATAATTTATATAAATCTAACTTTTATCAGTTTAGGAGATTGATAACTGTTCACAGATGTGTGGTTATGACATGAGACATATTGAAAACATTTATTACTCTTTAAAGGCCCATGGTGTCTCTTTGAAGCCAGTTCCTTTTCCATAAGCTCTGCCCCCATCATTGATCTGTTTTCTGTCCCTTGGGTTGTACATCTTGTGGACTATAATATAAATAGATGGCAGATTAGTTTGCTTTCCATTGCTGTGATAAATGCCATGGCCAAAAGCAATTTGGGGAGAAAAGGGTTTATGTCATCTTTCAGTTTACAGACCATATTTGAAGAAATTTGGAACATGAGGAACCAGTCTCAGAGGCATCAGAATTAAAGGGGACTCTGAGGGCAGAAAGGAACCAGAGGAGAGGGCAGGAAAGAAAAAGTGATTGAGGGGTGGATATGGTAGAAACATGTTTTCTGCATTTATGATGTCACAATTGACTCATTACCATATGTAATTAATATACACTATAAAAAAACTTCTATGCATTTTATTCCCCAGCTTAGTTGCTTAAACCCTTTTTTTAAAAAAAATGTTATAAACCACTTGGAGAATATAGCAAACATGATATGTATGCTCTATTCTAGAAAGATGACTATAAAACACACTTTACTTTTTGTGTGGATATACGTGTGGTGTGCCTTGCATGAATGTATGTGTTATAGCTCTAGAGAGGAAGGAATCCTGACTTGTCAGGAAGTCAGGCTATCCCTGAAGCTGGGGCTTGGTGGGAGATGGTTTCCCTGTAGAATGTGACAATCCTGCTCCTCACAGAGAGAAAGTGAGAGAGCTATTACGGATGAGCTCTAATCCACTCTCAAGGGAGCTTCCCAGCACAGGTATCTGTTTCTTCTTAGCTCCAGCCCAAGTTGTCACTCCTTCCGCTTCACTCTGTTAAGGGGAAACTCTGCAGAAATGTAGCATTCTGCTCCAGCTCTGGAAAACAGTTGCTTCTGCTCCACTCTCCTAATAGAGCTTCCCAGCAGAGATTCTAGTGCATGCTGGTGAAAGAAGATCTTCACCCAAAACTCTCTTTCAAGGGAGTTATTTGGGAAGGAGGAGTTGAGGAGATTGGCTGTCTCTGCCAGGGTCCAGGAGAAGGACAGCTACCAACTGAACAAACAGAGGGGCTTATGTGGAGGCTTTCTAAGGGTAGTGATTCTACAGAGAGATTTTCAGGAAGGAAACTGGTTAGCTTTCAATTCCCCTTGAGCTTGGACAAACTCAGATTGGCTAGATTTCATGCTCAGGGATTGAAAGCTAACCAGTTTCCTTCCTGAAGGTTAGTTTTCCTTCTCAGGGGATGGTTGGTTCTAGTTTTAGGGACAAAGTATATTTCTTTTGCTGGCTCTTTTTTTTTTTTTTCTTTTTGTCTTTTAGCTTTAGTTTCAGGGCCAGGGTGTGTTTCATTTGCTGGCTCTGACTCCAAGGCCCAAGTGTGTTTCTTTGGTTTTGGTGTCAAGGTCAAGGTGTGTTTCTTTAGTTCTGGTTCTTGGTTTAGGGTCTGGGTGGGTTTCTTTCACTGGCTCTGGGTTCAGGGTCAGGGTAGGTTTCTTTGGCTGGCTCTTTTACTCTACATTATGTGTGATAGAATGTTTGTGGTACACCTGCATGTGTGTGTGCACATACATATAGAGGATAAGAACTGATATCTAGTATCTTCCTTGATTGCTCTTTACCCTTTCTTTTTGAAACAGAGTTTTTCACTCACCTATTTGGGTAGTCTAGCTAGCCAGCTTGCTCCAGAGACTTTCTCTGTTTGTCTCCCTGGTGCTGCAGGTGGAGCACAATATCTGTGTGTGGAGGAGCACAACATTTGTGTGGGTGCTGGGGATTCACTCAGGTTCTCATGATTTTGTAGCAAGCGCTCTAACAACTGATCTGGCTTCCAGGCCTCCTTCACCCTTCCTTCCTCTTCAATCTAGTTTGAAGCTATCTGGATTTTGCTACATCTCAATGAACCTACTTTCACACTGGGCTGGGACATTAAATAATGTTCAAGTCCTGGTGCATTTACGCATCTGCCATCATGAAGCTGTACTATTTGAGAAGGGCTGGGGAATTCTTGAGTCACTGGAGGGGAGCAGAGTCTGATGAAATGTGTGTCTGAGCCCTGAAAACAAGTACATACAAAGAACATGCACAAGTAATGAGCTCCTGCTACATGTGCGGCACATCTCTGGGAGAGAACATTGTTCCCTCTGTTTCGGAGCCTTCCAGGGACCTTGCCTATTCCTGGCTCTTTGAAAGAGGCTCCCTCATTTTGTCTTTTCCTCCCTCGGTGAACCATCCTGGCCTTTCCTATCTTCCCTAACAGCTCATTACTCATACTTATCTCTCATTTCAGTGGTTCTGGAAAATTGCAAGAATCATTTTCATGTTGGCTTTTACTGCTTGGGCTCCTCATAAAGAAAGCCAGCCTGGCCTGTCCTGTGGGTGGCCCTTTGGCAGCTCTCTCCTTATTTGGCTCAGCTGGAAGTATACATTTTCTGAGAGAGGTTGAATTGGAGCTGCTAAGAAGTATCCAGTTTGAGAGAAGCAGTTCCTGCCCAAGACTCCTCACATAGATTCTGTGGGCTGAGGGAGTAAAGTGTATGTGTAGGGGGTTAAAGTAAAGTCACCAACGATGGCAACGTCCCACACCTGTTCTCACTACAAGGTCCTTCCATCCCATTCCTCCACCTTTTCCTTCCTGGCAATCTCATTTTATGTATTAGCTTGAAATGGTGACATAATAAAAGCCCACAGGCACTTGATGGTACCTTAGAGAACAGCATTTACCCTCTCCCAGTTGTGAGGGTGGGAGTCCAGCAGCAAGGTATCATGGGGGCTGGGTTGTTCCAGCCTTTTCCCCCTCACATGGACACCTTAGCATGCCCATCAGTCATTTTGGGTTTGTGCTCAGTCCTTATTAATGTAAACTTTGTGACCTGCATTATCTCCAAATATAGCCAAATTTGGAGTTAGAGTTTCTACATACTAATCTGGGGGAGGACATACAATTTAGTTCATAGTAATTCACACACACACACACACACACACACAGTTTAAAGTTAGGCAAAGGTTTACAGAATAATTCAGAAGAATTGTATCAACCCATCTCTGTAGGTATTATGAGCATACTGTATTAGAAACATAGGCACATGTATGTCTTTCTATAATGTCAGAATAACAATAAATTCAAATAGCAAATAATTCAAATAACAAAGCTACACTGATTTGGTTAGCTTTAATTTACTAAGTGCTATTCAATTCACTTGTTAGTCATAGCCATTGAGAAGAACAAATTCTTTTACTCCAATCTTAATTGCTAATATTAACTCTCAGATTACATATTAACTTAGACATCTGTGGGTTATAGATACCTAGAAAGGGTTGGAGAGGCTGCAGAGAAAAAAAAGAGAGAAAATTCTTGGCAGTTACGTTTTATGAGCCACATATGCAGAGCTGAGGAAAGTATAAGGCTGTCAAATGCACACCTAGAAGGCAGGAAGTGGGCTGTGTGACACAGGCAGGGACATTTAATATTAGCTGTGTAGGCACTTCATGTGAGACAGAGGATTTCCTCTGTGGCAGTTTTTCCAGATTGGGATAATAACATGTGGGTGGGGGATGGGTCACTGTGCCAGCTACTTCTCCATTTTGGGGGTGCGCCTCCCTTTATTGTCCCAGGCAAAAGGGGTTCCATTTATGTGATTGTGAAGCTCATGTGTTTGGTGTTTCTGAGATGGGCTGATATCTTCACAGGTGTGGCTATTCATTGGCACAAATAAATACCAGTTTGTCTCCTGTTGTGCTAGAAAGTGCTGGTTATTTACTTCTATGAGCAAGATGGAGAGTCATTCTTTCTTGGCACTTATACTGAAAATGGAGTAACTTGAGTTGAAACTGTTGCTTTAAAAAGTGAATAATTCAAAGCTTGGCATGACTAGAAAATGCTGTTTAAATAACACAGAGTAACAAATAGGCCTAGCTTGTTCTCAATAGGATAGGAAAACAGTCCTGTCTAAGAAAGTCAGTGGTTGGGCAGGAGGCCCCAGAAGGCAAACTAAACTGCCCTCCGGCCTTGCTTTGTGCTGCTTGTGGTCTTGGTCCACAGGTATTATTACACAACCACATCACCAAGGCCAGCAGTTGATGTAAAACTTTATTCAGAGTCACTGTGAATTCAGCCCTTCATCACTGAATACAAAGACCTTAATGCAAGAATACAAAGGTCTTCTGCTGTCTTTTCTGCTACCCTGCTTGGTTGTTAGCAGAGGTGTGCAGCAAAAGACCTCACCTCCATCCTCTGAAATCTAGCTCGCCTCAGATTGCCAGCCTCTCATCAGTTCTTAATTCATCCCACATCCTGTTGCTTTTTATTAAAAAATACATCAGCCTTGTCTTGTCTTGGATTAAGAGTTAGCGTCTCACCTCTGTTTCCTCTCAGATTCTTCTTCACCTGGGCCCTATCACATGATAGACATGTGTCACACACTTGTTCTCGTTCATCGGCTTTTCTACTGCAGCAGTCTCTTGTCACGTCTCAGATTCCAGGTGGAGGCTGGTAGAGAGATGAGGGAGGTACGTCTTGAAGGAGATGTTTGTTGTATGACATTTTGCCTGATGATTAGAGGGCAGAGTTAGCCACTGGTTAACTGTAGAGTTCAGGCAGTGCTGGGGCACGCCTTCAATCCCAGTGTTTGGGAGGAGGAGACAAGGTCTCAGCCCCCTTCAGTCTGAGGATTCGGACAGGTAGGAAGCGACTGTGCTATTCTGTTTCTCTGATCTTTCAGCTCATTACCCAGGTATCTGACTCCTAGTTTCTATTGATAAGAGTAATTAGGATCGTGCTTTAGATGTTCCTTTATGTGCTCAGTATCCACTTAAGAAAGAACAGTGAAGGGTTCTATTAACATGGTGAACTCAAGTAATACATTGAGAGTTCTATGAAGAAAATGCCCAAACTTGTCAATGGTCCAGAAAACCACCATTGCTCATGCATCTTAATGATTTCTCTTTAGTTCATGCCAAGATCACAGAACAGAAGTCTTACTCTAGGAAAATGATATTTATAGATGAACAGAGCATGTATCTCTAGGCGGCCCTGGAGCATCACAAATAAAATGTTTTTCAAACAGACACACACAAACACAAATACTCTTAAAATTTAAAGGACATATTGTGAGCTCCATGGCTATGCAGGAGTGACCTGTCTTTGTCTGGGTAATCATGGTGGCCAGGACTCAGGGAGCTGGAGGCTTAGGAGCCTTTGGGTTACTGAACCAGTTACTTTTCTCATTGCTGCAATCAAATACCTGACAAGAAACAACTGTGGTGGTGGTGGGGGGTTTCTCTTACCTTATAGTTAAGAGAGACCATCTGTCATGGCAGCAGGAAGCAGGAGGCAGGAGTGGAGGCTAAATAGTGAATTAATTAATTTTATCAATAAAAAACAGATCTTGGGGTAAAATTGAAAGTTCAGAGATGCAGACGACCAACCACCAGTAACTTCTTTCCTCTCTGAATCTTCAGACCCAAAAGGGGGCCTAGAACCTGTCTCCGCCAGCCTTATATTTCTGTTTCCACCTCTGGATAGTGCTGGGATTAAAGGTGTGAGCCACCACTGCCTCACCTCTATGGTTAACTAGTAGCTAGCTCAGCCCTTTGTCCTCCAGGCAAGCTTTATTTGTCAGACCACAAACAGAATATCTCACAACAGGAGGCAGCTGGTCAAGTTGAAGTAGTCAGGAAGCAAGAGAAATAAGTACTGATCTCAGCTCACTTCCTCCTTTTTATTTAGCCCCCAAAACAAGCCCATGAAGTGGGTCTTCCTACCTCAATTAACCCAGTCCACAAACTCCCTCTTAGCAATGCCCAGAGATTTCATTTCTAGGTAGTTTTTAGGACTTGTCAGGTTACAGTCAATAGTAAGCCCCCTAAGTACCTTGCCTTGATGTACATTGCAACATGTCTTCCCTGGTACCCAGAGGGCAAAGGAAAATACAAAGGCTTCTCCTGGTCACTCAGTCTCCTTGGTAATGGTATCATCCACCTTCCTCCTTGACCTCTTTTGTAGTTCTTCTGGGAAGAAATTTCCAGGCAGAAGAGTATACACAGAGATCAAAGCAGATCAACAACACACAGGTCAGCAGGACATAGAGCACTCAGCATGAAAATCACTTTACTACCCGCATTTAGTCACACAGATTAGGCATGTCAGATATAGATATAGTATGCACATTTTTTATAGAGTAGTAGACATAATATCCAGATTATATATAGATCTTAAATATATATATGGATTTTATATTTTATCTCTTCCCATATATAGACATCTAATTGAATGAAGGCTGCAATTGGTGTTTCAAAATTTTTGAGATTTACTTTTTCTTATATGTATTTACATATGTATATGTATCTGTATGAATGTATAACATGTGTATGTGTGCCTTTAGAGGCCAGAAGAAGGGTTTGGAGCCTCTGAAGCTTGAGTTTCAGGTGGTTGTGAATCCCTCAGAATTTGCTGGGAACTGAACTGGCGTCCTTTGGAAGAACAGCAAATGCTTTCAAAATGCGAGACATCTTCCCAGGCCCAGACTTTAATTAGTCTCAGGAATCTGGTTGGAAAAGCCAGGTCCTGGGAGTCACAGTGTACTAGGCCACTTTCATCATCCCCTTGGGGTTTTAATTAGGGGAAGAAAGCATTTTGGGAATGTTTGGAATCAATATGCACTAAAGCTTTTGAGTACTTTGCAAGCACCATAGGACAGCCCCCATCTGGTGTTTTTGTTGTGACATTGACTCATTAGATATCCTGAATTTGGGTCCACCTGTTACAAGGACAGTGGTCAGCAGGGTGCTTGGAAACACTCTGCAGTATTTGATGATTTTTGCCTTTCTAGGAATTTTGTTGATTTCTGGAATACCCCTTTGACCCTTCAGAAAGTATACAAGGATGCAGAGCCTGAGGGTGATGGTTTAAACCATGAGTCTTGCACCAATTAATGTTGTTACCGTAACTATCATTCCTTTATAGACTTAGTCCTCTTGTCTGTAAAATGTGGCACAAAATGATTAATTTCATGGAGGTCCCTGAAAGGCCCATCCTCTCCCCCCACTTCTTCCCTCCTTTCTCTCTGAGCTCTTTCTTCCTTGTCTACTCCATTCAGTTTCCAGTGAATCCAATCTTGGTATATAAATATATACCAAGAAAGATACACTGAAGGAGAGGGACAGACTGAGTTCATGACTAGGACTATCTGGAGGGATGTTCTCTCTGTGTGTGTGTGTGTGTGTGTGTGTGTGTGTGTATGGTAGGGGTAGGAATTCCTAGTGTAGGAGGATTTGGGGCCCCGGAGTCTGGTTAAGCACCCGACTCCTTGCTAATGACAAATGTCCTCCTGGAAGTTACTAGACATTGTATGTGGGTCCCCATCAAGGGCCTGGACATGTCAGTGACTGCTGTGAAGTGCAGAGGGCAGCCTAGCAGAGGAAGTGAGGGATGTTGACTGGCTAGCAGGATCCAGCAGGGTCATATTTAGGTTAGGTCTTCTCCCCAGAACATATGGGAACAGGACTTAAAAAAAAAACTTGGTGGAATTCTGGTCATTTTTATTAAGAATTCTTATCTTTAAAAATGTACATAAGCTGGGTAGTGGTGGTCAAGGTTTCTAATATTAGCACTCCAGAGGCAGAGGCAGGCAGATCTTTGAGTTTGAGGCCACCCTGGTCTTCAGAGCTAATTCCAGGAATAGCCAGAGCTACACCGAGAAACCCTGTTTCAAAAAACCAAAATAATCCAATCAACCAACCAAAACACAACTCTTCAAACCAAAAAACCTGACCCCCCAAAAGTGTGTGTGTGTGTGTGTGTGTGTGTGTGTGTGTAAGGGAAGGTCATGTGCATGTGATGTTTAAAGAGGCCAGAAGAGAATGCTGGATCCTTGGATCTGGAGCCACTAGGTGTGAATTTATAACAGATCTCAGGTCCTCTGAAAGAGCAGCAGTGACTCTAAGCCTCTAACTCATTTCTCTAGATTCCTCATTTTTTAACAATGTTAATGTATATAACAATTAACATTTATAAATATTGATATGTTATTTATGGATAACATAATATTTATATATACTATATAATAATTATATGTATAACTTATAATGATCAAATCAGGTTAATTAGCATACCTATTACTTCAAACATTTTTTATTTCTTTGGGTTGGAAACACTCAAAATCCTCTCTTCTGGTTGTTTTGAAATACATAGTAAACTCCTGTCAATAGTAGTCATCTGTCTGTGCTCAGGACTCACAAACTCAGTCCTACTGTCTATGATGCTGTCCCAACCAACCAGTCTTCACTGCCCATCTTTCCCTGTGCCCAGACTTTTGTAACAGTGATTCTTCACTCATCCCTCCAAGATTGGTTGGCACACATGGCAGGACCTTACCCTGCCTCCCAAGTCTTCACCTGGATGCTCTTCTTGCCTTGCTCAATCCTGCTCCAAATCTGTAATAGCAGGAATGTGGCTAACATGGGCATTGCCTAAGGCCATTCTATTGCTTTTTGTCAGGGCTAATGTGGGTAGTTTTTCTACAGTGATCTTAAAGGAGAATGAATGTGTGGCTTTCTAAATTAATTTGCTGTGAAAAACTCACTCATTACCCAGATTCCTAAAAATGCTTCATATTTCCTTGTTTCCGGGCTGTGGTTCTATATGACCAGTCTATTTTCTGGGAACATTTTTCCTGGCTTACAGTCCCAGAAACCCTGTGCTGAACATGGAAAGAGGGAAGCTGTGCCCAGATCACTTTGGTACCAACGGGAAGGTCCATAAGAACCTAGGTTTCTTAATATGTTCCTGTTATAACATAACATCCCACAAGGTCTGTTACACTCACCAAGAAAACTATGAGTTGTATTTCCATTAAAATATCTTTTATTTATGTGGTTTGCATGTTTTGAATATAGTTTGATAACTCTTGAAATGGTTCATTTAATATCAACTATGCTTCAAATTTTAACCCACCTACCATCTTGTGAGCTTTTTGGAGCCTGAGTCAGGGCTGACATGTACGAGTTATCACTGGGAGGGCCATGCATAGGCCTGCAGTCTGGGCCAACAGCTGCAGCTATGTTCATTGTGGAGGGACAAGCTGCAGCCAGGACCATACAGACCTGAGTGGCCCATGCTGCCATCCAGTGCCTTGGTGTCTTCCGGACCTGAGCTAAGACCATGGACCATGTCTAGGTCTGTGTCAGTGTCTGAGTTAATGTCCATGGCTCCTGTTATCACTAAGGCTAAACAGATAGATGCCCAGGGTGTGGGCTATACCTGGGACAATGTGGAGGTTGGAATGACCTGTACTTTCAACAGGAGCCATGATGATATTCCAGCCCAGGCTGCTGACAAGAACCATGTCTGGGTCCATGGTCCAACCAGAGCTGGGTCTGTATTGATGTACATGGCCCTTAGTAGCACATGGGCCTTAGGCCAATCAGCATAAAAATAATACAAGTGTCTGTGTGTTTCTGAGGGACCGTGGGTCCAAACATTGAATCTAGACCAGAAAGTCCGGACAGAAACCTATTACAGCTATGAGGTAGCCCACTCTAACACCCACCTCAGCCATGAACTGTTGGAGCATGTGAAGGGGCTGATTCTGTAGATTCAAAGCAACAGGATCTTCATAACAGGATATCCAGGAGAAGTCCCAGTGAGGCCCAGTATTAATAGTGTAGCAGAAGCCAGAGGCCCCAGACCAGACCAATGACTCACTGCAATGAACACTTACAAGTAAACATGTATGGACTGAAGGACATACTTTTAAATATTGTTTGGGGGGATTGCAAGGGCAGCAGGTGGAAGTGAGGGGATTGGAAAATGAGTAGCATCAGGATGCATGGGGGGAAATCCACAGAGAATCAATAAAAGTTTAAAAATTATTAAAAATAAGAAAGAGGACTTGTTGGAAAGAAGATGTATTACAGAGTCATGAGGGAGGAGGAAGAAAAACATTGTATGCATGTAGGAAACTGTTAAAAAGTTAAAGCACTATTAAAAGTAAAAGGAGATCCTATTGGGACTTGTGACATGGTTCATTGGGTGCAGATACTGCCAAGCTGGTGACCTGAGTTCAGTCCCCAGGACTCACATGTGGAAGGAGAGAACTGACTCCCCCTTGACTTCCACATGAACCCTGTGATGCTCACAACTGCCCTTCCAACACTACATAAATAAATAGCTAAATAATGTTTTAGAGTTAGCACTGGGTATAATTAAGGCCTGGATGCCAGGTTGCTGACACTGTCTCACCTGGTTTTGTGCTGACTGGGCATTGCTTTGATTGGGAGTCATGGGCTTGTGACTTTCTCTTTGATCCTTTTTTATTCACTTTTAAGTGATTTTACTTCATTTTCAACAGTCTGATAGATCTTGGCTATGTTCTCCAGCTGAGTGTAAAGGTGGATCTGAAATTAGATATGGATTGCGGCCTTCTCCAGTCCTTTCCTGATGCAGCAGAGGAACAGGCTATGGTTCTGATATAACAAGACAAGAGAGGATGCTCACTGAGCCCCATTTGCCAGGCTCTATGTTTTCATAGACTACTCCTTTTAAAGTCTGTGATTCTTGAAGCACAAGTTTACCCATATTACAGGAGGAAGCTAAGGGTCAACCAAGTGGCTAGTTCATTTCAGGCTCTTCATAGTAGAGCCAAGATGTGACCTTAGATCCATCTCCATCTACCTCTAAAACTGAAATGATGAAAAGTGAGCATTGCCATAGAGATGATGACTCTTAGTTATCAGCTTCTCCATGACACAAGGAGGTACCCTGCCATCCTCCCACAGTGTAGGGACTACACAGGACAGAGGAGACAGGCCGGCATAGCAGAGTTGTTTCTCATTTTTTGGTTATGGTCAGAGCACCAACAGAGAACAGAGTTGCCATTTGCTGTGCCTGTCCCTGGAAGAACCTACTGTCTTAGATATGACAGCTATTTCCTGTAGAATTTTGTCACCACAGGAGCTAAAATGACAGACACACAGAGTGTTCTTACTAACTGGAACTGTCACTCTCTGAAAGAGAAATGGATTATGGATGTTTGTCTTTATTTACAGTATTGGTTATAAGTTATAGATAATGGTGAAAAAATTATACAAAGGAAATTAGATTTGGGGTTCTTGTTTTAAAAAGAAAAAAAGGGGATATGCTGTGGGAATATGTTTTGGTACGTTGTTAATATTTGTCCTTCTTACTGGTTTAATCAAAAACTGATTGGCCAGAGGGCAGACAGGAAGTGTGAGAGGGGCTACCAGATTAAAAAAAAACTCTAGGAACAGGAAGAACAGGGCAGAGATACCAGCAGACCCAGAGAAAAGGAAATCAAGATGCTTCTCTGAGAAAAGGTACCAAGTCTCATGGTTAAACAAAATAAGAATCATGGGTTAGCACCAGAGAGATGCCAGGAGACAAAGAAGAAAGAAACTGAATTGTTGCTGAGAAAAGATAAAGGCCCCTTGGCAGCCTTCCAAAAAAATTCTGTTGACAAGAATAAGCACATTGACATCATCGACACGACTGCTCTCTGACTTGAGAGGCAAGGAGGCCAATCTTGAGAGAATAGCTCTGCTCACAAGAGCAGTGACTAGCCCACATTTGAGCATGTCATTGAGGAGAAATAGCCCAACTTTCTCAAGCCTAAGAGCCTCACCAACATCAGGAAGGCAAAAGTCTACTTCCCCGAACAAGAATCCTGACCCTTCCAAAGTCATGTCCAGAGGGCCCTGGGAGCAGGTGACACACTGGCCGCTGGATGATATCATGCCTGACTGTAAATAGAGTAGACAACCACACTCTTTTTCACTAAGACTGAATGTCTAACGACTTCCCAGGAGTGTTGGGTTCAGTGAGCATCAGAGAACATGCTTTTAAAGACTAAGCAATAAAACATGGTATGGTTTGGCAAGCATCCTACCATAGAGATTTATTTTATTTCCTTAAATTGGGAGCATCAGAATAAGTGCCATGAGTTTTCCTCCTGACAGCACACACCCTGCTCCCTAAGAAGCAGGTGACCAGAAGACCTAAGCTTGTGAACTCCAGAATACCAAGTACAGGACTAACAAAGAACAGAACTGCTAGCCAAGCAACTCACAGCAGGTACAATAAGCAAGTTCCACACTGTGAGAAACCTCCAGCCCCAATTAAACAAATACACTGCAAAAAACAAAAAGTAAAGAGTAACTTCAAGGTTGGAGAGATGGCTCAGCAGTTAAGAACACTGACTGTTTTTCTGGAGAACTTGAGTTTGACTCCTGACATCCACATGACAGCTAACAACTGTCTGTCATTCCAAGATCTGACACCCTTACACAGTTATACATGCAGGCAAAACACCAATTCACATAAGATAAAATAAAAAATATTAAGAATGCTTCAAGTAAAAAAAATGAATTAAGAGTTAGCATGTTATATGACTGAGCTATAGGCTGATCAGCATAAAATTAAGTATCTGTGTGTTTCTTTGGAACTTTGGAACTGCTGGTTCAGATCTTAGGGCAAGACTTGGCCAGAAACTTCTTATTACATGACCTCCTCTTTCTCCCTCCTGGATCCAAAAGGGCTGAGAGTCTTTCTATGACCCACCCTACTCCTTCCTATGTCTCTCCTCCAAAACCTCTAATTGTGGTCAGCTGGTAGCTAGCTGAAGCTTCTCTCTCAGTCCAGCATCACCCAGTTGTGTCACAACTTTCATGCCATCCTTCTCTCCCTTCCTGCAGCTGCCCCCCTGGGTGTCATGTCACCAACACTATGTATGTCACTGTGGGGGGCTACCACAGGCTTGGTGTGTATAGCTTTAAGGTTGGGGCACATAAACACATTAGTGCTGTCACAGAGGCACCAAGACAATGTGAGGAGGTGGAATCTTACTCCCTCCCTGGACCAGAAGCCCTGCAAGTCTCTACCCAAATGGCTCCCCTGTACAGATCTTTCCCTTGAGTTCATGTCCCCAAAATTAGGCCAGGTTGCTGGTTTAAAACTCCAAGGTCCAAAGAATGGACAGGAAGAAGAGCTGGCTTTAGAGGGTGTGGCCTGTATGTCCACCTGGATAATGCAAGATCCTGCTGGTGTTGCATGGAATCTGGTACCAGGAAGACAGTATAAAGGAGAAGTGGCCCAGAGTTACTGTGTTATCTCATTCAAACCTCACAGAAAGTTAGCTTCTATAGTATAGTATGCATCCCCTTCATCTTACACTAGAAAAGTCCAGCCTCTACAAGCTTTGAGGATTTTTTCTTCAGTGTCACAGTTTAAGACAGTGTTTTACTATGTTACCAATGCTGGCTTCAAACTCCAGTTCCTTCTACTTCAGCCTCCTGTAGTACTGGGGTTACAAGCTTACATCACCATGCCCTACCACCTAGGTGCCTGTGTTCTGCTCCAAAGTACATGCTATTAACTACTGCTCCATACACAATGATGCCTATGAGCATTGAGGTCCTTGTTAAAATGCAGAGGCTTGGTCTTCAGATCAAACAGACCGCATCAGAGGCTCTGAAGATGGGGCCACAATGTCTAATGCAGCAAGCACCCCAAGTGATGTTGGGCTTCTTGGTGGGGCAAATCCAGACCTGCCCTTTTTTAGCTATTGACCTTGGCCCAGTAAATTCACTGTATGTTTTCAGTGTCACGTCTGTGAGCAGCAAAACGCTGCTCTTGCAGGGGTGAGTGGAGTATGTTTAGTGTTTGGCATGGGAGGGAGACATGCCTGATGGGTAGTTGGGGTTCCTTCCCTTCTGCTTCTTCCAGTTATCCAGAGTTTCACTCTCCCTATAGATTATAATGATCTCGCTTTCACTATGCCAACTCACCGTTAGCTGCTCCATGTATCACCAAGATCTTGGCAATTAAGAGCTTTGCTATTCATAGGCTATGTTCTTGATATGGGCAGAAAAAAGGAGCCTTATAAAAGTGGAAAATATTCATAATCCAGAGGTATGAACTTTTACTTTGAGAGCCCAGGCCTTTCAGGGGCAGGGGAGGAAATCACAGTTTTTAAAGGTTTATTGTTTACTCACTTTTTTTAATCAAATAAGAGCTGTGATGGAGGAAGCTGTGAGCTTTCTCTCTCTAAGATGCCACCCGCCTCTTGTGATCCCAGCACCTGACACAATGAACCTTCTCTTCTTGGTTTGAGCATCGCAGAGCCTTATTTACTTTGATTTTTTTTAACACTTAAAAGTAGAGGAAAAGCAGAAACAAAGCTATTGTGTTCTTTTAGGTGGGTTCTGCTCAGTTTCTGTAAGAACAATCCACCCCCTGAAGGCAAGAAGAGGAGGTGTGAGAGCCTGATGAATGTCAGAAAACATTGATCACAGGGAGAGCAAGATGCTAGAGAATCAATGGCTCACTCTGAGGAAACATAGCACACAGACTGGCTGTCAGGAGCAGCATAGCATCCCCTGCTGCCCCTGCCTTTGGGATGGTGGAGGGGCCAGTGTGTCCATCTTGGCTTATATCAGCAGCTTCAACATGTACCACACAGCCCTATGTGTTGTGAAGCACAGATGTAGCTCCAGGAGTTTTAGGCTCATGGAGCATGTGAGTCCTAGAACATGGGGAACTCCTGCTGCTCTGAGCTGGTTAGTGGTTGGGTCCAGCTGGGATTTGGGTGATCTGGACAGAGGTGACATCCTTCAGGAATGTCAGCAGCTCCCGGAAGGAAAGAAATGATGGCTGGAATGACATGAACTGCACAGATGCTGCAATAAAACCCTGACTATGCCTAACATGGGAAAGTGCCATTCTGGGGTCCAGTGTGCTAAGTGCTGCATGCCTGGAGGCTGCTGTAGTACCAGACTTCCTTGGAATTCATGACAGGTTGCTATCTAGAATAACCCAATGTGGCTCACTTGCAGATCTTTTGAGGGCTCTGAAGCCAACATGTGTGGTGATATGTTGTATATGTAATAAAATTTGTTGTGGTGATATGTTGCATATTTAATAAAACCTGGAATATCAAGAGATCAACTCACAGTCAAAAACTAGGCAGAGATATTGGGACCTTGGGACCGCCTGTCCTTGCTGGGGAGGAGATAAAGAGATTCGGAGAAGAGAGAGTGACTGGAAGGGGCAGGAGGGGGAAGGGAGCTTGACCAAGGATATACATGGATAAAAAATATGACTTTATTCATAAAAAATAAATTATTAAAAAAAAACTATGCAGAGGTAGCTCCGAGAGTTCCAGGGATAACAGAGCATTGGTAACTCACATAGATGCAGGAATTCTGGATCTTTGAGTACAAGGCCAAACAGCTGGGCTTCAATGGCACACACCTTTAATCCCAGCACAGGAAAAGCCAGGAGTGGTGACCTATGCCTTTAATCCCATAACTCCAGAGACAGAACTTTCTGTGTTTCTTTGAGTTCAAGGCTGATTACCAAATAGAGTAGCTCAGCCTTTACTCCTAATGTGGATGGGATACAGCTAAGTGAGAAGGGTATTTAAGGCAGGCTTAGGAAAACAGCAGCAATGAGAAGTGACCAGGAGCCAGGCTGAGGAAGCTGAAAAATACCTGGGTAAGATTTAACTGTGGTGTTTCCTCTCTCTGATGTTTCAGCCTTTCTATCATATCTGGCTCTGAGTCTCTTTCATTACAATCAGAATTCGTGCTACAATTTTTCTGGGATATCAGAAGACAAAATCACCCACAGCTAACCCAGGAAGATCAGGGAGTGGTGACCCATGCCTTTAATCCCCTCACTGGTGTTAGAAATCCCTCTGGACATCTGTGAGTTCAAGGCCTATCAACCAGGCAGTGGTAGCTCACACCTTTAATCCTGGCTCTATCAGAGTTGAACCAGGAAGTAAAACAGCTGCCCAAGAAAAGAAATATAAGGCAGGAGAAGGCAGAAATTCAACCATTCTCTCTGAGTGTCAAGTCAGTCTGAGGTCCTGTGAAGACAGAACTTACCATGTTTGGCTTGAGAAGTTCTCTGGGTGAGAACTGACTGTGGTCTGATTCCTCTCTCTGATATTCCAGCTTTTCCTCAATATCTGCCTCTGGGTTTTTACTATAATACTGAATAGAATTGGTGCAATAAACATGCAGCCATGATTTCCTCCTCTGAAGTCTGTGCCCTGTTCATGGGCTCAGAGATCCCTCTGTTGCTGGGCGTCTATTGACCGGTCCTGACCTATCATTGCCCCTTGTCCCTGATGCTCCTTCCATGGTGGGCTACACACAGACACCATGATCTCTCTTGTCTTCACACACATGGCTCCTTCTGTTTTTAAGAAGGCTGCTTCCTCCTGGAGTGCTCTGGCCCTACAACTCTGGTGGTCTCATTGTGACCCCGCCTTGTGTGTCTCCCTAAGGCAGCTCAAGGTGCTTCTCTTCCAAAGATGCTTCTCTTCCAAGCTAAACTGGGCACACACCTTCTCAGAGGCCCCTTTGGCTTCTAATGTGGTTTGTGGATAGGTCTTCCCATTTTTCAATTACTCTAAACAGGGGCCAGGGACTGAGTTCATAACAGAGTTCTAAATGTGTTTGCTGAGTGACCACTAAAAGATGGTGAGGGGACCTGAGCACAGGGAGCAGGAGATATGGAGCGGGTGTGGTAGCAGCAGCAGTATGTGCACCCAGAGAATGTCAGCAGCCTTGACCCACATAGCCACACCTGTGTGAGATTGTGTTCCCAAAGCACGTGGGAAAATATAGATAAGAGGTCAAGGTTCTCTAGAGAGTTGTCTGTATTTCAGGGTAGGCCTGTGGTGAATATGGGGAGTAGCCTGGGATGCCTTTAATCATGAATGGAAACACAGAGGTTGGCCCTATTCCAGGCATGAGGCCCTTAAGACCAGTAATTTAGCTTAATCATTTACATGAATTGAATCCATGGTTCCAGAAAGGAGACATAAAGCCTGGATTTTGGTCACACCTCTTTCTTGCCAGCTACTTAGCTTGGCAAAACTCCTCTCCAATTCTCAATTAACTCAAAATACAATATTCATCGCTATCAACTAACTGTTCTTGTGACATGCACCTGCCCAGCCCACCTGGTGGGATGCGGTAAGGATCCGAGAGCTGATGTGGGCAAGGCTAGCCGGGAGGATAATGAAAAGCTTGACTGCTAACCTTCAGTAGCAAGATGCTGGGAGTGGCTGGGATTGGTATCCCCAAAACTACTGCTTGAGCTGCAGGCCATTAGGGTGCTTCTCTGGGGAACCCTAACTCCTCAGCTGAGGGTCTGAACTGACTCTGGCCTAGAGAGCCCAAGGATTTGTGCAAGGTCCTGTGGATAGTGAGAAGTATGGCTGTATTTGGAACTCAGCTTGACTGATCAAAGATCAGTGCCTTTTCTCTAGCATTTCATCACCAGCCAGAGCCTTCTAGAAATGTAGCTCTGCTCAGATGGTTTTGTGAGGAGAAACCTCACAGAGCACAGGCAGGGTTGTGGGACCACAGAGCTGTGAAGTACCACACAGGCCAGGTTGCTGAGACCTATGGGACTGTGAGGCACCCAGAGACAAACAAGAATGGGAAGCTTTCAATTTCTAGGTTGAAGGAGTCAAGGGAAGTGAACAGCACTCGTTATTGGAACCCGGTGGGAACTGTGAGGAATGACAACTACCCCGCTGTAGCTGCAGTGTACTGAGCTGCAGTGAGCCTAAGCACATTCCCATGTATTAAAGTTGGGCAAGATGACCCAGTATGGGGAGTCAGGTCCCAAAAGCCAGTAAAAGAATCAGAGACAGACCCTATTCCTGTTGTTCGTCCCACAAGAGGGCCAAGATGCACAACTGTAGCATATATGTAGAGTTCCCAAGTCAGTCCCATGCAGGCTCCCTGGTTGTTCAGTCTCTGTGAGCCCCTGTGAGCCCAGGTTAGTTGATTCTGTGAGTTTTCTTATAGTGTCCTTGACCCCTCTGGCTCCTACACTCCTTTCTCCTCCTCTTCTGCAGGATCCCAGGAAATGGCCAAATCAGGCTATGTATCTGATGTGAGGGTTCTTAGCTGGGGTCATCCTTGTAGATTCCTGGGAGTAAGGGACATACCTAAACATAATAAAAGCAATATACAGCAAGCTGATTGCTAACTTCAAATTAAATGGAGATAAATTCAAAGCAATTCCATTAAAACAGGAACAAGACAAGGCTGTTCATTCTTTCCACACTTATTCAATATGGTACTTGAAGTTCTAGCTAGAACAAAGACAACTAAAGGAGGTCAAAGGGATGCAAATCAAAAAGGAAGAAGTCAAAGTATCATTATTTGTGGATAACATGATGGTATACATAATTGATCCCCAAAATTATACCAAGGAACTCACACAGCTGATAAACACCTTTAGTCAAGTGGCTGGATACAAGATTATCTCAAAAAAAAAAAAATCAGGTCTGCAGAATCCCAGTGCACTCTGGAGCAGGGGCAGGTAAACTCTGCCCCTGACCACATCCACAGCTCCTGCTAAGGGAAACCCCGCCACGACCTCGAACTGAGCTAACCAACTACAGGGGTCTCTGAAGGGCAGATTCAGACCCCACCCAGAGGTGAGGTGAGGAGGGGGCAGGAGGCCTCAGCACCTATATCCCAGCCTGGGAGGGAGAGTTGAGCTCCCATTGCTTCTGGTTCCGCTCCCGGGACCAAGTGCTGTCTGCAGAATCCCAGCACACGCTGGAGCAGGGGCAGGTAAACTCTGCACCTGACCACATCCACAGCTCCTGCTGAGGGAATTTGCACGGCTCCCCACTACGACCTTGAACTGATCGAACCAACAACTGCAGGGGTCTCTGAAAGACAGAATCAGACCCTGACCAGAAAGGTGACAGGAGGCACACAAACCCGAGTGCCACAACTGACCAGGACCCATCTAATCGTGAACCACTGAAGCCATTGGCAAACGTCAGTGCAAAAAATTACATAATGCTACAAAGGACAACATGGTAACTTCAGAAGAGAGTGGCGATCTTACAAATACAAGACCTGAACTGAGCAATGAAGAGGAAACAGAAGGAAGCAACACCAAAAATTACTTTTTGATGATCATCGAAGCTCTCAAGGAAGATATGAAAAAAAGCCTTAAAGAAATAGAAGAAAATACAAACAAAAAATTGAAAGAGATGAACAAATCTATGAAAGAAACATGCCAGGAACTAAAAGCTGAAATAAAAGCTGAAATAGAAGCAATAAAAAAGGCGCAAAATGAGGCAAAAATGGAAATAGAAAACCTGAAGAAAAAAGCTGGAACTACAGATACAAGCATAACAAACAGAGTTCAAGAGATGGAAGATAGAATCTCTGATGTGGAAGACTC
>PVIH01000166.1:77445-453558 GCA_004025045.1 Sigmodon hispidus | reverse complement strand
AAATGGCTGAAAGGCACCTGAAAAAGTGCTCTTCATCTTTAGCCATCAGAGAAATGCAAATCAAAACAACTTTGAGATACCACCTAACACCTGTTAGATTGGCTAAGATAAAAGGCACAGATGACAGCCTATGTTGGAGAGGATGCGGAGCAAGGGGAACACTCCTCCATTGTTGGTGGGAGTGTAAGCTTGTTCAGCCCCTTTGGAATGCAATATGGCGGTTTCTCAGAAAATTGAGAATCAATCTGCCCAAGGACCCAGCAATACCACTTCTGGGTGTATACCCTAAAGAGGCACATTCACACTCCAAAGGTATTAGCTCAACTATGTTCATAGAAGCATTATTTGTAATAGCAAGAACCTGGAAACAACCTAGATGTCCCTTAACTGAAGAATGGATTAACAAACTGTGGTACATCTACACAATGGAATACTACTCAGCAGTAAGAAAAAATGATATCCTAAAATTTGCAGGCAAATGGATGGATTTGGAGAATATCCTCCTGAGCGAGGTATCACAAACTTAGAGAGATTAGCAGGGGATGTACTCACTCATTAGTGGTCTCTAAACAAACAAACAAGAAAAAAAGCCAAACATGCCCAAGCGGCAAACCACAACCACTGAACAGCTTGGGATCAGAAACACCCTGGACTGACCCTTCGAACCCCACTCCAACTATAGGAACACCAGACTCACTCTTGAGGGAGGGGGGACAAAACTGGATTTGGCCAGAAGTGGAGACTGATCCAAGCATTATTGGGTCAGTGGGACCGTAGGACTGTCTGCTCCCTGCCCAGGGAGGGGATGGGGAGTTGCAGAGAAGAAAAATGACCAGATGTGGTGGGAGGGGGAAAGGACCTTGAATAAGGATATACAGGGATGAAAAAAAAATTCAGAGGGAAAGCTGAACACAAAGTAAATATATGTGTAGCAATCTTATTTGCATTACCACCCTTGATAAGCCATGCTTATGATTCTTATCCTCTTTATAGTTATTGTTAACTTTTCAGCATTTTAAATTCATTTTACTATTTTTTTGATAAATACAAAATAAAGAAGGAAAAAAAAGAATTTCCAAATAAAACCATGAAGAAGAACAAAAAAAATTGCATTTAGTTATAGGTTGATCTGAGATAAAATGTTATCTTAATCATATTGTTTTCTGATCCAATGAGTAAGGAATATCTATCCATTTCTTTAGATGTCTTTAATTTTCCTCAGCCATATTTTACAGGTTCTTTTGTATTTCTTCTTTTCTTTTGTCTGTTGTATTTATTTGAGAAAGGCTCTCACCATATAGCCAAGGCTGGCCCCCAAGTAGTGATCTGCCTTCTTTAGCCTCCTGTGTGTTGGGATAGCAAGTAGTGATCTGCCTTCTTTAGCCTCCTGTGTGTTGGGATAGCAAGTAGTGATCTGCCTTCTTTAGCCTCCTGTGTGTTGGGATAGCAAGGCATCCATTGGCTTGTTTAGCATTTTAACGTCCAGCTCCTTTACAACTTTTGCCAGATCTATTTCTGGATTTCTTTATTGATGATGTTATGAATAGTTTTGTTTTTCAATTTTTCAGTTTCCAATGATTTGTTTCCAGTACATAGAAACACCATTGATTTATATATATATATATATAAATCTTATATCATACAGTTTCGATAAATTGATTCCTTTTTCCTCGTAGCATTTTCGTAGATTTCATTGCATTCTCTGCCTGATGCCATTGGCTAGCCTCTTTCCTACAGAGACTCTGTTGAATAGGAGTGTTGTTAAACAAAGAAATTCATTGTACTGTTTGTGACCTTATATCACAAGTACCTGGCCTTTTACCAATGACTTAACTGGAGGCTTTCAGATCTCTATCAGCTTAAGGAGATGCCCTATGCACATGCTCCACATTATTTCTAGTTGGCTGAGACATTTTATGAGAATGGATCTTTCATTTTGTCAAATATTGCTTCTGCATATATGAGCTGTTCATAGATGATTTTTTGCTAATATGGCAAAAATTTCTTCATTATTTTTGTATCACCAACAAATTCTTCATTCCTGTACTAAATTTTAGTTCAAGTCTTGCCTACATTTCTTTCCCTTTCTTAGGCCCCACGAAGACCACTGGTTCACCATTGATCCCCTCTTCTCAGCCTAGACAGCCACAAAGAACATCAATTGGTCTTTCTCTGAATGGTCTATCAAAGAGCTATCTTCTGTTTGTGGGTTTCCAAATCTCTTTAGTCACATGTTCAAAGATGGCCTTTTGCCTCATTTCTACCTGCAGTTTGGATGGCTTTTCACATTCTGAGAAACTTTATTTCCAAATCTAAGGCTGGTGTGTCTCTATTCTGTGGGCTGGAACAAGATCTTCTGTGCATTGATTAAGTTATAAGCACAGCTGTGTTTCCTGAGGCATGCCAGTCTGTTGGTGTGATGGAAATGCCCCAGCTTCTGGGGTTCCCGATCCTTGGCCTTTAACTAAATTCCCTGTGGCGACTGTGTGACTCATCAGTGTGAACCACTGAAAGCCTAGGCATCTCTTTTTGCTAAATTTCTCAATGCCCCGACTTGTGCATTACTTTTAGGTGAGTCCCTGTATGTTAGTAAAGAGCAAGTACTTTCTAGAAGGGCTAAACCCAAATTTGAATCAGTCCTGACTCCTATGCTGAAATGTTTTTGAAAAAAAAAATCTGAACTCTCTCACTTGTGCTTTTTATTTTCATAAACATCTGTGGCAGAGTGATTTCCTTTGGTGTTATAGTTTTGCCCATAGGTCTTCATGACCTACATTCCTTAACTCTGCCCCCAACAATTTTCCCAGGACCATCCGGTCTCTCAGAAGAGTCCATGATTGTGATTTGTTTTGTGAGCTGTCCAGCTGGGAAGCCTAGCCAGGAAAAGGTCTGAGTACGATACATTATTTTACAATTACTCTTAGCATCAAGCAATGACCTCTAAGGGTCTACAAATGTTAATCTGAGAAACATCATTGTATGTTGTTTCTACTTTGTCTATTTTCGTATCCAATATGTCCATCCTTAAAGTCCTAAACCTTTCTAAGCATCAGTATCCATTGGGTATAAATAAGGTATTTTAAACATTCAACCTGAATTGTGTGGCCAGCCTCTGCTATGATGATTCCCAGAAGGCTTGAAGTACACAAGAGTTTCCCAGGAATTGCTTTTTCACATGCTTTGTGTTTGTTCCAGATGCCTGTCTTTATAGTTCTCCCTTCCCCTTTTGACCAGTTCTCTCAGCCTCAGGTCCCTGCCCTTTTTCTACCAGGGTGACTGTACCATACACTCACATAATGAGCGCAGCGAACACTTTGAGTCTATTATGCCAAAGGCTTTTATATGTCATGCAATTCTCACATCAGCTCCTGGATTTGCTGGTGACAGAACATAGAGCCAGGTATCCATCGGCTTGCTATTTTTCCCTTGTGACCCTCTCAGTATGTGATGCTAAGACACAATTCAATATTCACAGCCAGTTGCCAGTCCCTTTTAGGCCTAGGATATTAAACGATCCTCTGTATGATGAGAAAGTTGCCTCATGATTACAGCATAAAAATTATATGTGTGCTTTTCTGTGTTGCTCTGCAACTGAGACCATTTCGGGTTTTGAATGAATCAGACTTTTATTAAAGTATGAGCTGGTTATCTCTTAAATGAATATTAGATTTGATTATATCAAGCAGTGACTGAATACAATGTGATCAAGGAAGCTTCAGAGAAAATATTGTATATTTTCTTTTTTGTCTTGATAACAAGTTCATATCTTTTATTATGTTTAATGTTTTCAATCTTTTGCTGTTTATATCTATTCCCTCAAATTCTATCTTCTTCATGAAAAGGTTCCAAAATATAACAGATTTTTTGAATTGATGAAAATGGATATTTAATATACTGAGAGTAAGCAAAAATACATTTAACCACCTACTTTTTAAACTTTCATATCCCGTGCTAATGTTTATAAAGCTAATAGTAATCCATGGGGAGATAGCAGACAGGTCATTTATTACAGAAGGAAATGAATAAACAAGAGATATAAAAATTTTAATTAAATTAAAATTTTAATTTTAATAAGAAAGTATTTGTTAATCATAGAGATGATAAAATAACTATTACTTTTATTGGTAGTATTAAAATGCTTCAAAAAACCTCCTAAGACATCTCATAAAGGTGCTTATACCTGAACTCATGCATTGTATACAATATGAACTAAAAAAATCTTTTATTTTTATTTATGTGTACATATGTGTATGGTGTATGTGCATGTGTGTTGACCTGTATGGGCACATGTATGTGCATATGGAGGCCTGAGGCTGATATCAGGTGTCTTCCTTGGTTGCTCTCCATCTTATATATCACTGAACTTGGCTTGCTGTTTCTGTTTAGCCAGGCTGCTCCAAGGAGCTCTGGAGTGCTGGGGTGACAGATGGCCTCCATCCTCATCTTGCCTTGGAACTTTGATTTTTATGTTCATACCCACTGAGCCATCTTCTCAGATCTCTGAGATCTCCTCCCCCCAAGTCTTGTTAATGGCCAATTCACATGGTCTGTCACTGAGGCGACTATGTTCAGACATGAGACAGGACATTTATTTCTCAGCTCTTCCTACTTGGGCAGAGCCCTGATGGTCTCCTCTCTCTTGGCTTGGAGATTCCTCATGGGCTTGTATGCTTCTTTAGACTTAGCCCTTCATGGCTTGGTCTGCTCAACCAAGGGCTTCTTGAAATTCATGTCTGTCTTCAGCATGTGGATGTGTTTATGAGAATCTGCTTGGTTTTGAACACTTCTGCTTCACCTAGAGATACAGGTTGTATATGATACACATGGTGGTCAGTCTCTTAGATTCATCATATCTACACAGGATCCTTCTCATCTGAGCCAACTTAGCAGACACTGGAACATTAACTATTCCCTCCACCTTCTTATGCCCATTTGTTTTCCCTTCATGGACACAGGAGTTTGTCTGGCATCGAACCATGGAATGGACAGTCACAGGCCTATAGATAGTCAACTGATCTTTGAGCAGCATCTAGATCTGCTGAGGTGAGCTGCCTTGGGAATTTTACTGATGTTTCTGGGGGTTCAACCAGATCTTCTTTTTCCATATCATAGAACACTAGAGGCAAGCCTCTCATGAAACCTGAGCATACTCATGGCTGGGGACATATCAGCATAAGGAAAGCAGGAATAACTTTTAAAAGAAACTAGTACATGGTTATTAAAAATCATTTTTTAAAATTATTATGAACAAAGAAGTTACACTTTCTATCCTTGTATATCCTTATTCAAGGTCCCTTCCCCCTCCCACCACATCAGGTCATTCTCTCTTCTCCACAACTCCCCATCTCCACCCTGGGCAGGCAGCAGGCAGTCCCAAGGTCCCACTGTCCCAATATTGCTTAGTTCAGCCTCCACTCCTGGCACATCCAGTTTTCTCCCCCCCCCAACCTCAAGACTGAGTCAGGTGTTCCTCTAAGGGGAGTGGGATCCAAGGAGTCAGTCCAAGGTGTATCAGATCCCAAGCTGTTCAGTGGTTGTGGTTTGCAGTTTGGGCATGCTTTGCTTTTTTCTTGTTTGTTTGTTTAGAGTCCACTAATGAGTGAGTACATCCCCTGCTTATCTCTCTGTGTTTGTAATACCTCACTCAGGAGGATATTCTCCAAATCCATCTATTTGCCTGCAAATTTTAGGATATCATTTTTTCTTACTGCTGAATAGTACTCCATTGTGTAGATGTACCACAGTTTGTTAATCCATTCTTCAGTTGAGGGGCATCTAGGTTGTTTCCAGGTTCTTGCTATTACAAATAATGCTTCTATGAACATAGTTGAGCTAATGCCTTTGGAGTGCGACTGTGCATCTTTAGGGTATACACCCAGAAGTGGTATTGCTGGGTCCTTGGGCAGATTGATTCTCAATTTTCTGAGAAACCACCATACTGCGTTCCAAAGTGGCTGAACAAACTTACACTCCTGTTAACAATGGAGGAGTGTTCCCCTTGCTCTGCAACCTCTCCAGCATAGGCTGTCATCTGTGTCTTTTATCTTAGCCAATCTAACAGGTGTCAGGTGGTATCTCAAAGTTGTTTTGATTTGCATTTCTCTGATGGCTAAAGATGGTGAGCACTTTTTCAGGTGCCTTTCAGTCATTCGTAATTCTTCTGCTGAGAATTCCCTTTTTAGATCTGAACCCCATTTTTTGATTGGGTTATTCAAGGTTTTGGGCTCTAGATTCTTGAGTTTTTTATATATCTTAGAGATCAGTTCTCTATCACTTGTAGGGTTGGTGAAAATCTTTTCCCATTCTGTAGGCTGTCGTTTTGTCCAAGCAAATATCAACAGATACAAAAAAAAAAATGAAAATAATCCCTTGTAACATATTGGACCACCAGGGCCTAAAGTTAGAGTTCAACAACATCAAAAATCAAAGAAAGCCTACCAACTCATGGAAACTAGATATCACTCAGCTGAACCACCTCTGGGTCAAGGAAGAAATTAAGAAAGAAAAGAAAAAGAAAAAGAAATTAAGAAAGAAATCAAAGTCTTCCTAGAATTTAATGAAAATGAATCCACAACGTACCCAACTTGTGGGACACAGTGAAACCAGTCTTAAGAGGAAAATTCATAGCACTAGATGCCTATATGTAAAACCTAGAGAAATCCCACACTAGAGAACTGACAGCTCAGCTAAAAGTCTTAAAAATCTTAAAAAGAGCCATTTTTGTTTCTGTCTCTAGTAGCTTTGGAGAGACAAACAAGAGAAATTAAAAACAGGAGTTTCAGATATCTTTTTTTTCTGGTTATATTTACTATTACCTCCCCTCCACCATCTTCTTCCTCTTCTGATCTACCAACCAGAAAAGAAGAGCATTCTGACTTGGGTACACTGTGTACTTTGCTAACTTTTCTCTTTCACTGCTCATGTCGAGCAGGTCGGGTCCTCTAGGCTGAAGCACGTTTCCATGGGCCCCTGAAGCAGAGTAGGGAAGCTCTCTGTTTAGCGATATAGAAACTCAGGGACAATGGTACGTGTATGCACAACTGATTCTACCTATTTGAAAATTAAATGGCAACGTTTACAGAAAATGCTACTTTGGATATACAGTCTTTGAGGCTGAGAAAAGACTCCTGTCATGTGTGGCACTTGAATGAGCCGTGTTCCCCTTGGGCTTCAGGATTTGAAGACTTGCTCTCCTGTTACTGGTGCTTTTGCAGGGAGGTCTGGAGATATGGCTTTGCTACAGGAAGAAGGTTACTGAAGGTGGGCTCTGAGATTGAAAGCCTCCAGCTACATCAAGTTCACTCTCTCTGATTCCAGTTTGTGTTTGAAGTAATTTGCTCCCAACTCTTGGTCCATGCCTCCTTGTTATGATGAACTCTCTTACCTTTCTGGAACTGTAAAGACAAAATAAACTCCTCCTAGAAGTTACCTTGGTCACAGTATTTTATCCCAGCCAAAGCAGAGTAACCCATACACCATATAAAACTCCTGTCTCCAAGGCAATCTAAGGCTCCCTTCTGGGACTTATGGTCCTGAAATAAAGCTTGATTGGTATGTGCATAGGGGACATCCTGTCCTCTAATTTAGAGAGTGGGAGGCAGGAGTATAGAATGAGAGCTGGGCAGGACACTCCCGTACCCCATTTCCTTGCCACACTTGACTAGAGAAAAATTCTCTGAAAAGGCCTTTATTTCGTAGTTGGGTTTCATTATAATCTTATGGTTAGGTTTATGTGGAGAACTGTGAATCCATTATTGCACCTGGAAAAGTTACCCTAGACAAGCCCCACAGAACAGCTTAAGGGACACACTGTCCTCATGCACCAAAGAGACAAACAAGGAGTGTGAGCGTGTATGAGTGTGGGTGTCCCGCCTTCAGGGATGTCAGGATAACAGAGGGCTGAAGAGGACTCTGTAGCCAGGCCTATTCGGGTGCTGATCCCACCTTTCTCATTTATAAACTCAATAACTCGGGGGAAGTCCCTCTAACTTTTTAAGTTTCTGCTTCCCATAGCAGAGGAAATAAAACAAAACAAACACTCCTCTCAGAGATTAAAGATGATATGATTTATCATGTTTCCACAATACCAGTGATGGCAGATTATCAATAAATCAATACCATGTCTTGACCTAGAATGCATAATACAGTATGGTACTGGGTTGAAAGGTATGTAGTCTAGATATCAAATACTTACCTTCAGTGAAATTTCTTACAATCTAGCATGGTTCCCCTGAGGTTCTTCTCAACTAGGCCTCAATGTCGGTCTATAAAGACATTACTGATACACTAAGGCAGTTTTTTTTAATGGTTTATTTTTATTTTATGTGCATTGGTATTTTGCCTGCATTTTTGCCTGTGTGAGGGTGTTGGATCCCCCAGAGGTAGAGGTACAGGCAGTTGTCAGCTGCCATGTAGGTGCCAGGAATTGAACCCAAGTACTCTGGAAGAATAGCCAGTGCTCGTAGCCACTGAGCCATCTCTCCAGCCCCCAAAGCAGCTTTTTAATAAGATCATATCCTTTAGACATATCTCTAGAAGCCTTTAGAATGTTATCTATGGATTTCTCAAGATAGCCAAAATATTTATTATTTGTTCAGACAAAACACAGAGATCAGGCTCTTACCTTGGCCTCTGTGAGTAGGCAGGAGACTGTTTTCAGAGTGGGCCAATAAAACCCATATATTTCACAAGGATCAACTCTTTCCATTTTTTTTTTTAAATTACCAAGACCCAAGTACTACCTCTGTGCCCACTTCTCCCCTTATATGCTCAGTTGTCTCAAAACATACTGATGTTGGGTTTAGGTTGCCCTGGATTCTTCTCTGCTGCAGCAGTATACTGCTGATTAAATTCTGTTCTTACCAGTTTAACTAGTGACAGACTCCTCTATCTTGGACACTTCATCATATTTCCTTATATTTGACATAGTGAAGCCAACTGGACAAAAGAAATGGATATGACTTTTCAACTAGTCAGTTATTGACTAACAATAAGGTTTCATGGTAGGATCTGCAGCTATTGACCCGGAAAACAATCACCTGCTATGCAGACCACAAATGTCAATACATATTAGGCTTAACCCAGTAAATATTATCTGAATAGTAAATTCCTTTACAAAACTAATTTTTGGAAACCACAAAGTTCAGATTGCATTTCAAATGTGACAAGATCCTCTGTGGGATTTGCTAAATCTTGTAGTTATCAACGACACCAAAAGAGTGTGAAGCATTCATATCAGTGTATATGATTGTCAGGCTACCCAAGGACATAGCTGTGGAAGAGCTCATGGGATGGAAGATTTATGAGTTAGAGTTTCTTCCATGATGGCTGAGCAAGAGTGTGAGGAAGAATAGAAGATCAGGTTCCACAGCCTTTTCTCAATGCAGAGAGATTCTACATGGCAGGGAAGCAGTTCAAAGGACAGCATCCAGCCTCCTGTAGTCTGCAACACGAAGGAATGTGTTGGTCCAATGTGTGAGTCCATTCAATTATTAACACCCTTCCAGGAGTAGCCTCATACAGAGTCTCTCTCTCACTTAGTGTCAGAACTGCTCAGCTCAACTGTCTTGTTAGCTGCCATGGCCACAGGGAAAACCTCGAACATGCTTTCTTGCTATTGAGACATGTTGGCTTGAGTCTGCTGTAGAGTAATGAATTCTAACAAAATTATTTCTACTTACCACATTTTGTTCAGTTCCTGTTTCTTCTCTCTAGGTGTATTTTCCTATTGAGGTTTATAAGAATGGTAGAGAATAATTATGAATCATGAACATTTCGGGGGAGGATGGTTGTTGGGGACTGAGCCTGCAGCATTGCCTATCCTGATATTTTATGATTGAGATATAACGCCATCCTGTATCAACATTTGAAGGTTAACCTTCTCTAGTAGATAAACAATCCTGTTAGTGGAATTGCCTTTGTAGTACCATGAGCCTGTAAGAAGTTCTAAAAAGAATTGGGTAATTGAGAGATTAAGAAAAAATAAAAGAATCATAGGACTTTCAGAGCTAACTGGGAAGGTTATTTGGGTCTGATATGTTACTTACTGGGGGGGGCGTGTTTCAGAAGAGTATTTCATGTCACATTTGTTCTAGTGTTAAGAGGAAAGTCATCCTGTAGACTGAAATCCCCAGACAGCTGGCCTTCCTGTTCTTACTGTAGAGCTAGACCTGCTTGCTGGGGTACTCAGAGTGTAAGGATTCCTGACATTCGTTGTAGCTGGCCCATCTCTGGCCCAGGTGGGATGCACCTTGTACTGGGCCACGCCCCTGGGCATGGCTGTGTAAACCCTGCAGCACTGCATACTGGAAGCACCTCCCTGGACCCATGATGCATACCCATGCACACCCCTTCCCTTAAAAGCGGCTGCAAGCACGTGCTCGGCCCTTTTTCTTCTCTGTCCCCTGACTTCTTTCTCGCTCTTCTGTTTCTCTACCCGCCTGGAACTTTTCTCTTAAGTAAACACCATGTGTGGCCTCGTTAGTGTGTGCTTGCTTTTATGCGTGGAACTAATACAGGGGATTAGTATATTAAAAATAAGTAGCCTATCACCTCTTGTGTTTCATTCTTAACATCACCCCTGTACAGGATTTTTCTTTCATTTCCTCAAATTTTCTACACTTCTCCAAGGAGATGTTTCTTTCTTCTCTTCATATTGGCTTAGTGGTTGACAGCCTATACTGCATTTTTCTTTTCAAAGTTTGATTTTCTTATTACTTAGGTCCTTTATAACAAAAGAACTTCTGAAAGTTGTCAAGACCATTATCCTTTCAGCATTTAAACAATGACAAAATCCAAATAAATCACTGTAGTAAGAAAGGCACATAGGATGGAGGAAATTGGCTCAAATTAGTTGCCAAGGACAAATTAGTTGCATGCACCGAGGACCTAGCAACAAGCACTGTCCAGAGTTCCTGATCACTTGGAATCTGCCTAAGAACAGGTGCTGTCAGATCTTATGGTGTCTAGCCAATGAGGGATGATGGCCACACAATATCACCAGATCGTGACACAGCCTGGGTACTGGGAGAAGGGTATATAAGACTCTCCCCATTGTGGAATAAGTTAATCCTTTGCTTTTCAACTGACTCCAGGGTCTGTATTGTTGACTTTGTGCTTTCTCAGCCCCTCCCCTGAGGGAACTGTTAGGACCCAGCAACAAACCACAATAATTTCTTTTCTAGAAGTAAAATAGAAAAATCTGAATCCTTAGCTTTTTTTGAGGCTTGCAATGTAACCTTTGATAGGTGATTAATAAAAGCAATACTGAATAGGGATCAGGCCACCTTATGTGGTAAGTAGCTTAAATAAAAACAGTGGGCTGTTTTCTAGGAACCTGTCTGGTAACTGATTTAAACTGTGCTCCTGTGAGTGGGATCACTGAGCAATGACACTGGGGAGATTGCAAAGCTTGGAAACTTAGAGCTTCATGTCCAAAAAACATGTTTTAACAACCCAGTCCAACAGTTTGGTCCCATTTCTAGTACCTAGTTGTACCTCTTTCTCCCCAGTTTACCTTGTTCTTTCTCAAGCATAACAGTGTTGACCTCAGGGGCCTTTACACTTGCTCACTGTCCTCTTATCTAGGTCCCTGCTAAAAAAAAATGAGCTGTGGCTCCTCACACACCATGATATAGATTTATGTTAATATGTTCTGAGTGCATCCCAGCACTGCTGGGCTATATCTTAGTTAAGGCTATCCATGAAACAAGGGCTCAAAGCAAACAAAGTTCTGTGCTAATGCTCTAGTTGGAGGTGGTATCCCAGGGAAAAAAGAGAAGCATGGACGGAGAGACTGGGAACACACAATGCTGCTGTAGGATGCTGGCAACCTCATTCTTTGAAACTGCTCAGCTCCAATATGTCTTCTGATACCTTCCCAGCTCTACTTCTTGAGTGTCTGCATGCTTCCTTTGGGTGCTTACTCTCCTGCACTGCTCTGTGGTGTTATGTGGTCCATTAGTACAGCAACTGGCAAAGCCATTCTGAATATGCTATAGAAACTGCTGCAGCTTTGTTTTACTACCAAGAGGACAGTAGCAGTTAGTGCTAGGATTTCTGCAGCACAGACCTGGGAGGCAGATGGGGCTATGTAGATGTGAGATAAGCAGAAATTTGTCTACTATCCCAACCTTGCATACTTTCTTGTATAACATACAAGAATATATTGTATAATATCTTCTCCCACTTTGGGAAGAATAGAGATTGTTTTGTTCAGTGCCAGAGATAGCTAAAGTTACCAGAAGACACAAAAATTGTCACTGCTTACAGATGGAAAATTAGGAAGAAAAATGACATTCTAGGTGGTATCTAAAATAACAGCAGGTATTAGAATTCTAGAATCTGGGGCTTTAGTCTTCAAAAACAGCCTCTCAGAGGTAGAAGATAAACCTCCATTGATGAAGGCACCATGTACTTTAGAAACAGGGCCCAGAGGATTTTGAGCTAGGACTGACCTGAAAACCTGTTCCTTGAAGACTCGCTTTCATGGTACCAGGAAGCAGCATGCCAGCTTCGAAAGGAGGGAAGACACTAAGAGCTCTACCCAGGGATGGCACCTTTGCACTAGAACAATGGCAAACATGGCATGCTAACTCCAAGGGCGCAGTGTAGCATACATATAGTGGTGGTTACCAACAG
The DNA here is from genome assembly GCA_004025045.1 of Sigmodon hispidus. Classification (NCBI taxonomy): domain Eukaryota; kingdom Metazoa; phylum Chordata; class Mammalia; order Rodentia; family Cricetidae; genus Sigmodon; species Sigmodon hispidus. The sequence continues at coordinate 440,919 of PVIH01000166.1, read as the reverse complement.
CTCTCTACCAGGACTTAAGGCTCTCTCAACAAGAGGGAAATCAAGCCAGGGACTGGAAACCTAGCTAAGTACCCAGAGTTGGAGAAGTCATGAAACTTGGAGGAAAATCTAACTACTAAACCAGTGCCATCCCTAACTATGTTCTAAATATTTATCATCATATACAAAGATGAGTATAGTCTTCATCCTTCATCAAGGAAACTTCTCTTTCCAGAAGATGGAGACCATTAAACAAAACCACAGCCAATTAAAATGCTGAGCTGTGGACCCCAGTTCCAATTGATACATCTACTGCACCTAAGGCTCAGGGGCCATTGCAGAGGAGGTGGGAAGATTGTAAGAGCCAAAGGAACAGAGTCTGCAGTGAGATTGGGTCTCCTAGAAATGTCTGAAGCTACACATAAAAAGTCTCAACATGGCTCCCCTAGCAAGACCCAAGCAAGAATGACATCAATAGGTATGTTAACATGGATTGGGAAAGCTCATGGGATCTCAACTCTGTAGTTTTAGAAAAAGAACTATAGACAGCTAAAGAATTCAGGAGAGGGGAAAATTAGTCTTCCTCAGGGAAGAGCATATTAATTTAATATCCCATACCAAGTGTTCAGTCCTGAAAATATGTTCATGGGACTAACATTATATAGACTGAGCAGGTCATATATATATGTATATATACATATATAATGCATACATACATAACAACATATTAAAAAATGAAACCATGAATTTGAAAGAGAACGAAATGGGACACATGGGAGAATTTGGAAGGAGAAAGAAGGAAAGAAGAAATGATGTAATTGTATTATAATCTCAAAAAAAGACACAGCATGTCTCAGAAATAACTACCCCTGTCTTGACTTTTGTCTGTACTTCTGTAAGGGATGGAGAGAGAGAGAGAGAGAGAGAAAGAGAGAGAGAGAGAACCCATTTTTGTGAACATTTTGTTTTCTGTTTAGTTTTTTGACTTATTTATTTATAAATTTGGTATGTTTATTTTCCCCAAATGAATATTCTGAAAAGAAAATCAGGAAAGCAATTTCATTTATAATAGCTTAAATAACCCAGTGATAAACTTAATCAAGAAACTGAAAGACTTCTAACAATAAAAAATTTAAAGCATGGAAGATGGAAATTGCAGAAAACTCAGAAGACAGATTTTTCATGTTTATGGATTGGCAGAATTAATGTAAGGAAAATGGACATCTTACTAAGTGAAATTCTACAACATGTCTAAAGACAGTCTAAATAAGTAGTAAAAACAATTTCAGAATTCACATGGAAGCACAAAGACCCTTAGCAACCAAAGCAGTCCTGAGCTAAGACCACTTCAGGAGCTACGCTTGACTTCAAATTACATGACAGAATCACAGTCACAAAACCATAGGGCACTGGTACAAAAAAGACACAGAGGTCAATGAAACAGAATGAAGGACACAAAATTAACCTCTTATAGATACAACTACATGTGTTTTTGATGAAGGTGCCAAAAGGACAAAAACAAAAACAAAAACAAAAACAAAACAAAACATACATTGAAAAAGAGATAACCTCTTTTAGAAATAGTCATGGGAAAATTCAGATATACACATGTATAAGAATGGAGTTGTAATCTTACCTCTTTTTCTATCTAAAAATCAACTTAAAATGATTCAAAAATGTCAGTCTGAGCAGAAAGTCTGACCGTGTTAGAGGAAAACACAGCCAAACACTTGAAGATCTAGACATGGGCAAGGAATTTCTGAAAGGGATTCCAATAACTCAAGAAATAACACTGAGAATTGACAAATGTTACTGCAGAAATTTAAAAAAGACTCCTCCACAGAAAAGAAAATAATTTGTCAAGTAATGAGACATTTTACGAAGTGCGAGAAAATTTTGGTCAGCTGTACATCTGACACAAAATTAATATTCAGAATATGTAAGAACGCTGAAATAAAATTAAAAGAATCCAAACATGAAGCTGAAAAGATGGCTCAGTTGGTAGAATGTGCAACATCAGGACCCATGTCCAGATTCCCAGCACCCATGTAAAAGCCTGATGTGGTGGTGTACGTCTGTCCCCAGTGCTGGGTGGGACAGGGGAAAGGTTGGGATGCTGTCTCAAAAACTAAGATGAAGACTGACTGAAAAGGATACCCAGTGCAGAGCTCTGGCCTTCACATGTACATACATGCACATATACATCACACACACACACATACACACACACACACACACACACACACACACACATACATACACACAAACCCATCAACAACAACCCCCTAGTCACCTAAACCAATAAATAGGATAATGAGGTGAACAGAGAGTTCTTTTAAAATGATCTATAAATGACTGATAAATATATTTAAAATGTTCAATATATTTAAGCTACGAGGGAAATACAAATTAAAACTGCACAAAGATTTTATCTTACCATAGCCACAAGTAACTAGCATAAAGAAAAAAATAACAGCAAATACTGGTATGAATTTAGGATAAAGGGAGCAAATGTTGGTGGGAATGTAAGTTTATACAGCAAAACACAAATCAATGATGGTATTCCTCAGAAATGTGAGGATGAAACTGTTGTTTGGCCCATATATATCATTTCTAGGTATATATACAAAGGAGTCAAAGTAAATCCCAAGGCCCTGGTCTTAAGTTTTGGGATGGCAGGCTTCTCCCTGTGTCATGGTCTGCCCTCTGCACATCATTGGCCTCTCCCCACCTCTTACGAAGGACATCACTCATGCTGGATTAGGGCCTCACACTATAGCCCTACTTAAACTTATTTGCCCCTTTAAAGATCCTATCTTTAATTGTATAGCCACATCCTTAGACTCTAGAGGGTCTTTGGGGACAGTATTCAGGGGAAATATTTGAATTCATAAGACCAGTTTTTCAAAACTTGATTTTACCAAATGTGGGATAATGTTTTATTCTTCTCATTGGTCCTTGACTGAAATCCTCAAAGTATGTCAGAGTAAGTCACAGAAAGATCCAGAAATGTAAGAAGAGTTTTTTTTTTTTTTTTAATCAAGTAAGTAAAAGGCATTATCATCCAACCAAGGTTCATTGTTTAAATTATGTTTATTTATGCCAATGCAAAATACAATAAAACCACTTAAAAAACAACCATTTTATCTTCATGTAACATAACTCTTCAGTGAACAGAAGCACTACTGTTAATGTTTTGGCCTTTTCAAGGTCCTGCCTTGGGTCAAAACAGTATTTAGAGAAAGAACAAAGTCTTCCTAATACACACATGAAAGAAACTTCTATTTTCTAAAAATCTCATTTCAGCAACAACACAAAAATAGCACAAACAGCCCCATGTATGGAATCTGCACTGCCATATTCCTGGGAGTGCAGCTACAGGTTGCTCCAGACTCCAAGGTCTTAGGATCATTTCAGGGATCCAAGGAGATCTTAGGATTTTTCTTTTTAAAATTTAGCTGTGTACTCCCTAACTGACTGATTTACCTGAGTTATTAAGAAAACAGAAAAGAAAGACTCCAGATAATCAAAGCCTATATGGATATAACTGAGAGGCGTGAAGGAGCTCTGGGACCAAGCTGACAATCAGTGGACAGCCATGAGGCCTCCACTAACATGGAAGCCATTAACCCAGCAGATAGTTCATGTCAAGGCAATAGACACTGCACAGGAATACAGCAGCCATCCCACATTCCAGGGACTCAAGTGCTATTTGTTTCATGTCAGTACACTTTCAAACTAAGATGGTTATACCATAACTAACACAATCCTTCTATCACTTTACTGACAAGAGAGTATCATGCAGTAGAGAAAGCAAAAGGTCTGGAGTTAGGACAGTCTGTCCCCAGATCTCCTGCCCATCCGCTCTCCTTCTCTGTGGAGATTCAGTGAGAGCAAAGTGCTTCAAAATGCAGCAGGAGCTAGAAGAAATGAAAGTCTCCAGAGACTTTCTCTCTAATCTGCTACTGGATTGCTGATTGCCGGGGTAGATTTTGTAAGTGGTTTTACTTATTAGAGCAAATCAGTGACACATCCACCCCATGAAGCTGGCTTGTGGATGCTGGGTGGTGGGGATGGTGTAGGAATGTCCCGCCAGAAGCACACTCCAAGAGGGACACGGTTGATGGAAAGCCACGTGACCTTTTATTCTATTACCCTAGGTTCCTTTTATATTCCTGAAAATCTTTTTGATAAACTAACAACTTAAAGCTAATTTTAAATAAACACTTCACTATAACAAGTGTGAAGTTTTGAAGACTGAAACTGAGTGAAACAATTAAGAAATCCGAGAGAACAGGAGAGAAACTTGGGAACAAGAAGGAAATTGAGCACATGAGATTTATATCTTCAGTTTTATGGACAATATAATTTATAAATTACTTCTTCCTCATCTGGGAAACAAAGCATTTGTTTGTGTACATGACTTTTTTTTTAAAAAAAAACTTTATTTTATTTATTTACTTATTTGCCTTGGTGTTTTGCCTGGAACTGGAACTACAGACAGTTGTTAGCTGCCATGTGGGTGCTGGGAATCGAACCCTGGTCCTCTGGAAAAGCAGAGGGTGCTCTTAACCGCTGAGCCATCTCTCCAGCCCCTGTACATGACTTTTAAGTGTGTACAAATCTAGGCGATTACTAACATTCAATTCTCAATCTTTCACTTGGGATATTACTGGAAGAACTGTATTGTTTCTGCTGATGGGAAACCAAAATCTCATTTCTCACACTTTAAAAAAATCATCTAGAATGATGTGGCATGCTATTAATCCCAGCACTCAAAAGGTAGAGGCAAGTGGATCTTTGTGAGTTCAAGGCCAGCCTGGTCAGGTGCAGAACAGCCTGGACTTTGTAGAAAGACCCTGCTCAAGAAACCAAAAACCAAACGAACCAACCAAACAAAAATCCTTCAGGAAATGGGAGATTTTCTGCAAGTTTAAAAAATGTGGCCAGTGTGGGTACATAACAGAAGCATAAGAACTCCATGATTTTGCAGAGACAAAGACTTTAGGTAGCTGGATTCAGAAGAAAATGAGATTGTAACTCTGAACATTTTTCAAATGCAAATCAAGTCTCCATGAATCATTTTGAAAATTTTTTTTGAGACATCAATGCAACAGAGTTCATATTCTTCAAGTGATCTTGAATCCACCTCTTTGCTTAGGCTGTTCTTCTCTTGATTATTTTGAAGTGGCGACAGTGTCACTTTCATGTTGAGAATGCCTGATGTCCAAATGACCTATTATTAACTCAAGTCAACCTGCTTTGAAGCAACAAAGAAGGACAAACAGTGCATTAACCTTTATCATCAGTGAGGTTGACTTTCTCTGGCCAAAGTAGATTTGTCTACCTGTCTGTGGAAAGGCTCACCTTGTGCTTTTCCCTGTGTTTGTAGGTCACATTCTTAAAGGTGCTGGTGGATCCTCTGTACAGTGGATTGGTACCCTAAAGGACACAGGGGAAAAGATTCAAAGAAAGAAGATACATTTTGTCATTATACCACTTTAAATGTTTCCATTATAGTTTAAATTGGAGAGTCAAGCACAATTTGGAAGCTATTCAGATAATTTTAATAAATTTTAAATGTTATTCATCTTTATTTCATTTTTGTGTAGTGCATGTGTATGTTCACTTCTAAAATAATTATTTTCAATTTTATTGTACTTAATGACTTAGAAGAAGGGCATCCATATGCCAGTGTGCCTGTGGAGATCAGAGGGTACCATGGAAGCCACTTCTCACACTCCATCATGTAGGTCTTGAGAATCAAACTGAGTTCATTAGGCTTGGCCACAAGTTTGTTACCCCCAGAGCCATTCTCCCTGACCCTCCACCTTAGGTTTTTACAATAGTCTCTCATTTAACCAGGAGCTCACCCATTTGGCTAGACTGGCTGGCTAGTAATCTCCAGGGCTGTTTGTGGAAGGAATACCCACACACTTATAGTCACCACCCTCCTATACTCTGGGAAGAAGCCCAATAAACTCAATGGTGCTCCAGGATAAACACTGGTGGAATTATGCCTGGTTTGTCACGGGACTTTAGGAGGAAGGGAGATACAATTCACAGCTTCCCAGGGCAAGGAATTTTATCTACAACTGGACAGAACAAAATTGAATTTGTTCTCTGAAGAGCTGAAGGAAACAAAAACATCTCCTGACCTCACCCACCTTGCCCTTAGGTTCACAGTAGCTTGTCTTCTCAGTGAGAACCAATCCTGTACAGCTGCTGCTTTGAGCCAGTGTCCTAACCTTTGACCCAGTGCTGTGTTGGCTTTGGTCACATGACTTCAGAGAGACAGCTGCATCTCTGCACTGAAGGTAAGAAGTAGTTCCTTGGCTAGAGTCCATGGTGCAGGAAAGCCAGGTTACTATACTGTCTCTGCTCCTAAGATCAGCCTGGATAGTTTGTCCAGCTGCCTGAAGTATTAAGACCTTTGAAATATTAGGACAAACTTATGTGGTCTCAGGTAGATGTAAAGTCTCATTTGCAATAAAATTCAGAAAAAGTTTTATAAAGTGAAAGAACTAGAAATTACTTGGGAAAGTAGGCAGTTGAAGAGACAAGATTGGAAAACATGAGTTGCAGGTGGGGAATGATAGCTGAAGCCTGTGCTGAAGAGAGAGGGCGGATAAGGAAAACCAAATTGGCTGTGATCCAGGCCAGCTTAGGTTTTATAGGACCTGGTACTCGTTTGTAGGCCCCACCCCATATCTGTCAATTATATTGAAATACATCTACTTTCCACATGAAATAGAATTGTGAATGTGTGTGTTCTGTACATGTGTGTGCAGATATGCTTGCCTGTGTGTGGCATATATAGGAGGCAAGTTGTCAGTGCTGGGTGTCTTCTTTTATTGGGCCCCTTCTTAGAGACAGTCTCTCAATGCTATGGAGCTCACAATTTTGGCTACACTGGCTGGCACGTGAGCCCCAGGATCTGCCTGTTTCTAAGCTCTCCAGCACTAGAGTTGCAGATTTGAGTTGCTTGGTCTGGCTTTTACGTGGCTGTTAGGGATATGAACCCATGTCTTCTTGCTTGCAAGCCTTATTCACTGAAACCCACAAAATAGATCTTATAGTACTCTAAAGGGGATGACTCAAGTTTCAAGAGATAAGGCAACACCATGTTATTTTGCAGATAATCATTCACTTTTTGCAGTTTTTATTTATTTTTAAACTACTTCATTTACTCAAGTCTAGAATAGTTCAGCGGCCCCTGGTATAGGGTTCAAGGGATTAAGATCCGACCCTAGCAGGAAGGTAAGGAATATATGTGAAACTGGAGAAGGAAGAGCGTTCGTTCACATTACTACTGAGCGTTCACATTACTACTGAGGTGTGGAAGGAGGTGTGTCCTGATCACAGTTCAGGAGAGCTGTAGTTGGCTTTTGTGAGCAGCCATGGAAATAGTCAGTGCCATATGCATTATTGACCTCCCTTTGTGAGATGTCCAATTGACACTCAGGCTTAAGGCCCGACCTATAGTGGGTGATTGTCCATGTTTAAACAAGGCCAGTTCTCTCTAAGTATGTAAGGTGATCAAGCAGATTTTCTTCAGAATATTGAGGCCCTGACCTAAGCCTGAAATTTGGGAAGTCAATGACACTTTTTTTTTTCAGGCTTGAGCAGAAGCAGTAACTAGAAAGCCCCATCATTGACCCACAGCTTCATGAACAACTGCCGAACTACAGACCCAATTTGCTTAGCACAGAACAAAACCAATCTATGGCTTCTAAGAAATGTCAGGCTATCCCCCATCCCCAACATACACACAAGTTGTCATCCAAGAGAGAAATTGTCTAATCAAAGACGAATTTAAATATCTTCCATTTGTATTTTTAGAAGAAAAATGCTGAGGTTTTTTTTTCTTTTAAAAATGTAATAAAAGGTAACCTTTCTTTTTAGTCCTGACAAAATATTTTGGGAGGCAAGCATGAAGATTTGTCTCCAACTCTGTCCCCTTAAGAGTCCAAGGGGCCCAGTGGGTCAGGTGACCTCACTGTTTCTTCTGTTCCTGGGTTTTAAAGAACAGTTAAGTTCATCCTTTGAGAAGAAATGGGTTTTAGATAAGAACTGAATTAAATGGAAGACTTTTAAAATGTATGCACCAAGCATACATTTGTCCCAGAAGAAGGATATGCTAGTGGAATTTGGACTGTATATTGAATTGAACCTCTTTTGCATGCAAATGAAAAATTATTACCTGGTCATCATCTAGTCAGGAACATCAAACATTTGTTATTCAAAGAAACTCAATTTAACAGGAAAGTAATATTTCCCATTTATGCTTTTATCTGTTTAATGTGTGGTTTTGTCCCATTTTAGATGAAGTTAACAGCTAAATTTTGGCATTTGAATTTCAGTCATGTTTAGCTTCCTGAGGGAGAATAATTCATGTTTTGGGGGAAATTAACTGTTAATTAAAATGCTATTCTACAGATATTAATCATTTGTCAGCACTCATGCCTGTGTCTGAGAACATTAAAATATGCTGGTTAGTAGACACGCATCACAAAATAGTCAAGTGTTTGTCTGTAGAATGAGAACACCAGCTCATTATTTCCAGAAGCTTCAACCAAAGACTATCCTTAGAGCAAATTAATGATTGGGGCTCAACTCTACCTGTACCAGAATTTTGGGGAGCCTCTGAACTTTTGACTGAATTATTTTCAACCCGACACCTGCCTTCACCTCTTCCTCCTACATATTTCAGTTTGCCTCACTAAAAACTACAAATTATGCACCCAGTGACTCAACATGCCTTTGTTAAATCTAATCACATTAAGCATAAATCCTTGCTATTATTCTAGTATCCAGAGTGTTTCAACTGTTTTCTGGTTGTCTTACAAATATAATCTTACAGCTGGACTGTTCCAAGTCAGGGCTCAAACCAGGTTCACAGGTTGAATTTGTTTATTATATCTAAAGCATTTTTACTCAAAAGATAAGGTAGATTAAATGTATTATTAGCCCTTTCACTGTGTTCATTATGATTAATTTGAAATCATTCTCCATAATATAAACATTCTTTATCAAAAATGGAAAATTCCATTTGCTTTTAGAACTGAGGATATTGCTCTAGGCTTGAGGAAAATAGTGTTAACATCAATTTATTTAGGCAGATGAACCCAAAGGCATATTGTGTTTGCCTGTGTTTTCTCCAGTGAGTTCACTGCTTTTGGAATCAGTCGTGTAAGATAATTGCTATTAGATAGATAGACACACCATTAGAGATTGAGAGATGAAATTAAAACCATGAAATTGTTTCTGGGGGTCCCTAGAAATGTAATTATCTCTCCCATGGAAAATAAAAACACTGACAATTGTAGTCCTGTTTTCTGAGAAGACATTTAAATTATATCATTGAATACATATATTTAGAGGTTTATTTCATGTAGCTCCTTAAATTTTATGTTATTCAGGAAAAACTGCCTGGTATTTAAAAAGGTCTATCAACTTTACTTTGTTGCCCATGATATTAGCAACAGGTATTTCCATGGAAATTGGCACAAACTGTCATACTTTCCATGAACATTATCCTGTTAGCTAGAATACAATCAATTTAGAGAAATGCTTAGCTATAGACCTGTGTTTTGTTTAATGACATTGCCTCCACAACAGTTCTAAGTCATCATAGCAGGAGTTCATAGGTTTCTCCAGGTCTTACAAGGTCACCACACTAAGATAGCAGGTGTCATGAGGACAACCTGGAACCAGACAATGACTTCTTCTGCTCCCTAAGATTAAAATGAAAGCTGTTGGAACATGGAGTGTCATGGAAGTGACCTCTGAACTCTTATTTCTACGGGGGATGACTGAGTACCTGATCGTTTCCATCAAGTCTCCAGAGTTCACATACCGTTTGCCACTTGGCCTTCGATCGTTCTGCTTCAAATTTAGCAACTTCTTTCCGATCGTGAAATGATACTAGCAGCTTCCAAATGCAGAGCAGGACGACTCCGATGAGCAGGATAGCCAGCGACACTCCCAGCATGATCATGGGGATGTTTGGAGGTTTGGGACAGTCTGTGGGAGCCGATGAAATAATCTTTAGAAGCTGTGACAGTTACTGTTTTATTGTAAGATAGCTTCCTCCACCCCTCACTTCAATGCAGGGACTGAATCCAGACTACTGGACATACCGCCCAATCACGATCCCCCAAGCTACATCTCCATCTCATGAAATGAAAAGACCTTTCTCCAGAGGAGAGAAAATGGGAGGAGCAGAGGGAAAAGGAAATGGCGGTTGGGATGTAAAATAAATGAAAATTTTAACTAATTAAAAATGATAAAAGAAAAAGAAAAGACCTTTCTCATTGAGTGTTTTCTACAGAAGAGGGGAAATACTGATATCTTCCTGTCCTGTTGAATTATTTTTCTAAAACTGAGTTACTTGTTTAAAGATAGGTTTGTATTTATTCTCATTGGAATAAAAAATTGAAAACAATTCAAAAATGAATTTATAATCAGATTTCTATATCCTTGGTTTTGCACACACAGGTGTAACAAACTATGGATTGAAAATATGTCTTTATTGAACATATTGAACATATTTTTCTTGCTGTTGCTCTCTAATTGTAAGTATAATATGTTCACATAGCAGTCACATTGTACTGGGTTTCAATCTTCTCTCTCTTTCTCTCTCCCTCCCTCCCTTCCTTCCTTTTTTCTTTCTAACACCTCTTGCATCCCAGGCTAGCCTCAGACTCTATAGACAAGTAAGACCTTGAACATCTGAACATCCTGCCTTTACCTCCTCAGTGCTGGGATAACAGGTGTTTTACACTATACCTGGTTTTATTTAAGTGCTGGGAGTTGAACCCAGGATTCTGCATGTGCTAGACAAGCCCTCTACCAACTCAGCTATGTCTCAATCCTCACATCACATTTTGTAAGTGTGTAAATCTAGAAATGATTTTAGGTCTATGGGAAGATGTGTAAATACTATGCAGATTTAAAGGCCTTCAGGATTAACAGGTTTGGGTATCTGGCATCGGAGAATCTGGACCTGATCTTTGCAGATATGGACAGATGACTAGACCAGATGGCCGACTTTAAAACTGTAATACAGCAGGGTGACAATTTTGTCAAGGATTTCCTTGAATCATGAACAGTCTCAAGATTATATTAAAAATTATTAGTTCAGCTTGGTTGCCCATGTCTGCAGTTACAGAATTCATCAGGCAGATACAGAACATATTAAAAGCCAACTTGAGCTCCACAGTGAGACCCTCTCTCACAAACCAAAGCTGGGAGTGTAGAACATTTGCTTAGCATGCACAAAGATTCAGGTCCATATTCAGAATGAAAAATATTGCCCTTTACTGCAGGTCCCTGGCCCACTCCCCCACCCAATAAAAACAGAAGATAATCATAGCTTTCTGTTTTATGCAATGCTCTGGTGTCCTGGATGTTCCTAGACCAGAAGAGGGCAGGTTCAGTTCTCATCAGATATACAGTAGTGTGGATTCAGTCATTGTGACCCTTGACCTCTTCCTCAATTTTCCTGATGACAGCTACATACAGGAGTGATCTTGCTTATCAAAATCACAGCCTCCTAGACCCCTCTCCAAGACATTATTTCAGTGGTTCGTGGGTAGTGCCACAGCTTAGATATTATTACAGATATCTAAGTCACTCTTATGACCAGGGAAGTATAGGGAATCAGATACACTCAAACTGAAGATTCTATGAAATATTATTTTGGATCTATCAATGGTATTAATGTAACTTAGCAGTTAGTTACTCTGCACCTTCCTCTGTAGGCAGGAAGATGACTGATCCCTTTGCAATGTGCCAGCAAGATGATAAATCTCTTAATGGAGCATTATAATTAAGCCCTTCTTTTGCTTTCCTAGAAAGAAATTTCACATCAAATAATCATTAAATAACTGTATCCATACACAAGAAGTGAAGCAACACCTGACAGTAGCTGGGGGAGAAATGCAGCAGGCTTAGTGTAGCCTCCACAATGTCACTCTTAGATAATTTATAATGGAGAGCTGAGAGCCAAGGACTGATCATGTGGCTTTTCAGACCTGAATCTGAACGGCCCCCTAGCATCCTGATGCCTGATCTTATACACCTTTTCACCTTTTCTGGGTGAAAAGCCATGTAAATACATTATGAGGCAACAAGCAGAATATAATGGCCTACTTACTATAGTACCAAGAGCTAAAGGCTGTGTTGTAGCCAGCAAATGAAACATGGCTATGTTCCTTAGAAAATTTACTGATTCAGCTGTATCTTTGGCTAAGAAATGTGTGGGTAGGAACCTAGCATGCTCCTGTTCATAATAAGAAGCAGCTTGTTAGTACCTGCAGCTGGAGGGTGAATCAAGGGATATTCTGGTAGGGGATCAATGAGGAAAAGGTGTGGCTTGGGAGAGAGAACCATTTAAGACACAAGGTCCTGGGATACTGGGAATTTCTCATGAAAACATTTTATCCCAAGTTCCAAGGCAGGCATCACAGCACAGACCTCTGCTTCCCATGCTCTCCATGATTTTTCTCTGGACTGAAGAGAGATCCATAGGTGGGAGGAGAGGGTTAGCTCTACTCCTAGGTATAATATGGCCTGTCAAGCTGGGTCATTGCTGTACCTAATGCTGAGGTCTTGAATATCTAATTCTAAGCTGGTAGATGTACCATATGTGACTATGGGGCACTGGAAATGTAACATCTGAATCAGGTTGTACTGTAAGTATTAAACAGTTATCCCATGGTCTAAGATGAAAAAAAAGTAAAATCTTAATGGTTCTTTTTATGTTGACTTCATATTGAAATGAGGACATTTTAGATAGATACAATGGTAAAGAAAACTAACTTCCTTCATTTACTTTTTTTTAACTTTTTAATGTGGTTTCTAGAAAAAAAAAAAGGTATATTTTATACAGTTTGCCTAGCTGTCCCATTGGACAATGCTAACATATTTTAGTTTCAGATATTTATTACAACTATATAGCCAGTGGGAGGCAGTGTAGTATAGTGGTTAAGAGCCTGGGCTCCAAGCCAGGCTGTTGGAATTCTTTAGGCAAGCAGTTCTGGGTTTAATTACTGCAAGACATAGCAATGTACTTTTTTTCTCATGCCTCAGTTTCCTCACCCATAGTACAAAAACACTAGTACCAGATTTATAGGGTTGATGAAGATGCTGAGTGAATCAGTGTATAGGAAACATGAGGAGCGACGTGTGTAGCCAGGGTCACATACAAGCCTTGTGACATTTGATGCATTCCTCTCCTTCTGTGTCTCCAGAAGGCCTGGATTGTCCACGCTCAGTGCGCAGATGTAACACCTGCAGTGATAAGGCTCCCTCCAGCAAAGAAAGGCCAGCTGTCATTTTTCCACATCTGTCATGACTTGTAGGCTCTGACTGTCCCAGTGGTTCTCAACCAGTGGGTCACAACACCCTGGGGGGGATTGAACCCCTTCACAGGGGTTGCCTAAGACCATTGGAAAACACAGTTATTTGCATATGATTCGTAACAATAAGTAAGCTACAGTTATGAAGTAGCAACAAAATAAACTTCCGGTTGGGGTCACTACAGCATGAGGAGATGTATTAAAGGGTTATAGCATTAGAAAGTTGAGAACCACTTTGAGTGATGCAATGCCATGCCTACATCCTCAGCAGCAGCCAGTATGCTGGACGAACTCCTTTTTCAATTTACTTAGAGGACACTGGGAAACATTAACTTCTCCCTGCTTTCCATTTTACCTTCTTTCTTATCCTGTGGCTTCTAACTTTAAAGCCACAGGTCTCATCTTAGAGAGGAAGGAACTCCTGATGCTTTGGGGGGTAGGCTACAGCCTCTGGACCTCTGGAAAAACAAGGCCTGCTCAGGAACAGGGCATTTGGGGTATCCTTGGGACTGTCAGGATTGAGATTGTGGAATCTCAAGGAGATTATTTTTTCTTCCCTCACTACAAAAGAATAGTGATAAATAAGACACACTAATAGAAAGGCACAGACATCTGTGAGTGCTCTGAAGGTTGGCATGTTGGTGCGTTTCTCACACTGAGTACAAGAATAAAAGATCAGGCAACAGTTCAGTCACAAGACAGCATTTATCAGCTGAAGGAATGTTCCATGGGCGGGGTGATGGGGGAGAGAAAGAAAAAAAAAAAAAAAAAGATCAAGGCAGTCAAGCACAGAATCTTGTACAATGAAAGGAAGGCCTTCTGCGGAAAGTCGATTTGTTTTGGGATGCGTTTTTCCAATAGAATCAATATTTTAAGGGATGGTCTTGATTTCAGGATAACATGCTAAAGTCACTACAATTACAAATGCAGCCATGGGGATGCAGCTGGAGAGCCTGACTGTGTAAAGCTGACAATGAGGAAACTGGGTTTTTTTTGTTTTTTTTTTTTGTATTATGAAATAATTTGGTTTTGCACAATATGATTTACCATGTGATTTTTTTTTAAACTGATGACTGCAAGATGTGTTTTGTGTTCATGTTTCTCAGAAATTTGCACATGGTGGTTCTAAATGTCTGTTGCCAGGTGCCGTGTGCCCTCCCAAGCATCTGAACCATATTCACAGTCATCCCCACATTTCATGGGCTTTGACTGACCTCCAGCTTTGTCTTGCCCTTGGCACAGTAACGTGACATTTCTCTGACCATTTTCTTGATCGTAACATGAGGTTTACGTTCACTTTGCAGGTATTTGGTATCACCTTTTCAACCTCTGGGGTGATACCAATTTCTTTTCGTTTCAAATTCAGGACTTAACATTCTTCCAGCACACTGAAAAGCAAGCACACATACACAAAACCCATCTGCTTTATACCATACCCTGTGTGTGCTGCTGTTATCTGGGCAGGACCTTAAGCTCCAAACCCAAGCCTGATGGAATCGGATTTAACACAGATGTCATTTCTTTAGGACATTTTAGGGTGGGGCAGGTCATTACTGAAAACACAAAATGTGAGTCACCTGTGAGTATCTAAGAATGCAGCCCAGCTTTGCTAGCACAGTGGTTCCAAAGAGAGCTTGGACCAGCTCTGCTAAATTGGATTGTCGGAATAATAGACCCTGTGCATGAAAACATGCTGACTCAGGTTACAAGCATTGCAGATAAACTGCAGAGAAGTCCGATACCTACACAATTTGAAAGTATCTTAAAGATATGTTCTCTACAGCTTCTCTTTCTGTGTAATATAAACTTGTCATCTCCCTTGGCGGGAGATGAAATTTCTGTTGGAGCATTCCTATGTTAGAAACTGATTCCATGTGTTGACATGATTGAAAACCTACAGAAGCGGAAAACAAGGAGCTCTTGGATACCCTGGTCTGGTATCACTCAGTCAAGGCTGCTTCAAACTGAATGCAATCCTCTTGTCTCATTCTCCGGAATACTGGGATCATAGGTGCATTCTGAATGTCCGATACTTTGCCATCTTCTGTAATCACACCCTTATTTGTTGCCATTCCTGATCCAACCTTATCATTTAATTAGCCATTGCTGTGAGGCTCTCTTTGGCACACATATTACATTCATTGTTCCATTTATTCCTTGAGTTATCTCTTAAACAATTGTGCAATCATTTTTCCCATTTTACAGATGAGGAAATAGGGAAAGTCAAGTAGATCCCACAATTTCAGGCAGGGATTGCACATCAAAATAATTTCTTCAGCTTGGCTTTAACATCTGCTATAGTCCTTCCTGAAAGTTTTTTAGAGAGACACACCTGTTGCTTATATTTCATTTTCTCAATCCACCTTTCCATAGTGCCAGCAGCTAGCTGTCAAAGTGCTTGATACAATAAATGTCATCACATTATCTCATCTTTAATAAAAGACATAAGAACACAACAAAGGTTTTAATGAGGACCTTTCAACCTTCAGAGAAGCACTTCACCCCAAACTTTGAAATGTCTTTTCTGGCCAAGTTTCCTGAAGTGACTTTCTGGATCTCCTTCTACCAGGTCATATCACTTCACATTCACAATGACAACGGAACACAAGATACCCACCTTTTTCATTGATGTTGTGAATGATGGTTTTCCCCTCATTGTCTGTGGTTATTAGGAATGTAATAAGACATTCATTTTCTCCTTGTAGAGAGCAGGAAACAGAAGTATCCTTTGAAAAATCTGCAGATAAAAGAGCCATTCATTAGGGTAAATGAGATTTCAAAAGAGATAATTTTTAAAGCAAAGCAGTATTGAGTTTTTCAGTATGCAAATTAGAGTTCTCAGGACTGTGAAATGGGAATTAAAATGCATAGGATTTTCTCCTATATGAGATGTTTGGTTTTACTTGTGTTCCAGAAGAACATCTCCAGATGTGGTCAATCAGGTCTGACCATCAATATCACCTATCAATCCAATGGAGGCAGATTTCAGCAGAATGAAAACAGCACAAGGCAGGTGCCCATGGCTGCCTGGGGAATAGAATGGCTGTGGTTATGGTAATGAGGGGACTGCATGTCCCTCTCTGCTCAGGGCTTCTGGGAATATGGCTAGATTATGGAAACTGATGCTAGTGGAGAGGGCTTCTCACAATGGTGCAGCCAGGATGCTGGCTTCGTAATGTCACATGGTGAGAATAAATAAATATCAGAAAACTGAGACAGAGGTTTAATGTATCTTAGAGATTCACAGGGTAAGGAGAAGCTTCAAATTAAAGGAACCCCAGATTAAAAGGAACACTAGTCAGACATGCTGTATACCTTTTTTCTTAATAAGAAAGTGAGATTTTACTTCAGTCCCGCCTCCTGAATGTTTTTTCTTGAGAACCTTACTCAAGAGGTTGAAAATAAATTCCATGATAATAATTAGTAATAAAATTTTACTTGTGGTGATAAAAATTTAAAACTCTTAGCTCACAATCAAAAATTCTGATGGTTCAACTACTCTGACAAATTTATCTAGCATTCCCTGAATGAAAGGAAAATAGATTAGTTTTACAATTCTTATTTTAATTTGGAATTTTTTGATGGAACTATTACAGTTTTTCAGAAACACGTAATTAAAATAACAATTATTCTGTATCTAAACTTCTAAGACACATGCTCCAATATTAGAATGTAAAGACAGATTGTGAAAACCAAATTGCCCCAGGTAATCTTGGGCCCACTTTTTCTAGAGTGTAATTTTTCTCATTAGCTTACATTTTTTCTTTTTTCTTTCTTTTCTTCCCTTTTTTTCCTCCCTCCCTTCCTTTCTTTCTTTCTTCCTCCTCCTCCTTCTTTTAGATAGGTTTTCTATGTATAACCTTGGCTGTTCTGGAACTTGCTCTGTAGACCAGGCTAGCCTCAAACTCAGAGAGATCTGCCTACCTCTGCCTCTCAAGTGCTGGGATTAAAGGTTTGTGCCACCACCATCTGGCAGTTTAAGAAGTTTTTAAATGTGTAATAAAAATCATTTGTGTATGTGTGTGTGAGAGAGAGAGAGGGAGAGAGAGAGGAGAGAAAGAGAGAGAGAGAGAAAGAGAGAGAGAAAGTATGTGTGTGTGTTCTTACAGGAAAAATCAATCACCTATCTAGGCTACTTAGGGCACAGAAATGATAGTCATAGAATATATAAATATTAAGTTGTCATTGTTTGTTTTCTTTGCATTTAAATTTTAAGAAAAAAACCTGATAGAACCTGTGACTATATGCCTTCTATCATTCACAACAACAGGAACCAGTAAATAATAAATTCAGCATTCTAAATGAGATTTGGTACAATAGATTTATGTGAACTAAACTGGTTTTGAATTCATTAGCAGCATCTCTTTATGTACATATGAATATTTAAAACTGTAATGCAAATGATCCTTGTTCAGTCATTTCCATATGCATACGACCATCTGACTCACCTAGGCCTGGAGACCCAGCTCGCGTGTTCTAATGGGAGAGACTGATGTGCACAGGACTCCGGCATTAGGTGATGATTAGACTTATTAAAATACTCATTCTAATAAGATGTCTTGGATGAAAAGACTTAGGAAGCTCTTGGCAACTTGGCCCTTGTTATTTCGTGTTTGATGGGAAAGTGTAGGCACCCTCATTTAATTCATCATTTAGTTCTTTTATGTGACCTTCCCCTCACCACTGCTTAACTTCTGCTCCAATAACCAAGACTCACGAAGTCTTGGAGAGCGTGCTTTTGTGCTTTTGCATTTTGGAGCATTCTCTTTCTTCAGTCTCTGCCGCAGAAGTAAGAGCCTACCCGACTCTCTTGAACCCACTTAAGGGGACATCAGGCTTTCAGGTGGAATGTATGTGGCTGACTTAGCATCCTCATGTCAGGAATATTAATCCTGCTTCTTTATTTCCTTTTAAATAGCCACACTGAAGCACCTGGAGGCTTACTGTCTTTGGCCAGGATTATTTGGGTTTTGATGGAACTGTGGATTTACAACTTCCCTCCTAGACTTTGATGACTCCACCATCCCATTTCTTGACTCCTGAAGGCTAGATGTGCCCTGTTTTGCAGTGTTTGGGTGTTAAAATAGTATTTTCTGATGTGCCATGAAAGATTTGCATAATTAGCTACTAAGGTTTTCTTTTGTTGTTCATAGAAAATGGTTCTCTATCTCTCTCCCCCCTTCCGTCCCCCCCTCTCCCTCCTCCCCTCCTCTCCTTTACCCCCTCCCCCCTTCTCTCTTTTTTGTGAGACCTGAATTACTGCTACTTAATAATACAGGGATACAGGGAAAATAAGATCTTAGGCAGCCCAGAAAATTCATGTTCAGTGAAGAAAGAAAAACATGTAAGTGAGGATGGGGGGTGGAGAAGGAGAGGCAGGTCTAAAGAATGTAGAAAACATGAATGTCTATTTTCACAACACTGTGTTTTAAGACATCAGCTCTGGCATCAGTTAACTGTTTTGAAAGTAAAGAGTTTCCCAAAGGTGGCAGCCATATGTGTTGGGGAGGGTGGTTCTACATGAAGATAAATTTAGAAATTTCTCTTTTACATTAATGCCTCTCCTGCCCCTCCTGGAGACTCACACCTGTATTTAATTTAATGTACATAGCAATTCTGAAGATGCGCAAAGCTCTGGGATCTTTAGTTTACCATTTCCAGAATGGGATACATTTCTAAAATGTTTATGACTGTGGGTGCTTTATTTTGTTGAACTTTTCAGAGATAGTGTTTGGTGGGCAAACATTGAGTAACAATGTTCTGAAATTAAGAAGCACAACTCTTTCATTAAAATGGGATTAATAATGTTAGAAGTGTCCACCTCAGGCACACACACACAATGGGTAAATTCCTATGCGTTATGTAATATGTCTGTTTACTCCATGTCCTTAGCAGAGGAAAATAGTTGCTAAAAGACTCTTAGAAGAGCAAGCATGATGTCATCTTTTCAAACTAGTGTGACAACATCAGTGGGCTAGATGCTGTAAACGGGATTTATAAAGAGGCTATTAGAAAGGTGTCTTTTAAACTCATAGTTGGCTAAAACTCATGTTCACTTAAGACTGTCCCGATTAGTGCTCAGATAATAGTTCACTGAATTTTTTCATTTTCCAAATTAGAAACTATAGTATCCTTCTTTCTTACAGACACTTTGATCAAATACAAAAGAATACAAATATTCTAAAAGCCACATAAGCTAATTTTTCTCCCCAGCCCACACATCTTTGCCAGTGTGCTCTGAAAACCGTGAACTTAGACACAGCAACTGCCCTGTTCACACCTCAACGGCTGACACCATCCTGCTTTACTCCTTAGCAGCACATTGCATTTCCCATGTTGCTGGTGAATGGAGCTCTAGTCATTTACAGGCATTTTTCTGCAATTTCTGCTCATTTCCCAGAGACAGCTGGTAAATATCCCCACTGCTGTGAAATGAGCCGGGAGTACACACTGAGATGCATACCAGTTACTGATGTGGACACTCCACAAATGCTGCTCTTCTTTGGTGCTTTTACATGTCTGACCTTTGGAGTCAAACAAAGCACACAGCATCTCATTCCATTTGCTGCTAGCCCAGAGGAGGGTGTTAGGAGCACTCCTCATGCCCTACCAAACCCAGTAGCTCAACTCAAGCATCACTGCCATTTTGAAATAAAGTACTTTAAAAAATAAATGTCTTTATATACTCTATTTTGGAAACACATTAATTTTTATATTTTAACTCCATCTATCCAATATATGTATCCTATAGGCCATATGATATCCTCTGATCATCTCCCTCAGCCACTTCTCTAAGACACACAGAGCCATGCCCATGTAGCAAGTTAATGCACTTTATGATGCTCTAATCTCAGGTGGTCCCAGCCATCCTTTTGGGAAGAGGCAGCCATCCCTTCTGTTGTAAAGTCCCCATGTTCCTTTTTAAATGCACTTTCTTGCTCAGCTAAAATGCAGTTGTGCTAAATATTTGAGATGCGATTTTGCCACTAGATTCTCATTTTAAATAATTAAACATGACAGAGGGAAGCAGAAGCTCAACTTGCTTAGCAGTTAGAAGAGGGACATTTTTATCTCGGAGGATAAAATGGAATGCAAGAGGAATGGAAGGATGGTGATGTAAAACCCAGGCTGTGCTGCTGAAAGCACATTGGAGGGGCAGGTGGACACCAGCTAGTCCCTGCAGAATACTTCAAAGATCTGCAATTTACATTCAGGGAAGCTGTTCCTGCAGACTTCATCTCATCTTGAAATAAGGCAATCGCCCAATAAAAGAAAAGTTCAGGCTTTCAGTGACAGTAAGAGCCATTTCTTCATTTTTTCCTTCTTACTAGTTTGGAAAATACAGCCCTGTAGAATGCGCTAGTCACTCCTGTCAAGGAGAGGCGAACTTGATAACAGAGCTGAAGAATGGCCATGGCTTTAAATTGCTTGTTTCTTACATCATTATTTCTTTAGCTTTAGAAAAATGTATTTATTCTTAAAAAGGGGACAGAGAGCTCTAGCACCTAGCTCCTGGTACAGATGAAGTCAAGTTACTGGGCGTTCCTTGCCTCACACGGTGTCTGCCTCTCAAGAACTATGTGATAAAAGACGAGGCTCACCTTCCTCACTGATGGTGGCACCGGCGGCTTTGCATTTGTCTCTGCACTCTTCTCTGTCCTTGCCCTCTGCAGACAGGTAGCATTCGATGCAGCTCCTGCAGGGGACAGCAGAGTTCATGAGCTCATACTGGTGGGAAACAGGCATGCCGTCGGTATGTATGCCTCTTTACTCTCCTCACTGGTAACATCGACCTCTTGGTACTTTCAGGAAGAGGACTGGGTGACATTTAGGAGGATGTTAAATTGTTCTTATTTCCATTCCATAATCAGTACTTCCCAGCCAGCCTTGGTGACAGTGTTTATTATCATTTTTCTATAGAGATGGCTCCGGATTGGCTAAGAAAAAAAATACTCCAGTATTTGATTTAGCCATATTTTCATTTCACATTTTCAACATAAGGGAGTGTTTATATCCATAAATATGATTAGAGTCTAGACAAAGTTATGAATTTCTTAATCCAAATGATCCATATCTCAGCAAGAATTCAAAGAATGATGAGTGCTCTTAATATATGCCAAATGTGATTATTCTAAAATTCAATTTTCTGTTACTCTTTTGAATAAGTATAAGCCTTGATAGTGGGTTTCTAAAGCTTCGGATTATAGCCTGGTTCTTCATTAATTCAGGTTTCTAAATAAAAGATTGCTGCTTATAGAAAGTATATTTTCAAGCATACAAGGAAATTATATTACTTTAAAGATGTCTATAGACCAGTAAAATGTAGGACTTGAATTTATCATGTGCTACAAATAACTTTACAAATAGATTCATTTTGGAGTAGGACAAACCTGCAAACATTTTTTTCCTGTGGGGATGCATCATGTCATGGGAACAGACAGTCTTCAAAGGAATTGAAATGCATATGCCCATGGGATGTCAGCTGAAACCATGCTTCCTTTGTTGTGAAGACCATAAACTTATTTCATTGTTACTGCATAACTATTTTTCTATGGTTATGAATTATGGTGTAAATATCTGATAAGCAACGTATCTGATATATGACTCTTATCTTGCTCTTGGCAGGATCCGCAACCACCTGGTAGTGAGAACTCAGGTGTTGTCATGAAGCTGCTTTTGTGTTTTAAGTGTATCAGGGCAGGCTTGGTGGAGGCCTGGAGCACACCACAGAGACTCTTCATACCTCCTTGTGCATCTCACTGTGACTGCCCCGGCAAGACTGGTCTATCCACAGCATCCTCTACACCCCACTGTGACTGCTATGTCTCTGTTAATTACTTGAAAAAATAATATGGGATTGGGGGATGGCTCAGTATATAAAGAGCTTGGCATGCAAGTGTGGAGGACCAGAATTCAAATCCCCAGAACCCACAGAAAAACCAGGCAAGTGTGGCAACCACCTGTATCCCAGAACTCGAGAAGCAGAATAGGGCATCTGTGGCAATTACCCTGGAATTGGAGAACTCTGGGTTAGGATACCCTACTTTATTAAACAAAGGGGGAACGTGATCAAGGATGATATCTGATATCAAATAACTCACCTACAACCCCCTCACAAACATATGCCACACTACATACGTATACACATGCAAGCATAAAATCCTGTCTTTCTCTTAGACACCTAGCACTTGTGAAGGCAGAAACCATAACTGCTTACTGAATGCCTATGAATTGTCACCATGTTTGGCACACAGCAGGCACTTAATACTGTTAGGTAAATGAACACATGCCTGAGTAAAAGGAAGACTAAATTTGTCTCAAAACTAACATCAACATCGAGTAGATGACGCTAAATTCCAAACTGGAACAACCATGATTGTTAATTTTACATCTTTCAAACCAGAAAAAAAGACTGACTCATGTTTAGAAAGAAGATGAAATAGAAAAACAACAAAAGAACCCTCTTGAAGAAACCTTACTTTTTTGTTGGTGGTCACGCTGGGGGTTGAACCCAGAGACTCTTGAATGCTAGGTAATCACCCTGTCAATGACAATAGCTGACATGTGAAACAAGCTTCATGCCTGGCATGTGTCTCAGTTTGCCAGGAACAGTGGCAGAAAAATCTTGACACCTGCTTGGTGAGTAACTACTGGAAAAAATTGATTTGTTTCTTTGTTTATATCACAAATACCAATGGTACCATCCCAGGAATAAGAGTTAATGGAAGTGTGAACTACTTAATCCTATTTGCTGTATCCCTGGTACACTGTGATCTCACAAGTCATTTGGAGACCTGCGTGAGGAGGCCTGCAAGATTTGTTCCAATTCTGTAAGATGAAGCTGCTAACCAGAAATTAGTTTTAATACAAGAATATGGGCATATTTAGTTGTTGTTATTATCTTAGTAAAAAATAGTAGTAAAAAAAAAATAAACCACAATATATATGTATCATGAGAACCACACAGAAGTGCCAAAGTGAGTGGTGATAAGGAGAAGAGAGAAAGCTCGGAGTGTCTTTCTGCTTCTGCTTCCTTCAGCCTACCAGGATGGAACAACTCCCACCAGGCCAGCTTCGAGTCTTTAGAGAAGTCTGTCTGGTTCCTCAGAAAAGGAACTGACTGCCAGTGCCTGTCAGCAGGATACCTCCTGGGCATTCAGCTTAGAGGCCATCTGATGCTATCAATAAGGGACATTAGCTATACATACCCTGTTGTAATCTAGCAGAAATGTGACATTGTGGTTTTGGATAATCAGGACCCAGAAAGAGGCAGGTGAAATGCTGACATTCCAGGCTGAGGATCACAGGGGCCCTTGGGCTATGAGTTTTGATGGACGCTGGAGACCAAACCCAGCTGAGACAATTACAGGTCTGAGTTTCCTAGAAGTCATTCCAACTTTGATCACATGGAAACCTGGCTACAGAAGAGAATAAAAAGGGTAGACACATTACCGCTTAGAGTTACATGGATCGCCACAGGTAGGGCAGCGTTCACAGGTGGGTCCTGAGGCTCCAGGGTTCCTGCAGACACACTTGCCACAGACACAGTCCCCACGTCCACTGCACAGCACCCCATTCTCAGATGCACAAGAGTCCCTGCTGGTTGTACAGTTGCAGTATTCGCCAGTCCAGCCAGCCCGGCAGACGCATTCACCGCAGTCACAGTCACCATTATCTGTAAAACACATAAAACATTGTGTTGCTTATGGCCCAATCCAACTCCAGAATGGGGAATATCTTCTATTCTCTTTACCTTTAAATACTATCAAAGTCTGGGGGTGATGCAGACAGAGAGGCAGAAAGACAGAAGTTAGAGTTAGACAGACAGACAGACATACACACACAGATATGATAGATAGGTGTTTTTTTGGCCATGTATTTACTAATTTGTCTACTAGCTGGAAGTTCAGCAAACCAAATAAAGAATCCATTAAAATGAGACCATGCAGACAAGCCCATTGGAGCTCTTTGGCAAACTGTTCATTGTGTTTTAATATAGAGATTAAAAATCAGACTTGAATTAACAACCATCCCTTTATATGAGTGGTTCTCAACCTATGGGCCCTGACCCCCACAGAGAGCATATATCTTTGCATATCATACAGCAGCAAAATTAGTGAAATAACAACAGAATAATTTTATGGTTGGGCGTCCCTACAATACGAGGAACTCTATCAAAGGGTTGTAGCATTAGGAAGGTTGAAAACCACTTCTCTATATCATCCAAGCTGAATAACTGAAAAATTCTCACTTACAAAATACAGGGCTAAAAAAAAATTAATCTATTTCCACAGTGGTTGGGATCAGGTGAAAAATTCTAGATTCATATGCCCTGATTAGCTATCTCATTGGTATATACCAAGCACTGACATAACCATTATTCAACAGATTCCAAGTGAGCATTAACTCTGTGTCAAAGATTTTATTGGATAAGAAGATGTGATGGCATAACAGAGCATTCCTGCAGAGACTGAAGTCAGGCCAGGTACAGCGGGAGCAGAGCCGCCTCCCTCTGGAGAGGATTAAGAGATAATCTCAATCATCACTGAATCTACTTATCCCTGGTTTATGTTCCAGAAAAGATGGAAAGCAACTAGAAAGGATCCCTCCCTCTTTCCAACCAGTCAAATTGCAACAAGACGAATTTCATTCACCATTTTTTTAGTCTGACTTTTAGCTTTAGTACACAATGGGTAATAGGAGCTACGAGTCAGTTATAGCTCCTGTCCTGAGTGCATCGCAACAAAGATGAAGAAGGCACAAGGTTACGAATGTATCCTCTAGTGTAGGAGGCTGGTGACGTATTACTATCAGCGCTAATTCAGATGAAGCAGGCTAAGTCTACAGTTCAGGGTGGGAGGTCAACTAAAAAGGGATTTGGGAAGCTTTCAAAAGGAAGTGATGCTTGAGCTGATTTTGGAAGCCAAGAAGAGTTAGAAGAAGGGTGTCACATGCATTTCAGAGAGAGAAAACGACAGCAAGTAATGGGAGTGTGCACAATAACCATAGCAGTTTCGCAGGGTGGTACAAATTGTGAACATGGCTGCAGCAAAGCAGGAGTGGAATGACAGAAGTGAGACAGTTGGAAGCACGTGGTTAAAGAAAGAATGTTTTCTGAGAAGGTTACAAAATTTTATGTAAGATAGGTATGTGTGTAGACATAGCCTAACCCTGTAGAGAAGGCAAATAAGAGGCTGGAAAGGCAGCATTCCTGAGAACAGAGTGGAAGGTTAGGCAATGCTAGCCAGAATGCTCAGAGTAGGGCATGACTACAATAGTGCAGCATGAAGAAAGAGAGATGGAATCCTTGCCAGATCAGGCTGGATAGCCAGCTGGTGTCGTGGCTCCATGGCTTGTAGTGGAAGCTGGCTGATGGAAGCCATTCTCCAATACCTGGCACACAGAGATCACTTGTTGAATGACTGGATGGTTCTGAAGCAAGAGAGGAAAAGTAGCTATGGATTGGTTGAGTAGTGAGTCTCTATGGCTCTGTTGAGTCTGGGACAGAAAGGACTATGAGATATCTCAGTAGGCAGTTGAAAATATAGAGATGAGTCTGAAGAAAGGGACTTAGGAACCATTGGATAAAGGCTTCAGATGAGGCAGCTGTGAATCAGGTCATCTAGAGCAAGCAGTCAGAACATGAATAATTCTGGAGACCATCAGCCTGTAAAGCATGGACAGAGGAAAGGCTGTTCCCAGGAGAGACTGACAGAGGAGGGTAATGCTGCTGCAGAAGCCTGGGATAGACTCAGATTGCAGGAGGAGGTGCCCAGGCACACTGACGGATAAAGATAGAAGGGAGTGCATTCATTTCAGATGGGAGGAGATGGAAATGTGCATAATAATCATAGCGATTTTACAGGGCAAGATCAGTGATGCAGAGGGTTGTGGCATTCAAGAGCCCTTTCTGGATCAGGCCACAGAATGGCTTATGAAACACTCTAAAATGGTAAATAATGTGTTTCAGGTAAATATCCTTCCCGTGGAGTTTGAGTGCTTGCATGGACACTAAAACAAGCATTTGGAAACAAATAGTATTTGTTTATAAACTCATAAAGGATACATTTCTTCAGGGGGAAAAAAAGCTGTCATACATACACGTACCTTGTACCAAAAAGTTTGGATCTTCCAAAAAAAAGCTAAGTTAGTCTATGCCCATGTTTACAGTGGTGCTGTAACTGAGCTCCACAAGGGCTGGTCAGTATAAATGTTCCTAAAAGCTAACCAGGAGGGAGAATTTGCAGGCAAAACTAGTCATCAGGACTAGAAATTCTATAACAATAAATAAAATAAATAAATGTTGCATGGGTCCACTTGTAGAAGATGCTGGGATGGAAGACTGACTTCTCTCTCACAGATATTACAAAAGGACCATCACAGCAAAAATATAAAATGTGCCTTTCAGAACTTAGAAACCCTCTACTCCACTGGCCTTCCAGGAACATCAACTAGGCCACTGAAGGTGCCAGTTACTGTCTAGTTGTCTGTTACTTTTCTGGCTTTGTCACTGGGCCTTAAGAGCCTAATGATAGAAGAATCCTTCATATACTGCTCCAAATCACAGTGCTTTCAAAGTTGGGTTCTGAATGCTCCTAGGACGTGTGTGTACTCTCTGTGTATATGGATAGATATATGTTTTCTCTATATATTATCCCATATAGCATGTTTGAATGGCACACCTTTCACATGAAAGATGGTTTTAAATTGACTTGAGCCAATGACATTAAGACCCAATCCTGCTGTATTTCATAGCCTTCATAATTATTACTGAATCAAGGAATTCAAAACCAAGGATAGTAAATTATTTGGAGGAAAGCCAAGAATGAATTTTATGGTTAAGTGATCTTGAAAACTCCAGTATCCGCGCCCTCCTTTTCCTCAGGAAAGAGGAAACATCTATGAAAAGCAGAAAAGCTCCAGGCTGCAATTTATTCTGAAAATTAACATGGTGTATAAAAGTACATTTCCAGATGCCCTGAGGCTGTCCAGTACATCTCCGCATACAAGAATTCCTTGGCAGTTTAGAAAACTCTTCCTGGAACATTAAAAAAGCACCGGCACAGCAAAAATACAAAATGTGCCTTTCAGAACTTAGAAACCCTCTCCTCTGCTGCTCTTCCAGGACCATCAAATAGGTCACTGAAGGTGCCAATTGATGTCCCTGGACAACAAGTCATCTACAGTACTTGTGTCCACATCACCACATTGCCCACTTCATAATGGTCTCATGTGTAAGCGAGATAATAACTCAAGATCTGAAAAAAAATTACCAGACTCTTTTCAGAAGGATAGATCCTTCTGGAATGCCACTGAAAAGTAATGCCAAGTGCAAAATCATAAGAAGTTTCTTCTCTAATGTCTTTTGCCTGATATGGCTCCCAGTCTCTTAGAATCAAAATAGACTAATGGAATTTGGGCAAGGATAAACAAAATCAATTGAGCTTTCTATCTCTGAGTGCTTAGAGATGGATGAAAGACACTGTATGACAAAGACCATTGTGATAAAAGCTTTTCAGAAAAGCAGCATGCTGTCAAGTCGATTACGGATGGAGTAAGTGAGATCTGTGCAAGTTGGGAGTGACATATCTGGTGACTTTGGGCTATCATGGCTGGGACGATAGGACAGGATGTGTGCACAGGAAGGTACAGCCTCCATGCTGTGCACAGTCCTGGACACACAGGGGCTACTCCACCAGTCCTGCCTAGATTTAAATCCTTGTATTGACTTTTGCTATACGTCTTAGAAGAGAAGGCACTAAAGTGTGAAGAAGCTTGGCTCTGGTGGAGGTTTCTGAGTCCAGCTAAAGAAATCTTGTTTCCTAAATAGAATTTCTGTGACTCCTGAACCTCATTTGATGAGTGTCTTTATTGTCTGACCTCCCTAACTATACAGTGTATAGGTTGAGTAAACATTTTTAGTATATTCCTGATGCCCTGCACATATTTTTTTTAAAAAAGAAAGAAATGAAGGTAAGGGTACTATGCTGTATAGCCTGTGCCAGCAATTCCTATTGGTTTAGGTCTTTTAACCCAGGATTTAGGGTCTGGAATATTGGGAGGGTTACTATCCTCATTAGATTAGATTATGTTACACTTGGGACTTTCAGAAAGTATTTCTGAATACTGAATACTGAGTAAAATGAGTTCAGAATACAATACTTATTTTACTAGAAAGGCAGTGTGAGCATCTGCCAAGTGCATCATTCCTATGGTGTGAGGATGGCTTTGGCATTGACTAGCTTCCTGTCACCTACAGCTTGTGTTCTTTCTGAATCCAGTTAAAAAAAACAAAACACACACACACACACACACACACACACACACACACACACACACAGAGAGAGAGAGAGAGAGAGAGAGAGAGAGAGAGAGCATCAGAAAGTGAACCTTTGAGTGAAGAAGGGAGGGAAATGGATCTTCTTTGGAGCAAAACAGCTTGAGTTTTTTGAGGCTTTTTTCCCCCTTCCTCCCTCCCTCCTTCCCTTCCTTCTTTCTTTTTATTTCCTTCTTTGATTTTTGGTTTTATTTATTTATTTGTTTGTCACATGGCCTTCAGATTCCTCCCACTCCAACCTCCTGAGCACTGAGGAAACTTGTCTTTTGCATGTTTCTGACACTATGGTTTGGAAATATAACTTGCCAAGTTCTCTTTAAAGGTGATGTTGTTCCATTTTGTTGAAACATCTGCTTACATCATGGGAAAACCAGTGTATCTCAGTTTATTCAAGATCCAGTTAAAGCTTCGAATTTAAAACTGTATCAAAATAGTTGTAGCTCCTGTCAAAATAGGTTATAATTAAATATGTGTATCAGAAAAATTTGAATCATGTTTGTTTGATGTAGCATATTCTTTTTTCCTCTTTTTAAAAGATTTGTTTTCAACTCTTTATTTTTAGTATTTGTTTGTATGTGTCTGTGACACAAGTCCAGGTGCCTGCACAGGCCAGAGTGATCACATTCTCTGGAACATGAGTTATAGACAGTTGTGAGTCATCCAACATGGCTAGAAATTAAACTAAGATCCAGAATGTGCTGCTAACCATTGAGCCATCTCTATAGCCTCTAAAACTTTATTTTTATACTATTTTTATTTATGTATCAGTGAATGCCACATGTGTATGGGTGCCCATGGAGGCCAGAAGAGGGCATCAGAGCCCACTGAGTGGTAGTTACAGATGGTTAAAAACCATCTAGCAAGACCATTGGGAACAAATTCCAGTCTCCTAAACAGCAATATGTACTTTTAACCACAAAGCTATATTTCCAGCATCTACAGTATATTCTTTTTGTTGTTTGTTTGATTTTGAGAGAGATGGGAGTCTCATTATAGTCTTGGCTCATCTGAGACTCACTATGAGCAGGCTAGACTTGAAGTCACAGAGATCTGGTACCTCTGCCTTAAAGTGCTGCTACTGAAGGCATGAACCATCACAACTGGCTTCTGCAGTATAAAGTATATTTCGTTTATATCTACAAAATATATAAAAGTATAGATATTTACATTTTAAACCTTTCTTGAAGTTTTCTACATTCATTTTTATCATGGGCTTTCTCAGTTGCGTTCTTGCCTAACTTTACTTGACCTAATCCCTAATTTAGGATGTTTGGTAAGTAATCATGGCTAGGTTTGATATAGTTACCTGTAATCTCAGGGCTTGGGAGCCTGGGACAGGAGGGCTGGGAATCTAAGGACTCGGGGTGGGGAGGGGGCGGCGGGAGAGAGGGAGAGACAGATAGATAGATAGAGAGGGGGGGGCTATACTAAGTGAATCCCCTTAAATCTGCTTAGCATTTCTGTGCCTTTTCCTTGCTTCTGTTCTTTTGGCAGTTTCTGTTACCTTCCTTCCTTTATTTTCTCCCAAAGTAAAAAATATAAGAGTAGGATCAGACCCAGCAACTTCATCTAGAAAAGTCTGACAGACAATGGAATTAAGGTCATCGGCGGTTTGTGGGATCTGAGTGGTACCTGGAAAGGCAACATCTCCAAACTTTATCTACTTAACCTTAAAAAGTAGTGAAATTTAAATATAATGTAAAGGAATGCTGGAAACAACAATAAATGTAAGAGATAATTCAGTTATGCCAAATCTAATAATTCACCCCCTTCAAGCCATCAGTGAATATTTTTTGAACAACTACTAAGCTCGGGAATGTGAGGAAAGAATGAAAGATGAGAAGCCCCTAACTGGCTGCTGGGTAAGGTGCTGAGCATCTCCTACCTCCGCAGAGCAGGCCTTTGTGTCGCAGACAGGAGAAGTTGTCACACTGGCAGTAAGGTCCGTAGATGCTCCCATAGGGAGACAAGTGGCAGATGCATTGCCCACAATAGCAGTCACCCCTTCCGCTGCATGAGAGGTGCCCCGGGGCCTCCTTGCAGGACTCTGTGCTCACGGTGTCCTCACTGCACTCACAGTGAGGACCCATGTGGCCGGGGTTGCAGGCACATACCCCACACTGGAAGGAGCCATTGCCATTGTGGCACTTAGAACTGTTCACTTCTACCTCTCTCTGGCAGTCACAATCACATTCTGCACTGACGAGTATTTCCAGGGTGTCCCGTAGCCCCACAGGCTTTATCATAAGGGTTCTGCTTCTTTTCTCACAGGTGGATATGCCCACAGTCACATTGAAGGATGCCTGGAAAAGAAGACGTGGGTTATCTGCTTCTTTCACCCAAGGCTGGCTGGTAGAGCATTTATTAAATATTTTTGCAAGAAGTCCAGCTCAAGCAAGCCGAGCTAACTTCTGGCTCAGTTGGATGTTATTTCTAAAGATGTACTGGGTATCTACTTACTGTATCCCCAACTTTCATGTGGGAGCACTTCTTTTGGTGTGGGAAGAGGATGCCATTGTTACAGATGGCTGTGAAGGACAGGCTGACCCCTTCTGTGTCTCCCAAGACCTCCAGTTCCACCTCAGACCGCAGTTCCTTTAGTGTAGACAAGAAAAGGTTAAATGAAGTTTGAAACAAAAATAAATCCAGCCAGAATGAGAAACCAAATTGTGCTCATTAAATTACAAAAGAAAGAACCAGGGAAATGAGTCATTGGGAAAAGCTCTTTCTGTGTAAGTGTGAGGGCCTGAGTTCAGATCTCAGAGCCCATGTCAAAAGGAAACCTGGACTGCAGCCCTGTAATCTGCAGTCTATGAAGAGTTGGCAGGCAGAGACAAGAGAAGATTTGGAAGCTTAATGGTATAGGTATCAGTGAATTAAAAAGAGACCCTGTCTCCAACAAAGTGAAAGGTGAGAACTACAACCACATGCATGCACACAATATGCACACATAAATTAATAAAACTGAATTGGATATAAAATATCTCATTTCATTAATAAAGCAAGAATGTGATATATATACAAGCATATATACACACACATATATGTCTGATATACATATCATTATATTGAGATATACTATCCTATGACAATTAAACTATGACAATACAGTGGACACTATTTTTTACACAGCATATGACAGACAGGAGTCAATTATTGTCTGAAAGTTGGTTCATCTATTCTGGAAGATTTAGCAAATTCTCCTGATCTGGCTCACAGAGCTCAGTATCAAAAAGATAATTATTTTGCTTGTACCAGTAAACAGTGGTATCCTTCACTTATATGATCACTGCTCTCATAGAGCAGTCTATGCCACTTTGTGAGGAGAGCAGAATTTCATCCATCTCCAAACAATGAACATTTGATTCACTGATATCAAATTTACACCCTGCTGCTTTGTTGGGTACAAATCTGCATACATAACAACTTCTCATCTTGAAGTTGGATCATAGCTCAATAAATTTTAAGCATATTTTATAACAGAAACTACACAACACTTAAAGTAGCAAAAATGCATGAAATGACTTGAAAGCGATAATCTCACTTGTGAATGAAGACTATACTGTGATTCTTCTTGGCATATGGTGGCTGTAAAGAGCTCACTAATTACAAAATGGATCTATATTTTTTTTCTTGCCATGCTGTGGATCAAACATAGGGCCTATGGCCTGCCACCTCCCCCCACTCAGTACTGAGTTATACTGTCTAGTCTTCCAACTTTAGAGGTGTTAAGTTACGGTGTGTATGAGAACTGTACCTAAGTTATTTGGGGAAATTAGGGTGCCTTGAATGTCAAGTGAGATCTTGGATAAGACTATATTTCTGTTCTGAAAGGTTCTCATCTTGCCTTTTCTATTCCTTGCTTATTTAGAACATATATAAAGAGACAAAACCAAGCTATCAAACAATAAAAACACAGCATATTATGAATTGAGTTATATTTCAATTCATTCAAAAGGTTTTGAGTTTATTCCTATTTCATTGTTGACATGTATCACCTATCTATCTGTCGTCTGTCTTTCTATGTATCTATGTATCTATCTATGTATCAATCTATGTATCTATCTAACTGTCTATCTATCTATCCATCCATCCATCCATCCATCCATCCATCCACCTACCTACCTATGATACTGGGGGATGGATGTGCTAGGTAAGTACTCTAGCATTTAGCTATATTCCCTTTTCTTTTTTTGGCATTATAAAGGCACATTTGGCTTCAATTTTTTTCTGATGTATAATTTTGCCAACTGCACAGAAAAATAACTGTACTTCTTCAAAAAGCTGGTGTGTGTGTGTGTGTGTGTGTTTGTGTGTGTATACAGCAGTGCACATTTGTACAAGTGTGTGTGGAAGCCACAGGACAACTCAGGTGTTGTTCCTCAGAGACCATCCACCTTGTCTTCTGAGTCTGAATCTCTCATTGGCTTCCTACTCACCAGGCTGACTGGTCAGCAAACTCTGGGGATCTGCCTGTCTCTGCCTTCGCAACAAGAGTTTGCAAGATTGCAAGTGTATACCTCCGTTCCCAGCATTTTTGTGTGGGTTCTGGGGCTACAACACAAATGCTCATGCTTTCAAAGTAGGCACTTTGTTGAATAGGCTGTCATCCAGCCCTCCAAAGTGTACAGGTACTAAAATCATGAAGATTTGAGAAGATTTGAGAGAGAGTGGAAGAGTGAGCCACAAGTTATGAAAGAAAAGAAGGCTGTGTGTGCTGGTGACAATAATGGCTCATGGGTGACATTGTCTAGCCTAAATGAGAATCTCAGCATTGAAATAATTGAGCACTAGTGTGTCAATTTGACCGGGAATATTATTAACATGTATTTCCCGAGGTGAGGATATAAATGCTAATTTATATTTCTTATCATTTCACTCATTAATTTTTTAAGCATCTCCTACAAGGCTGGGCAAAGAACACAGATGAATTTCTTCCTAGTGGTTAAATTTCAGTTGAGGAGCTGACCTGGGGACCACTGATGTCTCAGTCCTCTTCAGTATGGGATGAGGAATGGAAGGAGGTTAGTGAGTGGGTGAGCGAGTATAGCCAGTTTTAAGCTAATGTTTGTAACCACAAATTGCTTCTGCCTTGCTAGAAGTTAATCAGAAGCCCTTTGCTTTCTCTCAATATATTCTTTATATAATGAAAAAGATATTTGGTCTATAGTTTCCTCTATTTGAAAGTCTTTTCAAATACATTAAAAATGACTGAGTAAAAAAATAATAATTTTAGACAAATGTCACAATCTCTTGAACATGTCACCTGACAGATCATATTGTTCCAACAAGAACACCAGAATAATGTAACTCAACAGAGAGATAGGTGATTCTTGGTCTTTCCTTTTATATATGTATGTATGCCTGTGTCCCATGTGTGTGCCTGGTGTCAGTGGAAGCCAGAAAAGGGCACCAGATCCCCCTGAAACCGAGTTACAGGTGGATGGCTGTGAGATATCATGTGGGTGTTGGAAATCAAACCCAGATCCTCTGCAAGAGTAGACAGTAATGCCAAGCCCCAAGTCTTGGTTTTTGAGGCAATAAATAATGACCCAAGATTCCATTCAAATGTGTCATGACTTGATCTCAGCTACCTTGTGAATTGTGTGAGCAATTTGGGAGAGCAAAGTGAGGCATTCCCTGGAACAGGAGTAGGGCATGGAGGGATTGGCTAACATGGGTAAACATTTTTGTCAATCCACTGTTTCCTCGTTAGCCTAATTTCTTTGAAGTGGTTAGCAGTCAACACTTTTGAGAGTATAAAGCTAAAGAAAATGGAATGCTTTATAATCCAGTGAAGGATTGCTTTGTGATTCTATTTGATTCTACACATTAGAACTTTAATTAGTGCATGAGAATGGGGGAGGGGGTTTATCTGTGTGTTTTGTTTATAGTTCTTCCTGTCTGAAAGAATTTTAAGGATGAGCTGACATGATGATTAACTTTTTATGAGCTCTAAGAAAACTGCAATATCTGAGCATTGCTAGTCAGGAAAATCTCCCAACATTGGACAGCTTTAGTGGATAAAAGTGTGTTTCAGTCTCTTAAAAATTTGAAACCTTTGTGAAGGACCAACTTGCTCTCTTCTTTGCTGTACAAGTTTCAAAATCAATGAGGTGATGTCAAAATCACGAGGGAGGTTTTTTTTTTTTTTCTTCCTAAAACAGTTTTCTTACTTCCTCTGAATGTCTACAAGATGCCTTGACAGGAGTCTGAGTAGGACAAGCTTTGTTAAAAGCTTCTCAGGTGACTCTGGCCTGTTATTTAATCAAGAAACACTGGCTTTATATATACCAAGTATTAGGGTATACCATCACATCTGGGTCATGAATGTGCAATTTTCAAGCATCAGAAATCTGGAGAATTTAATTTACTTATTATTAGGTAAATATTCTTTGAAGAAAGACTGAAGCTTTGCCTATTTCTACAAGTCTTTTTTTTCATACCTGTCCAAATTGGAGTATTATTATTAATCTTTCAGTCAAGAAAAGAAAATGATATTTAGGATCAAAATAAAATCATAGTGCTGACCACCTAAGTTAGACAATGGGGAAAAGAATCACAGCAACCTTTTCTGTATGTCTTTGTTGAGGAGGGGAATTCTGTCCTCATTATGGCTTTAGAAGACACACACACACACACACACACACACACACACACACACACACAGAGGAGAGGACTGGAGAGGTGGCTCAGCAGTTAAGAGCACTGATTGTTCTTCTGGAGGACCTGAGTTCAATTCCCAGCAACCATATGGCAGCTAACAACTGTTGTAATTCCAAGATTTGACACCCTTACACAGTTATACATGCAGGCAAAACACCAATTCACATAAAATAAAAATATTTAAAAAAAAAGACACACACACCAGTAACAAGAGCAAAAACCAATTAATCTGTATCTGTCTTACTTTCTTTCCTGTGATAAAACACCATGAGGAAAACAGGCAAAGGGATTAATGGTTTCTTTTAGCTCTGAGATACAGTGAGGAAGTCAAGCCACCACGTGGCATGGGGCAGTCGGAGGAGGAGAGCCTAACTGACTTTGCTCCCCTTGTGGCTGACTCCTGCCCTGACTTCTTCACTGTGATGGACTCGGACGGAAACTGTGAGCCAAAACCAAGCCTTTCTCCCTTGAGCTGTTCTTGTCGGGGTGCTTCCTTAGTACAATAGAGACAGTCCTCTGCCCCTCTGGAAACACAGGACAGGACAGGGAACTTGATACGCCAAGTGCTTGCTATGCTTTTGGTATTTGGTTTGTGGTCAGGCCTTGTAGTTTTGTTTGTGTTTAATCTTCTCTCTTTGAACCTGTGGAGTTGGTTCCCCACATAACTGTTACTCACCAGCAATTTATGCTGATTTCTTTCTTTCTTTTTTAATTTTAGCACAGATAGGTTCAGTCATGACTCTCAGCCTTTTCAGATGTATTCAGGTACAGCCAGAAGCTACACTTTTGCAGGCCATCATTCTGAAATAGCCTCTGCTTGGGGTCAGAACTTTGATTTTTCTAGCTGCTGCTCCATTTGGGAAAGATGGGTGAATGAAGTAAATAAAAATCTCTCTTTGATCTGCCTGAATGCAGAGGGTTTTTCTCTGGATCAGCAGTCCCTCTACAAACAAATGGAAGTGTATTTCACTACCTACATCTTAGGGTCTAGATGCCAATGGAATTCTGAAAAGGAAGCCAACGGCTTGCAAAGCGAAATAGCATACTTCATAAGCAGAGATGATCAGCTGGAGGATGTTTCCAGAGTCCTTCTGAAGCAGTCCTACTGTTGCTCCCGGAATGAGCTTTGCATAATTCTGTAAACAACAACAACAGAAAGCCAGGGAGTAAGTCAGTTTTGATTGTTCATAATATCAGAAATGCTAAGTGCCGAGTTCAGTTTCTGTCTGTGATCCTCTCTGTTTAAATGACCCCAGGAAAGTAGGCTTCCAGTGGATCTAAGATGCCACTGTGGAAAGACAGGAACTAGCTTTGCCGTGTAAACAGCTGTGGTTTACATCATGCCAGAGTCAAGTCTCAGATCCCAATAAGACTTTTGTAACATCCTTTGTCCACAAGTTTTGGGTGGGTCTCCACAAATATCTGTTTCTTTTTCCATTGCTTCAGAGACCAAATTTTGGTGTAAATGGAGCAAGGAAGGAATCGGGTCTGGAGCAATGGCAGGTGACACATTTCATCTCCCTGCAATCACAACGTGTTGGAGAAGGCCCCTTCCATTTCCTGGAGTAAGGAAGAGTTTGTGAAAACTGAGGAAGGCCGTGCTTCACTGACTTACCTCTTTAAATAAACCCATATCACAAAGGGCCATGAAGCATGAGGCTGTGATTAATAGCAAATACCCAAATAGGAACTTGAATTCCACTCCAGTGGAGCCAGAATGTGTATAAATTTGCCTGATCCTAGCTAGATGAGAAAGCTATGGAAACCTTTGTTCCTGACAAAGAAAAGTTTTATCCTTTTGAAAAGAAATTTCAGAGTTCTTAGTTGAGAGTCGAACTGCCGTTCTTGAAGGACATCCTAGTATCCCCAGGATGAGCTGTTGTATTTTTGCAAGCACCAGTTCAAGTGGCTCTGAATTTGGGGTTAATTCTTGGCTAATGACACTGATCCCATCCACGCTTCCTAATGCCTAATTATGATCCTGCATGTGGTATGACATTTGGCATTTGGCTATTAGGACAAGTGGTTAATGTTAATCACACTTGCTGATTGCCACTAGAGCCGGGGTACAAAGGAGCTGGCAGTAGCCAGTGATAACGCCAGCAATTATATAGAGGAAAACTATTAATTAATCTTGAATGCTGATTTTTTTTCCCTCAAACTGTTTCAAATAATTACTAAAAACATGACAACTTGACTTAGCAGTGTAACACTTTGAAAAATTATACTTTAAATCTTTATAGTATTATGATTATTGTAAGAATGTATCAAATGCCGTTCCTTCATTAAAATCTAAAAGTGGCATTATAAATTGTTGTGAATAAACATGTTTAAAGATAGTGAAAATGCTGCCTTTTATGCATGCTGATGAATTACCGCACTGTGACTCGGACGGATGACTCTGGCTCCTGGCATTTGCAGCATCGAGGCTCCTAAACGTGATGGTGCATGAGCTGATTAGAAATGCAAAGTCCCATGTGTGGGCATGAACTCTCCAGTATCCTTCCGTGGATTATCCTAATTACAGATTCTCGCGGATTTCCCCCACACACTGTACTTCCCAGGAGTTTCTGAGTTTGCTGGCTTTTTCAGGTTGCCTTGGTTTCCTTATTTATTTATTCCCTCTCCTTTCACCTCAAAAAAAAAGGCGCCTGGTTTGTTTACAGTATGTGTTTGCAAGTGGGAAGGGGTCACTCAGCAGGCAGGCATCGAAGGACACAGTGCCTTAATGCACACCCACACACTGACCTCCTCTTCCGACAGCAACTCCTTCCTCAGTGGCTGGCAGACTTAGGAATGCACACTTGCTGTGGCCAAGAGCAGAGGAATGTAAGATCACACCCATGTCACCTGTGGACCGATAGCAGGTGGCTTTCTCCTCTGTCTACTCAGGCAGAGTTTTGTAGTGAGCATTCCTGTGCTTTGAGAAGGCTCTTAGCATTCAGCCCTGCTAGGGACAGCTGCTGGCAGATGTCCATTCCTACTCTGATGCACTTCCTGTTGAACTCTCCAGAGCATCCATGACTTTAGGTGGGTGTTTAGTATTGACTCTTCTCTTTCTGGTCATCTTCATTTGTTTTTGTTTTTGTTTTTCTAAATGGTGGCGACTCAAGCCTAGGACGCCCCCACCCCCTTTTTTAAATTTGGTTTTTCGAGACAGGGCATTCTCTGTGTAGCCCTGGCTTCAAGCCTGGATCTTTACATCCCTGTCTTGTAACATTTCTACTACAGTCTCAAGGACTCATCATCACCTGCAAGCTCACTGGCAAACACTTTCTAGTGAACACACTATTCATGCCTCTTTTTAGATGGCAGAAATCAGAAGTCAGCTTTCTACTGAAAGCTTTTGTAAACAATTTACAAAACGCAATGTTTAGAACAGCTGCTGCTTACATCTCTTTGGACTCTGCATTTGCTCTCTCCTTTCTATGCAGACTCACTAAGGTGTCGCCCCTACCATGACTTTATCTTATGCTCAGCACTGTTTTCATCTCAGCATTGCTTATTCAGAATTATACTTATAACCTAGTTCAATGTTTCTGATCTTCAAATATGCTTGTTAAATATAGTTTCCTAAAATGCATTTACCAGAATGCTGGCTTGTATCTAATCAGCTCACAAATATTTCATCTACTCTCACAAAGATTTCTCTTACTTCCTTATCTATTTTTACCCACTTTTTCCTATTAGTATTCTCCCTAACCTCTATTTTTCTCTCTATAACACACATATGTATCATATACAAAATAAGTATACAAGTCAATGGATATTTCAAAGTAAGCAGGTACAACTACCATGATAACCTTGAAGTCAAATATAAGCAGTCTCTAGGACCCTCTCTTGCAGAACTGCCAATCATGATTGTACCCTTTAAAAGTACAAAAATTTTGAAGTTTATCACTATAGAATGCAGAAGGGAAATATTCATATTAGTTACTTTGTCTACGGCTGTGCCAAAACGCCATGACCAAGGCAACTTATAGAAGGAGAGGTTCATTGGGCTTAAGGTTCGGGGGACATCGGCATTTGTCATTATCATGGCAGGAGCATGGCAGCAGGCCGGCATGAAGCTGCAGCTGAAAGCCCTCATCTTGCAGCAGGAGAAAGAGAACACACCAAGAGGAGGGCAAAGTCTTAAGCTCTCCAAGCCCTTTCCCTCCCGGGACATACTTCCTCTAGCAAGGCTGTACTTCCAAAGCCCCCTTAAATAGTGCCGCCAACAGGGACCAGTGTTCAAATCCATGAGCCTATGGAGACATTCTCTCATAAACCACCACAATCATCATGGATTTAGGATGTGAAAAAAATGCTTAAGTAGGACACAAAAATCACTACCCATAAGAAGAGTGTTAAATAAGACTTCAGAGGACAGGTTCCATCTTTAGATCCGATGTAATCCCATCAAAGTACAAACAAGTTATTTTGTAGCCCTCAATAAATGGATGCTAAAGTCTATAAGAAGTGGCAAAGGCCCAGAATAGCCAACTATACTTGAGAGAGGAAGCTAAATTCAAGACCCACTAAAAAGCTACTGTACCCAAAAGGTATGGTATCGACAAATAGATCAATGAAACAGAATTGAAAGCGCAGAAACCAGCTGACATAAATAAAATCAATGAATCTTTCCCAAAGGTCAAGAACACTACAATGAAGCAAAAATAGTCTTCTTAACAAATGGTCCTGGGACAACTGTGCACCCACACCCATACCTCCCACTCCCCCACAGAATCTAGTTATTACATCTTCCATAAAATTTAACTCTAAATGGATTACTAACCTTCTTAAAAGATAAAAAACTACATCTAAAAAAATACATTATAGGAGTCAATCTAGATGGCCTTGACTTTGGGTGATGACATTTTGCCACAATACCAAAAAATTGATCCACAAGGGGACTGATGAGTTAGGTGTAAATAGAAACAATCCTGATGTGTGAAGACAATTTAAGAGAATGAGCAGGCAGACCACAGATTGAAGGAGAATGTTTCCAGAGGACACATCACACAAAAGTTTGTTAGTTATGAGTACAAGGACCTCTTAAAACTCTACAAGAAAACAATCATATTCTAAAAGGAGTTGAAGACCTGCCCAGATGTCTCACCAAAGAAGAGATGTAAACAGCAACAATGCACCTGAAAATCCACTCCACATCATGCCCTCAGAGACATACAGAAGAAGCCCCAGTGAGATGCCACACCTGAAAATCCACTCCACATCATGCCCTCAGAGACATACAGAAGAAGCCCCAGTGAGATGCCACTACATACCCATTAAAGAAATGAAGTCTGTGGCAATGATGTAAAGTGCTCACCAGAGCGTAGGCTCTGCACCCTGGAGAGCAGTGGGAGTCACATTCATTCCTGGTGGGAAGGTAAAATGGTGTAGCAACTACACACACGGTAAATGGTTGGTTCTTTCCCGCAAAACAAACCACCCTCTTTCCACGTAATCCAACTTTCGAGTTCTTTGGTATTTACTAAAAGTACTTTGAAAATTCCCTACCCCAATCCCAGCACATGTGTGTTATATGACAACTACATTTATAATTGCCCAACCTGGAAGCAACCAAAAATAGATTTGAGTAGGTGAATGTACTAATATACCATGTATAGCCTGAAAGTGCTCTGCTATTCCATACTAAAAAGAAAGGAATGACTGAAGCACACAAAGACATGGAGAGACTTCAAATGAATATTACTAAGTGGAAAAATCCATGCAAAAGGATGCATAATTTATTATCTCAAGTATATTATGTGGAAATATTAAAACTATGAAATAAGTAATATGGTGACCAAGGGTGAGTAGCAAAGTAGCGCTCACCTACCTTGTGCAAGACCCCACCAAGTTCAGTCCCCAGAGCAGGAAAAAAGATCAATGGTTGGAGAAAGGGATGGAGAGGGAGGGAGGGAAGGCGGGTAAACAGACAGATGACAAGCACACTGTATGATATTTAATTCTACTCCAAGGCACATATGATTCAGAGAGGCAGAGCCATAGAATCCATGACTATTGGTTGTTGATGTTGTCAAGGGTCTGCATCTGGGTTATTATTTAAACTGTAGTTGATTCTGAAAGGGACTCAGAACCATCAACTACTAAGGAATACTCAGCTCCTACCTGATTCTCATTACATGAGCTAAGAGCCTTGGGAGGGTTAACTTCAGCACACATGGCTACTGCCTCAGCCTCCTCCTATGCCTTTCCCAGGTCCAAGTCTTCTTAACTATAGCTACCAATCTAAGAGCCTCACTATGGGGTTGGGAGGTCTTTATAAATCTCCTGATATCACCAGGAGTTTCCTACCTTTCAGACACTTGCAACCTTGGAGCTCTGTGTCTCTAAGGCATCTGCTGTTATAAGGATTACATGCATGGGGAGGAGGTTCCCTGAACCACTGTACAGAATTAAGGAGCCCATGCTACTGATAGGGCAGAGGTGCCTAGAACCTCCCACATCATTGGGACAATACTTAGAACAATGTTTATGCCTTATTGTGCCTGTCCCTTTTATTATTCATAGAAACCCTGTTATTTGGAGACTATAATTATCCCCGATTAGATGCCAAATGCAGAGGATTCAGCTAACTTTCCAGCAATTTCACCAAGAAGTGGAGCTGCCACTGCTGATGGCAGCAGATCTCTTAGGCAGACCACTTTTGTCAGGTGCCCACTGGCTTTCCTTACCTTGTGATGCCAAACTGTTAAACCAGAAAGATACCAAAGCTTAAGCCTAAAACTGGATTCTCTCTCCTCTCCCTCTCCTCTCACCTCTCTCTCTTCTTTACCTCTCTCCTTTCTCTCTCCTCCCCCCCCCTCTCTTGCCCTCACTGTCATTTTTTGTACATGTAATGTACTTGCTTTACTGAAAACTGAACTCAGTATCCTGTGCTAAGCAAGTGCTGTGCCACGGAGCTGTGGCCCTTGCCCATCATTGCCTCTTTCCAGCATTTGGTTCCCAGCATTCCTTGGTTTACAGATGGTACCCCTCCATTCTCTAACTCCTTTGTCCCATGGCATTTTTGCCTCAAGTATCTGACACTCTGTTTCTTCTTCATAAAAGGACACTGTTCGTGCTAGATTAAGAGTCTATGTGTGACATATGGTAATTAATTTTGCCTCCAATGAGTCTATATCCAAATAAGGTCGCATTTGTTGTAGCAGAAGGTAGCTCTCTCACATAGCTTTCTGGGGGACATGATTCAGAGCACAGAGCTATGGGATTTTTTGTTCCTTTCAACTATACACTCTTAGCTGAAGCTGGGCAGGCAGTACCTTGCCCAGGCACCATGGTCTACATGGTGGAAACAGATGGTGGCTCTAGGCCAATGCTCACTGTCTTCTATCAGGCTGCTGTGGGAGGAATAGGTACAGATGCCAGCAGCAAATGAACGTGAGCACCTCATTAGTGAGTGAAGATCTCAATGCCTTATATGCTTGCTTAGCATCTCTGATTTTAGAACACTTTCCTACCCAATGCGAGCACAAAGATTGGAAGAAGAAAGGTCCGTGGTCGTCATAACACCAAACTCAAAGGCTGCATCTGGAAAGAAATGAAAGGATTGGGTGGGGTGTGGTGGCTCCCAGGGGATCGGTACTCTGTTATTTATCTGGTCAAAGAAAAACAGCTCTTTGCAGGTAAAGTCTTGCTTCTATGGAAAAGCATGATTCTTCCTGAGCTGGGGCCTGGGTCTGCTGACATAAATGATTCTGAAGGCAACCAGAAGGGTTTCCTTTCTGGAGGTCTTTCATTCTCATTTCCCTAGTTTTCGTGTTCATTATCATGTAGGGCTCCCAGGATTATGCAAAATTCTACCCTCTGGCTCCACTCTGTTACTATGACACCCAAGATTCCGAGAAGAACATGTAATTTTTTTCTGGCAAAAAAGGGTGGCATGATTGTCTGTCTCCAGGTTGCATGATATCTGCCTTGCCTTCAGGCTTTCCATTGTCAGCATTCAGCAGGCAGGCAGGATGGGAGTGTGCTAATTAGATCTGGTGCTTGATCTTGAAGTCTGTACCAGCAATGACTAGGTAGTCAGCCTCGGAACTTTTGAGCACTAGCTGTCTTTCTCTCAGCCTGCCCAGAATGTAATTATCTTGTCAGCCTGAAGCCATAGCACACAGCTGAATGAGTGCTTCAGAGCAGCTACTGTGTGTGATAAGGGAAAAAAACGAATGGACCACGGTGCAACTGTTATGAGACAAACAGGCGTCCAGAAGGAAGACTCTGAAAACAAAGGGCCTGCGTGGAGTATTTGTCACCCAGGACACTTCACAGATCCTCTTAATGAGATTAGCGTCTGCTTTCAGAGTTGGAGGGTACACCTTGGTTACAGAATGCACATTCTGGGTCCCTAAGCTTCAGAAAGTCCTTTTAAAGTGGAAAGGGAGATGGGCTTCAGGAACAGCCTGTGTGCTCTGCAAACCAATGGACAGGCAATACAACTTTAAAGGATGACCGGAAGGAAGGTTATGCAAGAAACGAGATGGTAGGAATCAGAGCCTGTACAAGGACCACTGCAGAGCCAGGAGCCCCGACATTTCAAGTGTTGTAAATGGCTCATGGCATCAGCATCTCTTTGGAACTTGTCCAACATGATGAGACTTGAACATAGTAGACATACTGAATCAGAATCTGCATGTTCATAACGTGCAGATATATAGAGGAGCTGCAAAGACGCCAATCCCAGAGATGCCCATTTGATTAGGTCGAGATGTGGCTTGGGCATCGACTCTGCTGCCTAGGCAGTTCTAATAAGCACCAATGACTGAGAACCATGGGCAAATAATAGACTGTGACTTGGAAAATAAGAATGTTATATATCTTTAAGACTTAGATGCTTAAGTCATACGGAGTACTCAGTCTGTCATACACTTGTAACATCTGTTTTGCCACAAAGGTGATATTTTGTGAATGTCTGTTCTCCACAAACCTGTTTCCAGGGTCTCTCACCCTCTCCATCTCCTTCTACTTCCGGTCACTTCAAGGTGAATTTTGAACATTTTTATTCCATTTCTCATATATTATGAGCATGAGTTGTCTC
Source organism: Sigmodon hispidus (assembly GCA_004025045.1). NCBI lineage: Eukaryota > Metazoa > Chordata > Mammalia > Rodentia > Cricetidae > Sigmodon > Sigmodon hispidus. The sequence continues at coordinate 396,530 of PVIH01000166.1, read as the reverse complement.
TTCCACACTTTCCCCACCATGATGGGCTAAAACCTTTGACACTGGCCACCAGAATTATTCTGTCTTTCTGTAACTGTTTTTTCAGGCATTGTCATTACAGTAATACAAAATCAACTAATACACAAGTTACACTTAAGTTTCATTAGAACAAAGAACATTTTTCCAATATAAGTATTAATATAATAATAAAAGTATTATTAGTATTACATGGGACTTTTTTTGACTAAAAATATTTGTTCTTTATTTGAAATCCAATTTTAATTAGATATTCTATATGTTATAGGCAAAAATCTGTTATTCCTATGAAATAAGTGTTTCAGCCCCTGAAATAATGTAATAAAGTACTCCCAAGCTATTCAAATTCAAGTTTTAAACTTTTGTTTACTTTCTGAAGATTCAATATTTCAGGGCAACAAAATATTCAACTATTAGAATTAATATTAGGCTTGTTGTAGTACACTTGGGGTTCTCTCTAACAATGGTACATGAAATTAAAATACATAACACTCCCCAGTCTTAATGTCTATGGGTCATCAGCTTAACTTACCCTCTTGGGTTGATGCTCTAGTGGGTGTTTAAAAGCTAGTGCCAAATGGAAAATATTTAGTTACACTCAGACCAAGTTAGATCACTGCATACAGGCATCAAGTCAGGCAAGCTCCCTGTATGCACTGTGGACATGCACAGTAGCCATTACAACCATGGGAATGCCCAGAGAAAGCATAGGGAGGGTAGTTTGACATTGTTGTTTGTGCCCATAGATAGTGGAGTTCTCAGCAAAGGGACACAGTTACTGAGATGAAATAGATACTTAAAATAATGAGCTGGGTTTATGAAAGTTAAAATATGGCCATGCAAAAACAAAAACAGAACACAACATGTGAATATGTGAAAAAGTAAGTCTGCAAGGGAAATGAATTACCCAGACAGTTTTGGAGCTAGTGGTAAAAGGGAACACATTTTATTTTATTTTATTTTATTTTATTTTCACTTTTGGTAAAACTGAGCACTGAGCTCAAGGGCCACATAGACACCAGCCAAGTGTTCTAGCGCTGGGCTGCATCAAAGCCCTCTTTTTACTTTTTATTTTGAGGCACACACTTAAAAGTTGCTGAGACTGGCCTTAACTCTGCAACCCTCCCGCCGCAGCCTCTAAATGAACTAGGATTACAGACCTGTGCCACTAGGTGTGGTGTGGCTCAGTTTGCTTTTATTTTATGGCAGAAATTCTATAAATATGAAAGTCCACGGATTCAAAATATTATCAGATAACCTGGATTTCCATCTAATGTTATTCTTGTTAATAAAAGTGATTAATGTATAGCTACATACAATTTAATTCTTATGCATTCCTAAGACTATAAACACATAAACTCATTTAAAAATGTGAACATACTTAATATGTACAGTAGGATAGCAATTATGTTAAAATATGCAAATACATGCAAAGAAAGCGGGAAGGAAGGCTTATTCTAAAATGTCAACGGTGGTTAGCGCTGTCTGAGGCGTTGGTTTATGTGTGATCCTTATTTGTTCTTCCTGCTTTTCTTCACTTCATTGCTTCCCTCCATTTTGGGCAAATGTTGCATTAATTTTGTAGCTAGAAAAAGAAAGTAGCTTTGTTTTGTTTTTTTATGCTTCCATACTGCATTGCTGGCAAGAGAGTATCCAGTACGATAGTAACTTGGACAAATTAGGTAACTTTGAAGATGCCATCTCCTTGTGTCCCAGGGACCTCACTTAGAGATGTGTGGATTGGCGATGGAGAATGGAAGTGTAGGGATGGACACAGTAACATATGTACAGTGTTGTCCAGTTGCCTGTGACTCACAGCTCTCAGTTACAGAAAAATGTGTATGAAGTCACTTACACCACAGGCTTCTCTCTGGATTAGCCTCAGACACAGACTATTGAGCACAGCAAGGTCAGTGAGCTTAATGCCACAGAACTATGCACTGAAAAATGAATTAAAACACTTAATGTTTATACCATGCACGGTTTTTCCACAATGTGAAAATAAGCCCTCCAGGCCATTAGACTTCCCCTTTTCCCAAGATCAATCATTGGCTATTGGATTTTGGAGCTTATTGAGTTCAGTTCCTTGGTCAAGTAATACTAAACTGGTAGAAAATAAGTGTACACAATGAAATGTGCTGGCATGCCATTAATATAGAATCAGTTATGGATGTGCCTATATTTCTGTAGCATAAAAACAAGTGTTAGGATGGTGAACACTGAGTTCAGGATCCTGGTCACCTCAAAAAAAAAAGAGAGAGAGAATAGAGATGGGGTATTAGTGTGCAATTGCACACAAGATGCTTTTCCTCCTTAAAATGAGCCAATATGGTAGCATTATTAGACTGGGAGAAACGTACCAGTGGGTATGCCACAGTTCAATGTTTGCCCTCTTTTTCTGTATGCTTAAATTGTGTCAACTTAAGAAACTTAGAGCCTTTGTAGACCCTCTGCCCCCATTTTGTTTCTTAATTGGAACCAGAGACAATGAGTATCTTAGATGGGGTTTAAATGCAGCCCAATAACATCCTGTTGGTTATGTAGCCTCTTTCCACCACAAGGGAGAATCAGGGTTCACCTAATCCTTAAACTTGCTTCATTCACCTAAATTAACAGTAACAGCAATAGGTCAAAAATTGCCTGTCCCTGACAGACTATCATTTAAAGAGTTCCTCTGCTGGTTTCTGTCCAACCCTGCTCCACCTTCTGTGCCTTTACAAAGGAGTTTAAAGCTGATTGAAAGGACCTTTTGACTGATAGTCTAGTGTTTAGGAGTGTTGCTCTGCCACTACAACATCCTGGGTTTAGGGCTCAGCTGTGACTTTTCCCAGTGGTTGAGGCTATTGACTCCAGTTATCTGGGTTTATACTCTGTCATATACAACTTGCTTTGCTAATGTGGGGTCTGTAGTGACATGTGAAAATTAAATGATAAAGTAAGTGTAAAATGCTTAGTCTCCAGGTTCCCATTTATATCATAGTTATTGCTGCATGCTATCTCCAAGCCTCAGTTTTTCACCCCGACAAGGGAAAACGCTAGGTATTGTACTATGCTATTGTTGACTTTGAAACCAGTCTTATAATTATCAACTAATCTGCTACCTCTTCTAACAAAGGTTATAAATAGATAAAAATTACTGATTGACAAGAAGAATATCCAAACCTATTTAGCAAAATTCTGTCTCTTGTTCCCTCTGGTTAATAATTGATTTATACATTTCTTAGTGGCGTGTGAAGCTTCTGGAGACAGACACCATACCATGTTCTTGTGGTCATGAACTCTGGCCTGATTCCTAGAAGATGCTCAAGAGATATTTAATGAATGAATGAATGTGTGACTATGTAGTCAGTGGCATCAATGCCCAGTGATACACTAGACATTCTGGGTGTTATGATAATATTTAAACATTAGACTGTGTAGTGACAAGATCTCCTGTATGAGCAGGAGATTTTGTGAAAGCTCTACTTAAGACCTGCACCTTTCTTTTCCCTTATGCTAATGATCTGGAGAACATGCCTTTAGATTCTTTAAGAGAAAAGTCCTATGTGTTAGCTAACAGGAAGTACTGATGGCTGGGCATAGTTGGGACTTACTGGTTAGCCTTATTCAGTAGATGCCCAGTAATCTGAGGACATGAGTTTTATTTCCAAATCCTCCCTCTCTGAGGGATGTTTCAGTTAATGAGGAAAGTGTAGGCAGCTGGCTCTCCTCAGGCTTTGTTCCCAGATACCATCAATTAAGGAGAAATCAAAAATCTTCCCCATTACACTTGAATCGAGAGCAATTTATTAACTCCATGGCGTTGTCACATAATCATGAAATTGCCTTTTATCCCAGACGATTTTATTTGCATTAAAATTCCAAGTTTGGAATATCCAATTATAGCATGAGATTGAGAGCACAGGGAATAACTCCTTAGAGTAGGTCCTAAAATCAGCTGCAGTACTGCTAGGGAACCTTGCAATCTGTGGGGATCATCAGGATTTGTGGCCAGCTTCAGCACTGGTCATCGACTGTTAAAAATGGAGGCCACTAGTTCTAATCTTTTTATCTTATAAAAATCAAGGCCAGAGAGATCAAGGGATTTCTATAGAGCTAAAATTGTTTTGATCCTTTCCACCAAGAGTTAGAAAACAAAACAATTGAACCAATTAAGGAATAACAAGGAGGTACAATTGTTATGTTATTGGCCTCTTGTTCACCTTATGTCCTATCCTCTCCTGCTACAGTGAATGGTCAAAGGGAAAAGGGGAGAAAGGAAACTGGGATTTCTGATTCCTGGGACATGAAAACTTGTGGACAGAATGTGAGTTCCATGAATCAGGCAAAAGCAGCAGGCTTGCAGTGCGTTACCACTGTTCATCAGACGTGCTGTTTGCTCTAATGTATGCCAGGGGATAATCGCTCAGGGGATTCCCTGACACGACCCAATGAGAAGGGAGTCTGTGGAACGTCTCCAGCAGGTCTGTCCCGAGACAGATGGCATGGCTCTGCTGTCCTCTCTGGTACCATCTGGGTCCAGGATGGAAGGCAGAAGAAGGGGACGGCCTAGGCAGCAGAGCATCACCGCTCAGGTGCCCTGCACTTGCTCTATGTGTTGCGACATCCTCAACCTTTTGGTGCATTTGTCATATTGATCTCCAAAACCCTACTTAGAATATATGCAATTTTAGAAAAAAAGAGATGCTTTCATTGTATTTTTGTATTCATTTAACAACTTCACTGAGACTTGGCCTAAACAGGAAGGTGAGTAAGACATTTTCTTCAAAGATCTAGTGGCTAAGAACTTCTTGTCTCTAAGTAAAAGGGCCCTCTGATTGTATCAGAACCTAATCTACCTCTGTGCTCATGCTTTAGACATTTCACTCTGTCCTAGAAAGCACTACCGATTATAGTGGCAGTAGATAGTGATTGACCTGAAGATAGCCTCTACAGGTGGACTCATTGTCTTAGCTCTGGCAACTGCCATTGCTATTGGCTTTACATGGTTCGTATCCCTCCAGTCAGGTGCAAACATTTAGAAAACATAGATAGTGTGAAGCCTTGCAAATAACATGAGGAGATTAATAACATGATTTGACAGTATAATAAAAGTGGTGATTTAATTGCTTTTGTCTCAGTATCTCACTTGGAAGGAAAGATACTTCAAATTAGACAGTTGGACTTGAAGAGCCTGATAGTATCATAATGTAAATTAAGAGCGAGCATTTAAAAACATCAGACCGAGGTGTGAACTTTTTCTTTTTTTTAGCTTGGGTAATCAAATCTTGATTTTAAATGGTATTTAGTACTAGGATGTAATATACTACCTAGTACTCAGCCAATTATCTATCATTATCTTTTGGACCCTGTAATTGGACAAACAAGAAAGTATTCATAATAATAAGTTTGTTCCTAATTGTCTGTTTGCTAGAGACTGGGGTGCCCACTGCAGTCATACTGAACTGAAAGGAAACTGCTTACTGAATCCCTTCCATTGTTTGTCCAGATTCTTACAACAGTGCACAGCATTCCCCCACACCTGGGCAGGCCAGAGCATCCTATCCAGCTGGTTGAAACAACAGTCATTTTTCCTAAATTCTATGAGTGGGCAACATAAATCTTACTTGCTGCAAGACAGAGCTGCCCTTGAACCTCATACATCCCCTGCAGGCTATGGAGGCCTGGAACTATCTGTATTATATAATCCAGATAAGTAATTTACGTTCTGTGTGGATATATGTTAAATATTTAATAAATCCTGGGATATCAGAGAAAGCACACAGTCAAATCCCAGGCAGACCACTCAGGAAATTCTTGATCTTTGAATACAAGGATTAAACAGCTGAGAGTCAATCACACACCTTTAATCCTAGCACAGGGAAAGCCAGGAGTGGGACCAACACCTTTAATCCCATAACTCTAGAGACAGAACTTCTTCTGTTTCTGTGAGTTCAAGGCTACACGTCTTTAATCCTAACCTGGATGGGATAGGGTATAGAAGGGCTTGTAGAAACCAGGCAGAAACAGAAGCGACCAGCAGAAGTGACCAAGAGTAAGGTTGAGGAAGTTGCAAGACAGTTGGGTGAGAATTGACTGTGGTGTTTTCTCTCTCTGATATTTCAGCCTTCCCCCGATATTTGGCTCAGAGTCTCATTTATACAACCCAAAATCGCGCTTCTGCAATTTCCATCAGATCTCACCATTGGCTACTTAGTTTACCCCATACATAGTGTTGCTCAGGCCTCCAGCACACATAAAGAGTATTCTAAATTTTAAAAGGAAAAGCAACACAGGCCTTTATTGGCCTATTTTCTGTTTTCATTATCAATACAACAAGAGATCAGCATTTCCATGCTAGGTGAAGCCTTCAGGGAAGTACGTTATCTTTAGACCAAGCTGCCTTCTGGCCCCCTAATACAGATGGCATGATGGGCCATCAGAAGGAACACAGAGCAATGAGACCCCAGTCAGAGCGGGCTGCCGACCTGGCTTGCTGTGCTGTGGCTCCTGAAAATGTCCCTTTGAATTTAGTGGCGCCTGGATGGCAGAGACCACAGATCATGACAGAACATAAATTCTCCTCATAATGAGATTAGTAGGCAGACAAAATAAATGTCCTGCTGTTATATTAGAAGCAGGCTATAACTGGTGTTTTTCTTAGAAATGATCATTTCTTTTGCAACAGGGGAGCCATGTGCAACTAACTTGAATGCAACAGATTCTGTTTTGCCACATAGTTATTTTTCATCCTCCCCTGTCTTCTTAATGGCGGTTTGGGGGAGGCCTCTGAACGAGCTGTGGGTCTTAAAGACTATTACCAACATAAATTATGGGAGTCTATGTTCATGATCATCAATTGTGTTTCCCAGACTCCCTTGTGCAGGCAAGTTCTGTGCGGCTCCCATTCCAGCCTTTAAACTACAGCCCTGCTGGGGAGGCAGTGCTGTGACCCCTGGGGTCCTCTCACTTGCCTTTGGGATCAAAGGCAGGGTAGACTCACTATTGTGCTGAGGGTATTTAAAAATATACCTTTACCGCAATTCTACCACTTAAAACCAGTAGAAACCAGTATCATATACTAAGCAGTCTTAAGAAAACATCCAGATCAGGTGACTTAAGAGGCAAAGCCTGGAGGATAGAGCTAGACTGCAATGGACTTCCTTAGTTTGCAGCAGAAGGCATTCTCATCTGGAGTACAATACCCTCCACTCATTAAAAATGCCAGATAACATCTCCTCCTGGATTCTTTCCATAGAATCTGATGCAAGTTCATGGGCTGCACCGTTTTGAGAAGTGAGTACATTTAATCAAAGCCTTCTGGGAAAAAAAATTGGAGTATGCCCTGCAAAGTCACCAAGCATGTTAAGAGGCCCTTTCAAAAGGGAATGGGAAAGCAGTCTGAATTTAAGAGGATTTGACACCTTTGCATAAAGAGCATGATCTAATGTCTGCATTTTTCTGCAGTCCAGGCTTTTCTATGAAACTGAATATTTTGAAGAGGTCACTTGTTATCTCATTTCATAGCATTTTGACATCTTGGTTGTTTTTTAGATTGTAAAGAGACCTCAGAAATCTTAAATTTGCACAGGCACTTTACAGTGTATATGGCGGTTTGCAAATATCATGAACATCTAATGAAAGATCCCCTCTTTGCACACTGGTGCCTCCCTCCAAACACATGAACTACAAACACAACTACATTCAGGGAGGAGGAGATTACTTTTTGGCCCATATTAATCTGCTTGAGTCTTCCTATGTTTGCAAATATTTAGTCATTGCTCTCACAGTCTTAATAATGACCCTGTTCTCTCGTAAGCCCTTGTCAGAGGAAAAGCTTGTTTTAATGCGAGTAAGTGACCTCCGCTACATTCATTTACATTCTCTGCTCACTTACCCTCTTCATGTTCAGCTCTTTTTTTTATTGCTCCACTATGTGTGCCCCTACTTTCTGCTGGCCTCCACGTTTGTTATCTCACTTTTAAGCAGCAAATGAAAGAGCTGTGCCAAGCACTCAGTTTACTTGGTATGTGTTAATGATTATCCAACAGCCCTTCCAAGGGTGACTCAGAGTCAACCTTAGAGTTTCAAGATGCATAAATCTGGAAGGATTTTCTCCAATCCTGTTTGCTTACCTCGTACAAGTGGACTTGTTCTTGGGTTACAGCAAAGATCAGTAGCACACTGTTTTGGACCAATTTATCAATGAGTTGACCAATTGTTGGGTATTCCTAAAAGTGATACATAGATTTAAAAATACCATCTTAATCATAGAAGGCAAACTTTTAAAACGTTCCTCTCATAGTTGAGAGAATCAATATTCACAGGCATTTTATCTGTTGTTCTAAGGAAACGCTTATTATTGGTGTTATTCACGTAGCTCAGGAATTCTTCCAAGTTTTGTAAGTTCAGGTAAGAACAGAAACCGGCACTATGCTACATCATACCCTCTCTCTCCTAAGCAGACCCCTTGGAATTTACTTCAAGATTTCTGCTGTCATATTATCTCCCCCAAGAGCCACTCAGCAGCAGGTAGGAATGTTAGACTAGGGGGCAGGGTGGGTAGACTGTGATGTATGATGTAGACTGTGAGGTGGTTCTTGTAACTCTTACTGGAATTGGATGAGGTGGCATGAAAGTGGAGGAGGGGAGGGAGGCCTGAAGAATAACACACTATAACTCCCATGACTGTCAGATTTGAGACAGGCCCACACTGGTTCTCCGGGTTGGTTTTATTGCCTTTGCAATGTCATAAATTGGTGGTATGGAATCCTGCACTCCTTCTTTTTCCTTATAACACAATGAAAACAATTTGCCCTGTGGAAACAGTCATTCTTAAGTGATGTGAATGATTTTAAAAACAAAATAAGTTATTCATTATCAAATTTACAGATAAATTTACTTTTCAAGTCTAGAAAACATTTGCCTCCCCTATGATTCCAAAAGGAGATAATGGACAAAGAGGACATGAGAAGGAAGGAGAAACCTGTGGCAGACTACACTAGGAATATGAATTATGACAGAAGTTCATCAAATGGAGGCGAAGCACCAGGAACAAAGCCTTCAGTTCACTGGTGCATGGTTATGTTCTCAGGACTGCCAGAGTATTTCTGTCTGAGGCCATCGTTAAGTACAAGGTCCAAGTTGAGCAAAAGATGTTTCTTTTTCTAAATTACCCAGAGAAACTTTCCAACTGTGACTCATGCTGTGAATGCTTTTTTTTTGTCATGTTTGGATATTTTATATGTATTTTTCATATTTATTTATTTATTTATTTATTTATTTATTGTATGAAGATGTAAGAGCTCCTGGAATTACACATAGTTGTGAGCTGCCATGTGGGTGCTGAGAACTGAACTCAGGTCCTCTGCAGAAATAGCCAGTGCTCTTAACCACTGAGCCATCTCTCCAGCCCCACATTTGGATTTTTATTAGTAGAGATACCAGAAAATAGACTTTTTCCTTGGACTGACACGTTTAGTGGCATTTGCTTTTCATTTGCTCAGACTTTAAGTACCCTTCGTTCTACAGCCCAAGGCCCTTCTCCATGGGGTCCTCCTTACCTCTGTGGGTGCACACCTATCACCTGCTTCATGTGGAGCCAGGATCACACCATACAGTTTACATAGGATGCTTTTTTATGGTTTAATGAGCTCTGTTACTTTAGTGTTCATAACTCTATAGAAAACTCAAGGCTCCAAACATGTCCTGTTTGGTGGTCCTGGGAACCTAGCTTGGCTTTTAGCATGCATACCCAAATGACTTGAGGCAGGGTGGGGGGTGAGGGGTAGGGTGGGGGTTTAGATGGCCTGTGGCTTCTGTGCCTCCTTCTGAACTCTACTGAGAATAATGAGCTAAACATTTATCAATGGAGAAGGCCATAGTAGGTATTGTATGCTTCTATGATCTTTTGATTTTCAAGAATTCTATTATGGGGCGTTCAATAAATAAATGACAAAAGGACCCATTTCCTAGAACCTCGTTGACTAAAAGACAAACTCAGACAATAATCACTTTGATTCTCACATGAAAACATTGAGATTGGAGACCGTGTATGTGTGGAGAATAAAACTGTTCAAAGAAGATGGGGGGGAGGTCTAAATTGAAGTTCAGAATTAGATCAAAGAACGGCCTAAATTTGTGAGGTAGTAGAGTTTGTGGAGAAGATTTTAATAGCTTTTTTTCCCTTTGACATTGGAATTCTGGGCTTTCCCCCTCTTTAAAGTGTCCTTTAATTTTTCTGAGTCATGCTCCCCACTGTGTAAAATATGCATAACAGGGCTTTCCCAGGTCTATGCATCATCCTCCCAGCTCACACCTTTGACAGCTCTCACTGTGATGTGAGCACTGAGCTGTTAGGAAACAAAGAGAGCAAACCAGTCCAGGCTCCCAGGAAAGCACCAGAGTAAGCAGACTCATCCCCATATAGAGATATGCATGAAGACATCCACAAATAAAAGTGAAATGAGAAATGACTGCTTTGGACCTATCAGAGGTCGAAGAGGGCTCTCTGGGTTTCAAAGGGCAATTTGGTTTCTTGAATACAGGACATAACATTCACAAGCCGGTAGCCACATGGTCTGTTCATGGAAACAGCAATGAGGAATAGTCCTGTTGAAGATCAGATGAGACCATGTGGGGCAAAGACCTCTGAAATTTTTACCTCATTTGACAAGTCAAGCGTCTCTTTATTTCAAATGTTACCATCAACAGAAAAAAAGCTAAGTGTTACTAAGCACCAGCCAGGCAGGACTTGACTAGCTGCTCCAAATAGAACACCGTGGTTGTGACATAATCATGGGATAAGGATGCTCAAGAAGTCCCCAATGGTATTGTGCTGGTCTAGACCCCTGTGGTTGAGAATAGAGAGTTATCTGTGTTGCTTTTTGTTGGCCTCGTTGTCTCTCTGTAGCTAGGGAGGTTCTGGGCTCACCTGTGATATACCAGATTTAAACTCTTAACACATGCCCACTGTCTACCTAGTGGGGGTCACCTGAGCTCTGTGTGGAAACTGCAATGCAGGTGAGGTAGAAGAGAGAAATTTCTAGCACCTTATGTAGAAAATATGCACCACTTTCACTAAGTGAGTGAGTCATTTCTCAGGGTCTCATAGCAGTTGTTGGCTCGTGGTTCTACTTGGTGGCTCTGAAAGCTGAAAGAGTGAAGCTTACGTACCAAGACAGTTGACATGGAGTATTCATTCCTGTTGTCCAAGTGACAGAGTCCGTCATTGGGAATGACAATGCCTGCCAGCTTGCTGTCCATTCCAAAATGAGAATCAGCATCACTCACAAAAACCAGGAGGTGGAGAGAGTCATTGCGCCAGCCAATCTTTTCCTAGAGTGAGAAGGAAGCCATGGGTTGTATTGAGGTGGGCAGGCCCAAATTGAGGAGTGTGCAGCTTCTCACATTCAGATTCTGAGCAATGCCTGGCTAACCCATTCTAGCCTTTCTATCTATAGTGAATTTATAGCTTATTAAAGACATGAAATTCTGTAGCATTTGCTTTTTTCCTGGACAACTTTCTGGTGTTTTGTTTGTTTGCATCACAAAGAAAGTTCCACTATAAGTTGTGTTGGGCTCATCTTGACTTCTAGCTATGGTTCAGCTCTGAATTCAAGGGGCGGGGGATGAGAGGCGGTAGCGGGGAAGGTCATGGTCATCCTTAAATTCAAGATAAATGCAATGAAAATTGGTTATAGAGTAAGCCCATTTCATTAAAATGTCACTCGGCATTTAGGCATGTATTTCTTATGATGACATCAGAGTTATACACCTAATACAAATGTAAGAACTGCTGGTTGGAGGTGGCCCCAGGGTCCTACTAGCAGAGATCGTCTACAATCTGTGCTTAGCAGTAATTTCCTAGAACTAATAATATTAGTCTAGGAAGCCTTTGGGCAAAAACTCATCCTGGCCATCCTAAGCATCCTTAGCCCTTCCCTCCTCCTTTAACCCTCTGCCTGCTAGAAGCTTGAGCCCTGGACATTTCCTGGTAGTGCTCAAGACCGACTAATGTCTAGACAGGGCATCATTCAACTCAGTACTCTTTAAACAGTCAGAGGGAATCTGGTTCCTGAGAGGGTTGCAGCAATCATGTGACTTCTGATCCTGATTTTATTAGTTCAAAACAACAGATTTTATCTTGAGCTATGTAATGAAACTCTGTCTCTCAAAGCCAACGGTTGGGGATGCAGCACATTAGCAGAGTTAGTATAGTGTATGCTTAGCACGAACAAGGTCCCGCATCATAAAAAGATGAAATACAATAGTTATGTAATTATGTATGCTGTATACTGACTCGGATATTTTAAATTTGTTTGCTAATGTTCTGTCTTTAATTTTTTATACTATAGTTAATTAAAAAGCAACTAATCTTTAAATAAAGGTTCCTTATACTAGGATGTTTTGATTATTTAAATATCAGATATATGAAACATTTTCCACTTCAACATAACCAAGTTAAATATTTAATGGAAGTTTTATATTTTAAGAAAAGGATAAAATGTAGAAACATGGGATCAAAGGAAAGACAATTAGTTAGGCCTCCCAAAGCAGATTTGTCAATAAGAGAAAAATTAGGTTAATAGGGTGGCGCGGCTAACCTCACTCCCACCCTCCGCCCCTTACCTTACACACAGCAGCCTGCATAATTGCATCAAATCCTCCTTCGGGCGTGTCAATATTAGCAGAAATCTTCTGTTTTCTCACAATTTCATTGAATTTCTCCGCATCATCAGTCAACGGTAAAATATGCTTGAATCCGAACGTAGGTAAACAGAAATATGGAATACTACTACAAAAGGAATACGGAAAAATATTCTTAAATTTGACCCAGTGCTGATATCCTGGAAACGTTTTTCTTAAGTGATGATTGCTTTTCTAAAGGGCCTCACTCTGTGACTTGACAGTGACTATTAAGGTTGCCTTCTTCCCCATATTGACTTTATTAGATAACACCTATTTAATATAAATGTGACTGCAGATGATCCTGTCATGGACCCTCATTTTAAACATTTTTTGTCTATTGCCGACGAACCAAAATCTGCCTGAGAAGTTCAGTTTCCCTGTTGACAACGCCTTTGCATTGCTTTGCATTCAGACATCTTGATTTGTTATCAAGTGTGGGTCATCCCTTCCAATGAGATGAAGAACCTCTTTTCCTTCTCTACTCCCATGGGCCCAGCATCCACAGCAAAGCTCTGGTTATTGTCTTGGGGTTTCTATTGCTGTGATAAAAACACAATGATCAAAAGCAACTCAGGAAGGAAAAGGTTTATTTCATCTTACAGCTTGCAGTAATGGACATCAAGGCAGGAGCCTGCAGCAGAAGCTGACGCAGAGGCTGCAGAGGGGTGTGCTTACTGGCTTGCTCCTCGTGATTTTGTTCAGCCTGCTCTCTGCATCCAGGACCACCGCCCAGGGTTGCCACCTCATACAGTGAGCTCTGCCCTCTATATCAGTCATGAAGCAAGAAAATGCACCACAGGCTTGCCCACGGGCCAATCTGGTGGAAGCTTTTCCTCACTTGGGGATTTCCTCTTTTGAAATGAATCTGGCTTATGTCAAGGTGACATAAACCTATGCAACAATGTTTCCAATAACACAGGGATACAATACACCGTGGCAGCCTGGAACTAAACCTGTGGCTGAAATGTAGTGATAGTATGAAACCTACATCAAAATAAATGGGGAGAACTGATTAAGGAGTCAGCCATATTCATGTTTAGAAGCCAGTTACTAGCTATTCATGAAATGCTGGGAGTTACTCAACCCATTTTAGCTTTGGGCTTTTCCTTGGGAAAAAAAAATGGAATCAATAATATAGAGTTAAGTCTTTGGACCATGAGCACTACAGGATCATTGGTAAAAACGAAACATCTAGGGCACTCCTTCAGATCTTCTGTTGAAACGCTAAGGGTGGGTTTAGCAATCTGTGTCATATCAAGGCTTCCAGATGCAAGCTAAGGTTTGCCAACCCAGAGAAGAAAGGAGATAGCAAGGAGAAGCCCCAGGAAGAATGTGGTACACTGCCTTAGGCTGCAGGGTGACTGCTTTAGATCAAACACAATTCCCTGGCCTCTGCTCCAAGATCTAACAGTTGGTCTGTCTGTACACCAAGAGTAGATGTATCTACCAGAATCAGGCTTCTGTTGGCCACATCCTCTACCGGATCTACCGGAGGAAGACTCTGATCCTCATTATTTTTAGATTCTGTATTTTTAAAAATTCACCTACTTGCTAAAGTGGATCCAAATCACCAACTCTCTCTCTCTCTCTCTCTCTCTCTCTCTCTCTCTCTCTCTCTCTCTCTGTGTGTGTGTGTGTGTGTGTGTGTGTGTGTTAGAGATGGAGTTTTACTAAGTAACCAAGGCTGAGTTTGAACTCCCAAGTGAGCCAACACATGTTTTGAGCAAGTGATCCTCTGCTTCAGCTTCCTAGGTAGCTGAATAACCCAGAGTGCATCACGTTCTTATCCATAGATGAGAACACAGAGAGAAAAACAAGTCAATTTCCTTATGCAAATTCCCAGCTGAGGTCAAGTAAGGTAAGGCTTTGCTTCAGTCCCAGCACTCACAGTATAAACAAACAAGTGAACTTTTAACAGTCTATTTAGTACCATCTGGTTTTTATTTTTCATCTCTTTCTTCTTATTGGTGATCTCAGTACTTGCAATGTTCCCATGTCTAATACTGAACAGTGTTCCTAAATGCAACAAGGCTGGGGTGTGATTTGCATGAAAATGAACTTCCTTCAGACATTACAGTTCAGTGGTAATACATCAATAATATTGATGCCCTTAAATGGAGATAGACATAAAATAAAGGTGTTTGTTGATCAATTAACTAAAACAAAGTCTCACAGAAATCTAATTCCTTTTGGGACAATATGTTGGGGTTCAATCAGCACATGTCAGTGATGAGAAATGACAGAGCTACAGAACTGAATGATGAGAAAATCTCATGGAAATCAAAATGCTGATATACATATATATATATATGTATGTTGATATACATACATATACATGCATAGAAAGCAGGTCAGACTCTGGTTCCCAAGCATAAGAACAGAACATTTTGAGAAGCCTAACATTGACTGGCACAGCCCGAATATCTTGAGACAGCTATCCCCAGAAAAGATGATTCTGGTCCCCAAAGGTCCCTCCTGACTTTTATTCCATTTTCTCAGAAAAAGAGAGCTTTTAGGATCTGTCAATGAACAGGATAAGAAGTATTAAATAGATGTGGTCCACTTGCCTTGTTTGCCCCGTGTTCAAATGAGTTCATCTAATCCTTTTTAATCAATAAAAAATCAGGAGCCAGATATTGGGATAAGAATCTGAATGAACCTAGAGTCTCATCTCAGCTATCCCAAGCAGACAGGACTAGGGTTTGGCTATGAGGGGCTCCTCCAACCACACCTAAAAAAGGGGACCAAGCATGGCTGGGCCCTGCCTCCAACTGCATCAGCAGAGAAGGACTGAGGATTTGAAATTCAGACCCTAGTCTAGAGCAGAGTCAGAGATCCAGCAGAGACCACTTGCTCAGAGGAGCCAGAAGACACACAAGTCCTCTTGCCACAACTGACTAGGAGCTGACTAATTGTGAACCACTGAAGACATAGGCAGATGGCAGTACAAAAATCCATATAACATACAAAGAACAACAAGGCCACACCAGAAGAAACTGATGGTTCTACAACTACAAGACCTGCACAGAGCAATGAAGAGGAAACAGAAGAAAAAACACCAAAAACACCTTTATGAAAATTATTGAAGCCTTCAAAGAAGATATAAAAAAAATTCCCTTAAAGAAATAGAAGAAAATACAAACAAAAAATTGGAAGAGATGAACAAATCCTTGAAAGAAAACCAAGAAAAGGTAAGCCAAAAAAAAAAAGAAAAAAAAATTCCAAGAACTAAAAACTGAAATAGAAGACTGAAATAGAAGCAATAAAAAAGGCACAAAATGAGGCAAAATTGGAAATAGAAATTCTGAAGAAAAGAGCTGGAACTACAGATACAAGCATAACCAACAGAATTCTAGAGATGGAAGACAGAATCTCTGGAGTGGAAGACTCAGTAGCAGAAATAGATATATTAGTCAAAGAAAATACTAAAACCAAAAAGTCATAATACAAAATGTTCAGGAAATCCGGGACACCATGAAAAGACCTAACCTGAGAATAATATGAATAGAAGAAGGAGAAGAATACCAGCTCAAAGGCACAGATGATGTATTCAATAAAATCATAGAAGAAAACTTTTCCTAACTTAAAGAAGGAAATGCCTATAAAGATACAAGAAATTTACAGAACACCAAATAGATATGACCCTAAAAAAAGTCCACTTGCCACATAATAATTAAGTCACAAAACATACAGAAAAAGAAAAAAGTTTAAGAGCTGCAAAAGAAAAGGGCCAACTTACTTTTAAAAGCAGACCCAACAAAATAACACCTGACTATTCAATGAAAACGATGAAAGCAAGAAGGGCTTGGTCAAAAGTTATACAGACACTAAAAGAGCGTGGCTGCCAACCTAGACTACTATACCCAGCAAAATTATCAATCACCATACATGGAGTAAACAAGATATTTCAAGACAAAGTCAAACTGAAATAATACATATCTACCAATCCGGCCCTCCAGAAAGCATTAGAGGCAAAACTCCAACCTAAAGACCCCAGATACACCCATGAAACCACAAACAATCAATAATCCCACAGAAAAAAAGCCCAGAGAAAGGAAATACATATAAGCTACCACCAAAAATAGCAGGAAACATCAATCAGCGGTCACTAATATCCCTTAATATCAATGGATTCAACTCACCTATAAAAAAACACACACTAACAAAATGAATACAAAAATAGAAGCCATCTGTCTGCTGCATAAAAGAAACACATCTCAACCACAAAGACAGACACAGGCTCAGAGTAAAGGGTTGGGAAAAGATTTTCTAATCAAATGGCCCTAAGAAACAAGCTGGGGTTGCCATCCTAATATCTAACAAAGTAGACTTTAAGCTAAAAGCAATTAAAAGGGACCAAGATGGACATAACTTATTCATCGCAGGAAAAATTGGTCAAGAGGAGATTTCAATCCTGAATATTTATGTCCCTAATATAAGGGCACCTACCTATATAAAAGAAATACTGCTAAAGCTCAAATCCCACATCAGTTCTCACACGCTAATAGTGGGAGACTTTAATACCCCACTTTCAACCCTGGACAGGTCAACCACACAGAAACACAACAGACAAATAAGGAGTCTAACAGAGATTATTTATGATACAAATGGATTTAATAGATATTTACAGAAGCTTCCACCCAAATGCAAAGGAATATACATATTTCTCAGCACCATATGGAACTTTCTCTAAAATTGACCACATAATTAGTCATAAAGCAAATATCAATAGATACAAAAAATGGAAATAATCCCTTGTATCTTATCGATCCACAAGGGCCTAAAGTTAGAGTTCAACAACATCAAAAATCAAAGAAAGCCTACCAACTCATGGAAACTAAACATCACTCAGCTGAACTACCTCTGGGTCAAGGAAGAAATTAAAAAAGAAATCAATGTCTTCCTAGAATTTAATGAAAATGAATCCACAGCATACCTAAACTTGGGTGACACAATGAAAGCAGTCTTAAGAGGAAAATTCATAGCACTAGATGCCTATATAAAAAGCCTAGAGAAATCCCACACCAGAGAATTAACAGTAAAACTGAAAGTCTTAGAACAATTAGAAGCAAACTCATCTAGAAGGAGTAGACAGCAGGAAATAATCAAACTTAGAGCTGAAATCAATACAATTGAAACAAAAAGAACAATACAAAGAATCAATGAATCAAAGAGTTGGTTCTTTGAGAAAAGTTAATAAGATAGTTAAGCCCTTATCCATAATACTCAAAAGCAGAGAGAGAGAGAGAGAGAGAGAGAGAGAAAATCCAAATCAACAAAATCAAAAATGAAAAGGGTGACATAACAACAGACCCCCAGGAAATCCAGAGAATTATCATGTCATACTTTGAAAATCTATATTTCCCAAAAAGGGAAAACCTAGAAGAAATGGACAGCTTTTTTCTTTACCATATACCCAAGTTAAATGAAGACCAGATTAATTACCTAAACGGGCCTATAACCCTAAAGGAAATTGAAGTTGTCATTAAAAGCCTCCCAAGTAAAAAAAGGCCCAGGTCCAGATGGTTTCAGTGCTGAATTCTACCAGACATTCAAAGAAGAATTACTACCACTACTCCTCAAACTATTTCACACAGTAGAAACTGAAGGAATATTGCCAAATTCCTTTTATGAGGCCACAATTTGCCTAATACCCAAGCTACTCAAAGACACAACAAAGAAGGAGAATTATAGACCAATTTCCCTCATGAATATTGATGCTAAAATTCTCAACAAAATTCTGGCAAACTGTATACAATAATATATAAAAAATATCCACCATGATCAAGTAGGTTTCATCCCAGAACTGCAGGGATGGTTCAACATAAGAAAAACCATAAATATCATCTATTATATAGACAAACTGAAGGAAAAAAAATAAACCACATGATCCTATCCTTAGATGCTGAAAAAGCCTTTGACAAAATCCAACACTCCTTTATGATAAAAGCCCTGGAGAGATCAGGAATACAGGGAAAATATCTCAATATAATAAAGGCGATTTACAAGAAGCCAAAAGCCAACAGCAAACTTAATGGAGAAAAACTCAAAGCAATCCCACTAAAATCAGGAACTAGACAAGGATGTCCTCTTTCCTCTTACCTATTCAATATAGTTCTCAAAGTTTTAGCTAAACCAATAAGAGAACAAAAGGAGTTTAAGAAGATACAAATTGGAAATGAAGTGAAACTATCTCTATTTGTAGATGATATGATTGTATACATAGGTGACCCACAGAATTCTACCAGGGAACTCCTACAGCTGATAAACACTTTCAATAATGTAGCAAGATACAAGTTTAACTCAAAGAAATCAGTAGCCCTCCTATACACTAAAGATGAAAGGGCTGAAAAAGAAATAAGGGACACATTACCCTTCATATTAGCTGCAAATAGTATTAAATACCTTGGAGTAACTATAACCAAAGAAGTAACAGACCTATTTGACAAAAATTTTAAATCATTGAAGAAAGAAATTGAAGAGGATATCAGAAAATGGAAATATCTCCCATGTTCCTGGATAGGTAGGATCAAGATAGTAAAAATGGCAATTCTATCAAAAGCAATCTACAGATTCAATGCACTGCCCATCAAAATCCCAACACAATATTTACAGACCTTGAAAGAACAATACTCAACTTCATTTGGAATAACAGGAAAGCCATGATTGCCAAAACAATTTTACTCAACAAAAGAACCTCAGGAGGCATCACCATCCTTGACTTCAAGTTATACTATAGAACTACAGTAATAAAAATAGCCTGGTACTGGCATAAAAACAGACTTGTGTATCAATGGAATCAAATTGAGGATCTGGGCATTAACTCAAAACCTATCTTTGACAAAGAGGCCCAAAATATTCAATGGAAAAAAGATAGTATATTTAACAAATGGTGTTGGCACAGTTGGTTGATAGTGTGTAGAAAAATGCAAATAAATGCAAGCCTGTCACCCTGCACAAAACTCAAATCCAAGTGGATCAAAGACCTCAACATAAACACAGCCACTCTGGACTTGATATAAATGGAAGTGGGAAATACCCTCCAACAAATTGGCACAGGAAACCACTTCCTAAATATAACATCAGTGGCACAGACACTAAGAACAACAATCAATAAGTGGGACCTCCTGAAATGGAGAAGCTTCTGTAAAGCCAAGGACACTGTCAAAAGGACAAAACGACAGCCTACAGAATGGGAAAAGATTTTCACCAACCCTACAAGTGATAGAGGACTAATCTCTAAAAAATATAAAGAACTCAAGAAACTAGAGCCCAAAACCTTGAATAGCCCAATCAAAAAATGGGTTTCAGATCTAAAAAGGAAATTCTCAGCAGAAGAATTACAGATGGCTAAAGGCACTTGAAAAAGTGCTCATCATCTTTAGCCATCAGAGAAATGCAAACCAAAACAACCTTGAGATACCACCTGACATCTGTCAGATTGGCTAAGATAAAAGACACAGATGACAGCCTATGCTGGAGAGGTTGCAGAGCAAGGGGAACACTCCTCCATTGTTGGTGGGAGTGTAAGCTTGTTCAGCCACTCTGGAATGCAGTATGGCGGTTTCTCAGAAAACTGAGAATCAATCTCCCCAAGGACCCAGCAATACCACTTCTGGGTGTATACCCTAAAGATGCACAGTTGTACTCCAAAGGCATTAGCTCAACTGTGTTCATAGCAGCATTATTCGTAATATCAAGAACTTGGAAACAAACTAGATGTCCCTGCACTGAAGAATGGATTAACAAACTGTGGTACATCTACACAATGGAGTACTATTCAGCAGCAAGAAAAAATGATATCCTAAAATTTGCAGGCAAATGAATGGATTTGGAGAATATCTTCCTGAGTGAGGTAACATAAACCCAGAAAGATAAGAAGGGGATGTAATCACTCATTAGTGGACTCTAAACATAAAAGCAAAAAGCAAAGCATGTCCAAGCTGCAAACCGCAACCACTGATCAGCCTGGGATCTGAAACACCTTGGACTGACTCCTTGGATCCCACTCCCCCTAGAGAAACACCTGACTAAGTCTTGATGTTGGGGGAAGGAAACTGAACCTGCCAGGAGTGGATGCTGAACTAAGCCATATTGGGACCTTGGGACCTCCTGCCCTTGCTGGGGAGGAGATGCTGATATGTGGAGAAGAGAGAGTGACCTGAGGGGGTGGGAGGGGTAAGGGACCTTGAACAAGGATATACATGGATAGAAAATGTGACTTTATTCATAATAACAATCATAATAAATAATCTATTTGGAAAAAAAGAGTCTGAATGATCAGTGAAGAAGCAGAGAGCCACCAATGATGTCTGATTTCTTCTGTTTTCCATCAAAAAGACTGAGATCCTCTCTCTGGCCCACCTTACTACTCCTTGTCTCCTATCTGTCCTTAGTCCTCCAAAACCTCTATGATTAATTTTGGTCCAAAACCTGTAGGGTTAATTTTGGTCAGCTAGTGGCTAGCTCAACTCTCTGACTGAAAGCAAGCTGTGTTGTCAGAATGCAATCACAATATCACACAACAGTGTTCTGTGTTCCCCTACCATATAAGCTTTGTCTATCATTGCAGCTGTGTGGAGCCACCCAGTCTAATTGGCCCAAGAGTAAATGTAAATTCCCAGGCCACTTTTCCTATGTCCCTTCTGATTCATGATGTTTATTTTTAACTCTTAGAATTCAATTTATGATTCCCTTCTCTTAGTATTGTGTATCAGGTTTCTTTGAAGTTGAGGTGCTGACCATGCATGATACCTACTTGGCAGGGTTGTTATGAGGCTTGGAAGAGATTAAAAATGGTAAGCAATGCAGCATGAGAGGAGGCTAGCATTTCTTAAAGAGATCACTTTACACAAAATAGCATATACATATCAAGGACAGATAACGGATTTGACTAGAATTATTTTTAGAACCATGCTCTCTTTTATAAAAGTAATTTAAACATAAATATTCATTGAAGAAAATTTGTGTTTATACAAACATATACGGAAGGGAATAAGAATTAATTCAATGGGTGTGAGATGTCTTAGGGTTGGCTTGACCACCATTAATTGCTGAGATTCATTTAAAAAATCCGGTGGCATCTTACACATTTTTTAATTGTATCAACAGGTCACATTGAGTGACAATGTAAGAGCCGTTTATGGCATTTGAACTATGACATTATATTTCTCAGACTGTGCTTTCATCACTGAAGTGACATATGACTACCTCTCTGGTTTCTCTTTCTTGGTACAATTACTTTGTGACTCATTAACATTGTTGCATGAATAAGTGGCTTGTTTCTTTACATTTTGAAGAAAGGTTTTATTATATGAAAGTACCAGTTTGGCCTTTTGCTTCATGGTTGTTTCCAAAGTTTGTCTATTAAAAATGAAGCTTGGGTCCACTATGAAATGCTGCCTACTAGACATGATATGGCCATTGAGATGATGAACACAGAAGCTATGGCTGCCTACACAAGATCTGCTCAAAATAATAAGACATAAAAGTAGAAGGCAGATATTTGAAAAGGAGCCACAGGGCTGGAGGGGGGGGGGCGGTTATAGAGGGTCCTGAGGGTAAATATGATCACAATGCATTATGTACATGTATAAACTTGTCAAAATAAAAAATTCACAATTAAAGTAGCAATGATCTTTCTATAACTAAATAATAGAGCAATCTATTTATGTTCTCATTTGCAAATTATACCATTCTTTTGTTTAGAAAAAAATCTTTGATGTGGATTTGCTGGTTGGCCTTTTGACCCATATTAACAAACTCCTTCCCATACAGTTTCTGTCTGCTGCCATTTCTGATGTTAGTGTTTGAGACCACCCCATTTTAGAACAGAAATGAGAAAAGGCAAGACAATTGACTGGCTAGAAATGTCATCTGAACGTCATTTCTTATTTTCTTTAATGACTAGGACTCAGCCCTTTTCTGTCCTTATTGACATTTTATTTTTAATCCTTTTCCAAGTGGCAGGCTTATATCCTTTGCATATCCTTCCACTGGGCTATTTTTATTTTGTGCACTCTCTAGACAATACAAATCTCTTATCTTTCTTTGGTCTTTTAATTTTACATTTTAGATGTATATATTAAAACTTTTATATAAATTGTTTTCTTTCCAAATATAAGAAGTATTTTAAAGTATTTTTACACAAGGAAGAAGTCAAATGTTTAAACTGATTGCAGTGTTCACCAGGTGACCTCATTGTCACCACAGTGCCTGGAAAAGCCACAGAGCAGTTGATGATGCATTCCGTTTAGAACAGACATTAAGTAGTCATGTATCCGTAGGCAGGTCACGTAGCACTGAGAGGCCTTGGAGGCCTTACCTAGATCGCAAAGTTGTTGTGACGATTGTATGATTCAGAAAGGGAATAGTCATATCTGGCTTAGCATTTTCCCCCAGAGTTAACTATCTTAGAGACTTTGAATCCTTTATTTGAAGCTATTGGTTTGCATCATACTGGGGCATCTTCTGAAACAAAAGAATTAGCATCTGAATTTAATATGAGACATTTGCACATTTGCTGCTTAGAATATCTTTTCTTAGAGGAGACTTTGATAAGCAGATAATGGTGTGTGTGTGTGTGTGTGTGTGTGTGTGTGTGTGTGTGTGTGTGTGTTGTGCACATATGGAGATCAGAGGTAGACTTTTGGTGTCTTTGTCAATTTCTCTCCACTTTATTATTATTATTATTATTACTACTACTACCGCTATATTTTGTGTGTGTGACAGAATCTCTCATTTAATCTGGAGCTCACCAATTTGGCTAGAACTGCCTGGCTAGTGACCTCCAGAGATCTTACCATCTCTAGCTCCCCAACACTGGGATTACAGGTGTACACTGCAGCAGCATCTTCTTGCACTGGTCTTGGGATCTGAACTCAGGTCCTCATGCCAGGGCAACCAGCCCTTTAGAGACTGAGCCATCCCCTTAGCAGTGAGGTCATTAGAAATGAGTGAAAATTTAATACTATTCACTTAGCAGGTTAAATGACAGAGGCATGTAGGGAAAGCAAAGCAGAACAGAACGTGAAAGGTGTGTCACAGCTAGGAAACTGCAACTGAGACCCTTGTGTCATCAGAGATCTGCAGTGGCACATTTGGGGCCACTTTCTCAGCATCAGAACTAAATGGAAGAGGGTCTTCTCACCAAGGAACAGTCCTGAGGCCCTAGACAACAATGGATTTGCATTTCAGTTGCAGGATAATTATGAGGCATAATATAAACAGGTAGTATTGCACTTTGTTAATGTTTAAAATAAGTAAATATCGAGAAAAATAAGACTATACTTACATATACCAAAAGTTATCTTTTTTGTCAGGAACTGGAAATGACTTCTTTTTTAAAAAAAACTTTTATTTATTTATTTGCTTTGGTGTTTGCCTGAAACTGGAACTACAGACAGTTGTGAGCTGCCATGTGGATGCTGGGAATTGAACCTTGGTCCTCTGGAGGGGCAGTCAGTGCTCTTAACCACTGAGCCATCCCTCCAGGCCCTGGAAATGACTTCTATTCCATTCTTTTTTACCTATCTTTTTTGCACGCACACAGCTTTTTTATCTTTGCAGAAAGAAGCTCTATGCTGTGTACTGATCGCACAGAAAATCCCTTTAAGCATTTTATAGATGCCATTTGCTTTTTACTGTGTAATGCTTTGATGCCAATTGGAGAGCAATAGTAGGGCTGGGGCCTTTAGCTTGCTGAAGCAGTTACGCCAAGCTCTACTCAGTGTCCTGATAGGTGTTTCTCAGGAAGCACTCAGCTTAATAAAGGAGGAAATGCTAGTTTCACTTAATTATCCTTGAGGATCTACTACAAATCATTAATTGAAGTAGCTGTGAATCTCTGAATACATGGCTTTTCTTGAACACATGGAGAGCCTGCATAGAGCAGTTTTGCTGTCCATGAACTAGAGAGAGGAAGCATTTGCATGAACGAGCTGACATGGCCCTTTTTCCTGGAGCATCAATTTCACCTGAAGAATGAAGGACAGCTAAACTTGAGTTACTCCAATTTGAATATTTGGCAGACATGTTATTAAAAGTGAGCAAAGCAAGACTGTCATTTTCCAAGAACATAAAAGCTGGTATTTGTTGCCGGTAGCAGAACTCAAGGTAACTAACTAGAATACTTGAATTGAGGGAATTGCTCATTTGCTAACTTTGAGAGACTGACGTCACTCTCAACATTTTCTAGTGCTTCATGACACATGCAATGAGGTTGGTGGTGATATTAATAAGCAATGCTTTTGATATCATGGATTCTGGAGGACCTGAATGACTCAATAAATTCCTGTTTTCTAAATGACCAAAGTATTACACTGCAAAATGGTCACGGTCACTCATGGGCAGGTAAATTAAGGAACTGTGGTGTAACAAAATAGGAAGTGTTCATTGATACTGTTTCACATTCTGCACTGGAGCATTCACCTGTCACCTAGTATAATGTAAGAGTAGACAAGCAGACACAGTCATTGAGCATAGCTATCGGATGAGATTCTCCTTTGGGCCTGTGGAAGGGCCGGCTTTCTTTGAGGAATTCTATCAAAAACATTGCACTAGGTTAAATGCAAAACTGGATGAGATGATCCAGTTGCCTTCAGTATAACCGCTGCGTTAGAAATTTGCAAAAACTGTAAACTGTTATCACTCTATTTCATAAGAAAAAACATGTTGATTATTTTTGTTTTGTTTTGAAAATAGTTATTGTTTATTGAAACATGTTATAATATTGTGTAATATTTATTATAAATATTAAACCAACAAATCCATGCTTATCTGTTCTATTATATTCTGGTAAAATATATACTTATATATATATATGTATGTATATATACATATATGTATATATGTCTCCCACATAAGCCACATAAGCAGAAGCTCTCTTGGAGGTATATCATCATCATCATCATCATCATCACCATCATCATCATCAACATTATCATCATTACAGTCAGAGTCTCTTTGTAGGTCAGACTGGTCTTATGCTTGGGATCCTTAATCCCAGCTGAGGGCTGGAGTTAACAGGTATATATACCATGGGATCTAGGGTCTGAGCTCATGTCGTCTGGTTTCCCTGGCAAGTGCTTTGGCTGCAGAGCTATCTTGATGGCCCAAAAGATTGTTATTTTGTAAGGGTGTAAAGGAGTCCTGTGATTTGAAAGTCTGGGAACCACTAGATGGAAATAACTAGGGATGAGGTTATTGAATTTGGTGCTTATTTTTGAATGTCTATTTTTCGTTGCTTATTCAATCTCTTGATTACTCTAGAGTCAATATCATCCTTGTGTAAGGGCAAGGAAACTAAATGCAACGGCCATTGCATGTTGGAAAACCCTTCCAGGCTCTTTCCCCTTATCATTCATTGTCTTCTTTCTTAATAACATTTTATTCTATACTTACAAATTTGGTTTGATTAAGAAATGTGAATTTTCTTCTTGTGCATATGTGTGGGATGCTAGCTAGACCAAGAAACTTAGAGAGCTAGAGAGACACACAGTGTTGCACGTTTTTTTTTTTAAAAAAAACTTTCAGTTTATAATTTGAATGATAAATTTTCCAGGAAGAAATAAAGAAGCAGCTTTAGCCTACAAGATATATAGATTCCTCCAGAAGACCAAACCCACAGTCTTCTTTCAGGTCCCTACCAGCCACACACTGCACACTGCAGTGGTCTGGTCCCCTCTGAGCATGCTCTATGGTATTTATTGAGAATACAGAAAGGTCAAGCCAAATGCTTCCATTCATGATCTGACCTAATCCTTAAAATGACTTTGTGATTGGAACTATGACTCTTAATTTACTGAAAAAGAAAGATGATTTGAGAGGAGAAATGTCCCAGCTAAGGCCATGTTAGGAGTGACTCAATGAGCCAAGAATTCATCCAGAGCTGACTCTGGAACCCATGTTGTCATTCAATGTGTCGGTCCACTAAAGAACTTCAGTTCCTTGTGGAATGGGCCCAGATTCCCTGCCCCCAGATATTTCCACACTTAGCATACTGCTTGAGGCTCTGTAATTTTTTTAAACAAACAATGAATGAAAGACTGCTTGAATACAAGCCAAGTATAGTTTCTCACATTAATTATCTCACATAATTAACTAGAGCTAAGGTAGAATGATGGTTGCTTTAATTTCAGGGCCAGTTATGCTACCTGGCAAGTTCAAGGCCAGCCTTGGGTATAGCATGATCTACATAACATGTAGATACCCTGTCTCAAACAAAGCAAAACAAAACAAAAATAATGTTGAAAATAGATGTATACGTAGAACCAAATAAAAAGCCAAACTACTTTGATTTTTCCAGAAGCTTCCTTAAGGACTAAGTTTCATTGTTATTTCAAGGTGTTGCCTCCTAGTGTTGCTGAGTCATCTAACCTTGTTAATTTTAATTGTTTCTCTGATAACATTCTATACTTACTGTTTCCCTATTGTATGTCAAGTTGCTACATCTTGTCTGACCCGAGACGGGAAGAATGAAGCAGAAGTATTTGGTGCTGATGGAATTATCCTCCATTGGACTACACTGAAGCCTGTTGCAGGAGGACATATGATGTGCCAAATAATTACATACAAACTTCAGGCAGGTATAAAGCTCGTCAATTTACCAAAGAAAAAGCCAGAAGCAGAAGGGATGTTGTTATTTTGGATGAGATGTTCAGTAACAAATGTATTTACCGTTACAGATGGGCCCAGTAATTGATAACAATGACTACCTCTTACTATTTATAACTTGACACTTTTAAAGGATACATTTAAGCCATTATTATTTGTCCTAGACATCTGCATGTCTTGTGTCACAAGAATTGCTAGAAGCCATCTAGTGCCTATCCAGGAATAGAATCCTGATTTTAAGGGGAGAATTGTGTTTCCTTTTAGCTCTCTTTGTTATGTAAATAGATATACAATTTTGGGTAATATTCCTGGCCAAACTTCTTAAATTGGGAAAATAAATTTCTGCATTCATTTATAATTAAGAGGAGAAATGTATAAAAGCAGGAACAAGAGGGACCTTTCTTGATTTATAAATGAACCTGAAAACATCCCTAGTTGACAGTATATCCAATGTTGAAATTGAAGCATTCCTCTAAAGGCCATTGACATGGTCATGTCAGTCCTCTCTCACCATGTCAGTTAAAAATTGTACCAGTGATCCTGGCTAACACAATAAGGCAGGAAAAAGATAAACAAAGGAATGGTTACTGAAAAAGACATTATGACAGATGATGTGACTATGTACCTAGAAAATCAGAAGACATCTACAAAGCATGTGGGAGATAATAAGAGAAAATCTGGAAAGTTTTCAAAACAAAAAATGAATATCCAATATACATTACATTTTGACTAAAAACTGAGATTTTACAAATCTCAATGAATAGATAATATAAAGAAAGAAAGGTGAACTTTTTTTATTTTCACTTTGAAAAGAGTGAGGTGGTTCTCAGAGACATGTAACAAGAATCCAAGAGGCAGAGATCAGTGTCACATGACAAGACTAGATGGAAGAGCCACGCTCCCCAAATGATCTAGGCTTTCATTACAGTCTCTTTCAAAAATCGCAAAGTATTTTTTTGGAGATATTGATAAGCTGATTCTAAAATCTATGTAGAAATGCCAGGGTCTAGGATAATCAAAAAAGGACAATCTTAGAGAACTTAACTTTCCAAATTTCTCTTTTTATAAAAGCACTAGAATCCAGACTGAGGCATCTGTTGTTCCCTGATCCAGAGGCAAGGGATTTGTGGAAGAGAAATGAATATCTACATTTAGACTCCTATGCAGCCAATTGATTTGTCACAAAGACATCAAGCTAGTTCAGTGTGGAGTCTTGCTTAACAAATAGTTCTAGAATAACTAATTCTGTGTAGAAACAATAGATGGATCTCAATGTTTTTCATTTTCAATATAAAAATTCATTTGGCTGTGATCACATAGGTCTAAATGGAAGACCTTCGATCATAAAGTTTCTATAAGAAAACATAGAAATTTTTTTTATCACCTTAGAGTAGGCAATTTTTTTTATCAGAACCAAAAAAAATGTACTACATAATCAAAAACTGAAATGTCGGTCTTCATCAGAATTTTTAAAACAGATATTGTTAGTAAAATAAAATACAATCTACAAACTGGTAAAAAATATCTGAGAAATATATTGGACAAAGAACTTTTGTTCAAAATACATAAGGGGCAGAAGAGATGGTAGCAGTTAAGAGCACTTACTGCTCCTACTGAGGACCCAGGTTTCATCACCAGCATCTACATGATGATCAACTCAGAACATCTGCAACTCCAGTTCCAGGGGTTCTAACTTTCCCTGCTGGACACTGAGGGTATTGCATATACTTGGTGCACAGACACACGAAACACTCATACACATAAAATAAAAATAAAAGAACATTAATAAGATATTCCAAAATTTAAAAATAGTTTAAAGATTTGAAAAAATATTTTCTAAAATATGACATTAGAACAAATAAACACACAAAAAGATATTCAACATCATTCATCAACACAAATTAAACCAACAGCAAGATAGTATTACAAACTCTTCAGAATGCCTAAAATAAAAGGACTGACTTTTTAGTGAAAATTTAGTCATTCTAATCCTACTAATAGCACTAATGATGATATGGATGTGGATCCCCTGGAAAGCTTGCAAACTGTTCTTGGAAATAAAAGGTTTGCAAAGAGTCTGGTAGTTTCTTGAATATTTTAAAGAAATATATAGTTCAACAAATCTATCTATGCATTTAGGAGAAATAAAAAGCACAACTTTATAAAAATTTATATGCAAGTGGTGATACTAACATTTTCCACAATGTCCGAAAAGTGGAAACAATCTAACTATCTATCGAAGGAAGAACAAATAAAGAAACTATAGCAGATCCATAAAGGGTGGTGTGTTGAAACAAAGAGGAGCAGACTGCTGCTACTATGTACAGTAAAGCCATAAAGACATCTAAAAGCATTACAATGAATAAAAGAAGTCATACACCAGGATAGGTGAGCCAGCCCAAGGGTGTGAGCTTGAGAGAGCTGGCTTCACTGCTTATCTGTCATGTGACAGCTTGGGGTGAGGGAATGGTGCCCTCTTCTCCCCTCACCCTTGACACCTGTGGCAGATGGGAGTGCTGGCCCCATGACATGAGAGTGAAAGAGTTGGTCCATCCTATCACTGGCTGTAGCACTCGGGAGAACAGGCCCTGCACCCCACCTAAGCAGCACAGTAGAGCTGACTCTGTTGGCAGGGGCACTGGACAGCATTAGAATGGGAAAGCTGGCCACCTCACTCTCTTGTCTGCTGTGTGGTATCCAGAGGGAGGAAAAGATTTTGTCCCACCTCCCTCTCCCAACTTGTGGCAGGTGGGAGAGCTGGCCCTAAGGTAAAGAGAGCAAGAGAGATGGCCCTGTTCCCTGCAGCACTTAGTAGAGTGACCCCTGCACCTTGCCTGGGCAACACAGTAGAGCTAGCCTTGGCAGTGTAGGTGTGGGTAAGCTAGCCCTGAGGGTTGAGAGCAGGAGAATTGGCCTGCCCTTTGCTCATTGCTGCAAGGATGACCTAGCAGGAGCAGTGCTGGGGAGCTCACCCTGCTGGTGAGGATGAGGAAGAGCTCTTGGGCTTACCAACTCAGCTACCATCTAGACACAGAACTCGGGTTATGAGTTGGCGCATTTCAACCTTCACCCAATCTGTGGTCTGCTGGAACATGAGAAGGTCCTGTACCCAAAGCTGCAGGATCTTCACAACAGAGGGCAGCAACAGGATATCCAAGACGAGTCCCAGTGGGGGCCCAGTACTGATAGGGCAGCAGAAGCCAAAGGCCTCGAACCAGACCAATGACTCATTGCAATGAACACTTGCAAGTAAATGGTATACAGTATGACTGACTCACTGTGTAACACTACAGCTTCCAAGGAGAAGTATGTATGTATGTATGTATGTATGCATGTATTTATTTATTATTTCCTTCTTCCTTCCTTCCTTCCTTCCTTCCTTCCTTCCTTCCTTCCTTCCTTTATTCTTTTCTCTTAAACTTTATTTTACGGGGAGATTGCAGGGTCAGAGGGTAGATTTGAGGGGACAGGTTGAAGAGTAGGATCAAGCTGTGATGTAAAAGCCACAAAAAAAATCAATAAAAAAAAATGTAAAGATTAAAAAAGCAGACAGACATGAAGAGTGCATAGGACACACTCTTACAGCTATATGAGATCAAGAACAGGCAAGAGCAATGTAAACAATCAAAATCAGAAAGTGGCTGCTTCCTCGGGAGCAGAACTGACTCTAATAGGTCATGAAGAATCCTTCCAGGGGAAGGACAAGTCTGTGATGGTGGTTATTTGGGTTCATTCAGTTACCGAACTCTTTAAGCAACATTGTTTGCCATGCGCTTTTTAAGAGCATTCCAACTAGATATTTATTGATCTGTCTACTTTTCTCCTTGTCTCACTTCCTGGAATGAATAAAGACTAAGGTCCCAGCAGCCTTCTTGGATCATGAAGACAAAGCCTAAGTACCAATAATAGCAGAGCAGACATCAGGAAAGCCTTGGATTCTTGTGTGTGGAGTTTCTAAAACAGCCCCGAACTGCCCTTCTTCAGACTCCTTTATGTGGTGGAGAGAGAAATAATTCTCCTTTTAAGCCAGTGTCTCTATTACTTGCAACCAAACATGATTCCTAAGAATTGGAATCAGTAAAAATTTTTTTTCAGAGTAAAATTGTTTGGGGCTATGTTAGACAACTCTCTTCTTCCTCTTCCTCCTTCTCCTCTTCCCCTCCCCTCCTCCTCCTGCTCTTTCTCCTTCTCCTCCTCCTCCTCTTCCTCTTCTTCTTCTTCAGGACAATGTTTCTCTGGGTAGCCCTGGTTGCTTTGTAAAACAGGCTGTTTTTGAACTCAGAGATCCACCTGCCTTTGCCTTCCAAGTGCTAGGACTAAAGGCTTGCCCTCACCACCTCATCACTACCCAGTTTGTGAGAACTATACTAAGCTTTGAAACTGAAATAATATCATTTCCTTCTTATAGATACTATTCCCTGTGATGTATTAAAATATTAATTTTAAACACGTGAAAAATTGTGTGTGTGTGTGAGAGAGAGAGACAGAAACAGAGAGAGAGACAGAGAGACAGAGAGAGAGATTCTAGTTATCAGGCTAATGTTTTGAGTAAAACCAGATCTTTTCATAAATCCTTGTTAGTCTTGTGGCCTCGGGTAAATTGCTGATCCCTCCCGTCCCTTGTTGCTTCCTGAGTACAGAACTCACGAGACCAGCTTTAACTTGTCATCATTATAAAGACAGAGGTCATGTATATGATGTGTTCAGCAAAGAGACTGGCATAGAGTAAATGCTGACTCCTTTTCAGTGGAGGAATATTAAATAACTTGATTTTGAATATGTCATTGACCATACAGGTAAGCCATCACACAGCAATTTCACTATCATCTGCATAATACATGGTTTTATTGGCTGATTATAGCATTTTATAATAGAGCCATTGCCTCATTTCCTATTGGGTTTAATTGCAGTGAAGGCTTCTTCTCTCAGAGATGAGAGAAAGCCACATTTCTGAAAATGCGTCAGAGGAAACTGCAAAAACTGTTATTTGGATAGAAAGACTCAGGAAATATGTAGGGTAATATCAAATAGCCCTAGAAAGTGGTGGCCACTGAGGACTGAAGAACTCTGAATGACTGGGATATGTGGCCTGTGCATTCTATGGTGAAAGACAAAGTCTCCTTGCCCACAACCAGGAAACCTCGTTGGCTGCATCCTGACTGAAAACCTGGCAGATGATGCAGGGTCTGTGGGTTAGAACTACGAGGTTATGATGACCCCACCTAGGCTGAAAACTACCTAGACCACAGAGAACTGCTGAAATCCCCACATGAGAAAGAAATACCACGGTGTTAATGAGCTCCTGGCACAGCAGCTCAGGTGTGTGGATTACATCTATAGAAACCAATGCCCAGTGATGCCAGTGAGTTCACTTACCTGCAAGGGTTGGTGATTTCCTCGGGTGTTGTTTTCATAAAGGGAGAAACGGGCTTTTCCACAAACGAGCCAAAGCCCAGTCTAAAGTTGCTGGTTAATTTAGACATCTCTTTGGCAAGCCGGGAGCCAAGCTCTTTGATTGTATTGAGGTCATCATCCATGGAGGCCGAGAGGTCCATAAGGTAATACAAATCTACTGGGTAATCTTCCGTTTGTCGGACCTGTACCTGCAGAGTCTGTTCACCACCTGTAATGGCCCATGAGAAAGTCAAATTAATAAACATAGCAGTTATTTGTAACTAAGCAATCTTTAGCTAGCTGGCTACTATATTTCAGTATGACCTTATTAAGACACATGCAATTTCATCAGCTGTGTGGTAGCATTTACAAATGAACACATCCATGCAAATCTCTCAGCAGTGAGTTTTGAAGGATTGAAAGAGGGGTATATGTGGGATGTTCTATAGATGGATGATAGGCTGAGTTTTTGTGCGTGCAACTTTAGAAAAGGTGAGCCAAATAAAGGGGAGAATAAGTCTACATTTCAGTCCTTGAAGAAATGTGCATTTCTTCAAGGGTGACATTTGAGTAATTTGAATGGTCACTGCTAGAGAAGCTGTCTTTAGTAACACATTTGGAGTGCAATGAAGAGACTATTAGTAATTCCCAATTTCCTTCAGTATAGGGAATGAGAACCCCAATAACCAATCATTTGTGTTGGGTGTCAGCAGTATTAGTGGACAGCAAGTCACAGACTCAATGCTAGGAAGTCGTCAGTCATTTCATACCTGGTCTCAGTTTAAGAACTAAGTGTTGAGGAGCAATCTGGACAATCTCAGAACTATTTTTCTGTCGGCCTATGCTGAGAGGCTTATTCTGAAGTACTTCTACTTGTGAGACAGGGTTTTCAATGAAGGGTAGTTGACATCCTTTGGCCAAAAGATTTGCTGGTGTGTTACACCTTCCGCCAGCTCCAGACAGGTGGGTAAAATTCTAGAAGGGGAAAAAAGCATAAGGAGGAAAAGAAGACAAATCTGCATTTCTTTGTGACATGCCAGGCAGTCACTTTTGTATGTGTTTTTGAGATAAGTATATACTAAGTACCTCACATCCCCACTGGTGACTTGCAGGTGGAGTTATGTGGTAGCTGAATAACTGGAGAATTTGGCCAGTAAAATTTTGAATAAAACTGGAGCTTTTTAATTATACTCAGCCAAATTCATCTAACAGCTTTTTCCCCCAAAGCCCATGTCTTGAAGTTTCTCCCGTGTTCTGAGTGCTTATGTAAAGTGGCCGAGTTCCCAAAGTTGATATTTTCCTGTGAATTTATTTGTTTAAGATGAATGGTTGTTTCCTGGCACCCTAGAACTGTCATGCTTTGTGTGTCCGTCACCAAAACCAGAGACATGTTTTCTGTGGATTCCTAAAGGACAGGGCACCTGACATTTCCCTGTCTGGCTCTCAGCTTGCTCTACTTGCTGATGTGCTCCCTTCAATTATAGCATCACTTCACTGAAATTGACCTCTCAAGGACTTTAAGCTCACTCGCTGTCTTAACGGATTTGAGTTCAAGGTCTCTTCCAGCTTTCTTCCAGGTTTGGAGGCTGAAGATAAGATGGA
Source organism: Sigmodon hispidus (assembly GCA_004025045.1). Taxonomy (NCBI): domain Eukaryota; kingdom Metazoa; phylum Chordata; class Mammalia; order Rodentia; family Cricetidae; genus Sigmodon; species Sigmodon hispidus. The sequence goes on along the minus strand of PVIH01000166.1, from coordinate 362,237 downwards.
TTAAAGTCTATTTTCTGTCTGGGATTCCAGAAAGTCCCAGCCCTTGGGCCCATCCAGAGAGAAGGCTGGGGTGGTAGGGCCTCACAGAGATGTAGCTCCCAGAGCAGGAGATGGAGCCAAGAGGAGTACAGAGAGGGTGCTACTGACTGGCAAAGCTGTTCCTGAGCTGAACTGACCATAGGCAAAATTGAACGGAGGCCCTTGGATTCCTCTGTGTGTGTGTCTGTCTGTCTGTCCGTCCGTCCGTCCGTCTGTCTTTCTGATGGGCTCATGGAGGCCAGTTTGGTGTCTACTAAGAACCAGACTAGTGCTCATATCTTCTCCTTGCCCTTTAGGATTCTAAGCCATGCTTTCTTCTATTTCTATCAACTAAGAGTTACATTTCTTCTAAAATTGACTTCTGAAAATGCAATTTGTTACCTGCTAATCAGATCTATACAGATTTGTGGCTCTAAACTTGGTATGGCAAACCCTGCAGCTTTCCATGATGTAACAAAGGTAAACAGTGGCTGGATGAGGCCTCAGAATCTTAACATAGTGCAGCAGGTACTGGCTGTGGTCAGCCTTTGCCAGAAGGACAGAGGTGGTGAAACTGCAGAAGCAGCTTGTGTATACCCTCAGCTTTGTTCATTCTTTGCTCTAATGGCCGCAGCTGTCTGCCACAGCTGATGTACTAATGACCACTTCTATTATTAGAGAGGCCTCTAAAAGGATCTGGCCTTAGAATCTGATGATCACTTGGCCAGCTACAAGGAAAACTCAGCAGCACCTTAGGATTCACTTATTAATATAAAGATGAATTTAAATATAAATTCTAGTGGGCTGTATAGCTATCTCTCTTCCAGAGTACCCAATTGCAGCCCCTAGCTCCTAAATCAAGAAACCCACCATGGCTATGTTTCTTGTTGAATATTCTCAACCCTGTATTTGCTATTTGTACTCAAAGGAACACTATTACTTTGAATTTTGTTTGTGGCCTAAGTAGTTGAGGCAGTGGAGGGAGAATGAGCTAGTTTATGCTTTCCTGCCCATGAGGCAACCCTCCACAGATACACAGTGAGTTACAGCTACACCAGTTACAGCTGAGTTCTGAGCCAGGCATCTAGATCCCTTCCCTTTGAGCATGCTATTGGGCTCTTGCTGTTGGTATTTGTAAGTGTTCATTGGCATTTAAATTCTTTTCAGTGGGCGGGACTTAAAATCCAGAAAGCCAAGGGCATCTTTTTTTTAGTGTGACTCCTTCACACATTGCTCTCAGCATCCCAGCACAGGTTGTGATTTGGTTTGTCTTGTTAGGAACCCCTATGGGCTCCACACTGCTTCACACAGCTTTTACTCTGACCAGATAGCTTTGTAATCATTGGGCACTCGAATCACTCAGAACATGTACTTAAAAGAATTGCCTGATGCATGAATCATCCTTTTCCCTTCTTGAAGTACCTAGCAGAAACTCACAATGGATCTCAGGCTCCAGATGGAACAGAACCACACTGTATCAACAGTAAATGTCTGCTTCACTTTGAACATTATCATCTCTGTGGCCACCAATCATCCAGACAGAATGTTACACCTGCAACTAGCTATAAAACCTTGAAAGCAAGAAAAGTAAACAGATGGCTGGCACCCTTTTATTCTCAGCACTGGGGAGGCAGAAGCAGACAATAAGTTCAGGCTAGCCTAAGCTACATAGTGAGCGCCAAACCAGCCAGTGCTATGCAGTGAGACTCTATCTCAAAAATAAAAATGAAAAAAAAAACCTTTAATTAATTAGTTAGTTAGTTAGTTAGTTAGTTAATTAATTAAGAGAAGTCACTAGTTTTAATAAAGAATGTCATTAGTTTTTTAAAAAATAATTTGCCATTCATTCCTCAGGTAAATTGTTCTCTGAGTACACATGAGTACAACTTTGGCTCAGTGACATTCAGGGTCCTTTCTTGATCTAGCTTAGTCAAGCAGCCCCACAAAGAGAAACTCTTTCACCGAGGATATTAACCAATGTGTCAACAGTGTTGGAAACAGGGTGATGGCCAGTGATTTACCTCCTGGGAGCACCAGGCACAGTCAGGTCCCGAGAGCAAACAATCTGAGCAGGTCTCTGCACCGCCCCAGGCACAGCCACCTAAGGGCAAAGCCAGGAGACACAGGAGTTAAAACATTCTCTTTAGTTCTCCTTAAGGGACTACACTTCTTACTGCAGCGAAACTATATCAAAATTTAGTTTAGAAAATTCATCCTCTGAAGGTTAGTAACACAACAGAGTTTATAGTTTCTACACATCACGTTGGAAATATATACATCACGTAAACATAAATCAGCTCTCTTTTGTCTGAAACCACGGCAGTGTCTAACTGCTCAGCAGTACAGTCATCTGATTTACTCTTCTATTCAATACCTGCCACTTAATTTCAAAGACTTATCTGTGCCCATTAAAGGGTTTCTCTTCTATATTTGGCGTTTCTGTTTCTAAAATCCTTCTCCACTCTCAAGATTATGACTCCCAAGTGGACAGCCTTGTCTTCCAACAAAATAGAAAGGCTTCCGAAGTGACAGTCACAAAGACGCTCAGAAGTCCCATTGTGCTGGAGGGCTGTCTGATTCTCCTCATTAAAATGCCCATGCAACCTTTGTATTTATTTACCTACCATCTAGAACGTTCTCTGGGGGCAATGCCCTGAGTCTTCCTATAGTTTGTTAAAGTGTCTCTGTGGCAAGAGAGCCATCATAGAGATCAAATGAAAGATGACTGCGGGTCTGCTTTCTGAAGCAAATGACAGTTTGTCAAGCTGACTAGGAGAGCGACATACCGGCAAGCTTCCGTCTTACCTTGGACAAGATCATTCCTTCCTAGAAGTAGCAGGAACAGGCAGAGCAGCTCAATCCCCATTCGGTTCAGTTTTCACTGTGCAGACAGATTAAAAATGAGTTACCTCCAGGGTTACAAGACCAAAGCTGGAGGCCGGGAAAGTCTTTTGTAGTGTACGGAAGAAAAAAAAAAAAGAGTAAAACTACTTACATGGCTTTGAAAAGTAACTTGAGCTGTAAATTCAAAGGCTTTCATTAAGATAGAAATGAAAACAGAGCTACCTGGCCAGGCGAAGCAGAAAAGCTGGGTTTAAAAGCAACAAGATTACTTCCTTGTTTGCCATATAAGGAAAGCAGGTGTACAATCTCACGGGGAAGGTGGGGAGATTCATGCAAGAGACATTTTTGCGTGTGCCAATTCTGTTAATCGTGCTGCATCCTAGAGAAAATTAGTGACTCTAGTAAAATGGTGATCGGGCTGTCTAAAGATCGACTGAAAGGCATGGTTTTCATAACAATTTCAGTGCAGTAAGGATGGATGTGAGATAAAACACCAGGATTTAAGCTAAATGTAAGGAAGCTTTAAAAAAAAAACAAGGCCAGCTGAAAATACCTGAGATTTTTGTTTTTCATGTTAGAGCCTCTGCAGAGAATTGAAATAAGCTCTGAAAAATATAAACATTATTTTACAGTCAAATTAGAAGTTAAGCCAAGGAGAACAAACCATGTCTTTTTTTTGTTTTTAATTTTTCAAATTATACGAGATTTTTTTCACAAACATAGAATTCTTATTTTAAAAAGTATTTTAGAAACTCAGTATATGAAGATCAACTAGGTCAAAATAAAGAGTCTCAACAGAACAACATAAACAATAGAAAGAGAAATAATAGCAGCCAAGATTGTGAATCCCTATTTCTGAAACACTCTTCTAGGGTGGGGACCACACAGAGCCATTGGTGAGCATAAAGAAGGTCCTGTGCACGTCTTCAAATACTAAGATTGCAAAGCAAACAAAACATAACCAAAAAACAAGGTTACAAAGAAAGGTTTCTGGTTCCTAGACCCTGGGTTGGCATATAGAAAGTATTTGTTAAATGGAGGAATGGATACCTCAAAATGTACACAGTCTATAGATAAATCTGTGAGGTCTGTATCCCTCAGACACTGGGATTCAGGATGTATTTGGAAGTGAACTGTGTTTGAGGAATAGATGTGAACTTGAAAGGAAAAACACCTATGGCCTGTGATACTGAGTGGTAGTGCTCTTGACTAGGAGGGTAGTGAGGAAACAGCAGCTTTTATATGGGGGAGGGAGGAAGAATTGAGAACAAGGTATGTTTGAGATCCCAGAACATGCTTTGAATGCAACTGGACATCACATTCTGGAACTTGGGCAAATATCAAAGAACAACACACTAGAGTGTAGAGAGTTGGATATCCCAGCAAGACCGGAAGCTATGGGACTGAAGATATTCAAATACAGGGGTCTGAATAAGCTCCCCAAGGAAGTGAGCATGAGTGAGGATGAATCATGAGAACTGAGGCCTGGCCTAACAGTATCTAGCACTCAGGAGAGCTGCATAGGATAAAGGAAGTTGCTATCTAATGCACACACCATCTTGCCCAGGAGGAACTGCCTTTGTTAGAAAACAATTCTCTTCGTGTCTCTGGTGTTTCCACACCTCCTGCAGGCAGAGGCAATGGCTGCCTTTGTTCTGGACTCCAAGAATATTTATAAAGTGAGCAGCCTTTGAAGAGAGACGGAGAGTCTCTCTAAGGGTTGTGGAAAATTGCTTATGGCTTTGAAAGTTCTAGACTGTGTCCCTGTCCAGATTAAGAGACAGGTATGCTTGCAAAGTGAGCAAGAAAGAACAGTCATACTTGCTGGCTGCCCATCACTAAAGGCTCCAATTTGCTAACCCAGTCTTTCTGTCCTGGAGCCCCGATTACTCCATCTGGTAGGTATCTTGTTCCCATTGGGTCATCTTGGGAGAACTAGGATAGGGAGAAAGGGCTGACACTCAGGTCTCTGCTGTTGCTGTGAGTGATAAAGTCCCTTATCTCCGGCACAGTACCCATGAATCCACGACTAGTGAGTGTGTTAGTGTGGCAGTATATGTACACCAGTGGTCATTCACACGGGGTGGGGGGATAAATAATAAACTCAGAACACACAGAATGGTAGAAAATGTAACCATTAACAAACAAACAAACAAACAAACAAAAACCCAACTCTATCATATGAGCCAGAAGTCCTACTGCTGGGCACATATCCAAAGAACATGAGATCCATACATAGAAGAGACACCTGCACTTGCATGTTTATAAATGTGGCCTTTATTCTGTCTTTACAGCAATTTGAATAGAATAGAGATTGTTTTGGTAAGAGAAATAAGCCAGGTGAGGAAAGACAAACATAAATACAAGTGTTATTTATATATGTAAACACTGGTATTTATATATACATCCATGTGTGTGCATACACACACATACACACACACATATGTATGTATGTATATATATATGGAAAGTAAATAGCTGAGCTCAATGAAGTAATACACAGAAGAATGGAAAAGGGAGGAAGGGCGAGATAAGGGTTAATGGGACCAGTGTGCAGTTTGTGAAGAGGAATAATATCCAATGTTCCAAACTGCAGTAGGCTTTGGTTGATGACAACTTATCAACTGTTTAAAAATAGCTGTCAGAGAGCATTTTAAACAATTATCCCCCCCATGATATATTTCTGAGTAATGTTATGCCAATGACCTGATCATGTTGTAAACATTCACTGAAACCTACACTAAGGACATATTCAATTAAAAATAAAAATGCATCTTAAGAGAATGTATTTGACACAAAGTAAGTGTCCAGACTACATTTTTCTGGCTGTTTTGAAATGGAGGCAGCATCCTCCACTGGATACAGTGTCCTCCAAATGGACACAGAAAGTCCTGGATCAATCATCTTTCAAGTGTAGTCACAAATTCCACAGGCTGTTTTTATCTCTCCTAGCCTCACCTTCCAGCTCTTTCACCTGAATTCTCTCTGTTGGAATCCTTCCATTTTCTCTCAGGGTTTTGTATATGACACAGTTTAAAACTGAATATAGGCTTCCGGAAACAAAATCTAAGTAGTCTATAATTTGTTTTCCTCTTTTTACAGGTTTCGCATGCTTGCCTGGAAATATACCTTAAACCGGTAGTCTCTGAGGACACGAGCCCAGACACAAAGGAGCCTGTCTAAGGTCGGATAGCTCAGAGCGACAACTCACTGAAACCCCAGAGGCCCTTCAGCCCTTCCTGGTTCCTCATGACAATCTCTTCAAATCACACCTCTTTCTTATGACTGAATGTGTAACATTCCAACATTGCCTTGAGGAAAAAAAATCTTGCTTCCATAGGGCTGCCTCCACATGACTTAAAGCAAACAGTGATGTTTGCATCCAGAGACATCCCGGATCCAAGAGCTGTCTCCTCACAAACCTCTCAGGCTGCTTATGTCAGTCACTGTGGCTGAACTGGCATCATGGGTGTCCGTGCTGGCACCATGGGTATCGTCTGCACAGGCACCATGGGTATCTGTGCTGACACCATGGATGTCTGCATATCGTCCCAGCTTCCCTCTCCCTGGAATCTTTGCTGGGGTTCTAGCTGCTACCAAATGCCTCGTCTTCTTGCAGGGCAGTGGGACTACTCCTTAGCCTGTTCTGTGGTTAAGAGAACTCTAGTGACTGCTTTTGCACCTGAGGGGGAGTGTCACATACTATTTCATGTCCTTCTGACAAATGGATGCAGGCAGTGAGGTCCTGAGAGAATTGGGAAAACCCAGTAGGACTTGTGAAATTAATTCAGTACCTTCAAGTTGAATTGGACTCTTAATGTACTATTTCACATAAACATGTCCATCCCTGTCAGGAACATTATAATGACCCTGTGATATTTATTTTTGTGTTTCCAGCAGTAACCTCTGCTGTTCATGCCTTTTCCCCATCCCAGCCCCATGCACTTGGCCTCCGCTCCTGAGGACCCTTGTCTGCCTCTCACCTGCCCAGTTCAGCTCACTACTCTTGGTTTGTGGAAAACATTTGAGTCTTTTATTTTCTCATTTCCCATGGATGTCCCAGGACACACCTTCCCACTTCCTGCTCGTGTCTGGATACTGACGACTTGCCCTCACTAGATTGTGCATTTTCCCAAGGCATTAATCTACACAATGAATGTTTGTTGAATCCTTACTGTGTAGCCAGAAGGAATTTCATCTAGCTAATCATTTTGTTGCCAGTGAGTGGCACATTGCACAGCACTTCATAAGTGGTCAGTTATGTTTGTTGACTAGTATTTCACCTGTAACAGATAGATAGGCAGGAAATAGATGAGCAAATGAGGAAATTGTCTGGGAGAATTCTAAAGTGAAGAGAAAATGAAAGAGGAGACTGTGGTGTAAGTATCTTTCCCCTGTCTCCACATTAACCATGGTCTACATATTATTTTCAAGGCATGGTCTTGCTTCCTGGGGATGTGGTGCCCGATCACCTGTCTGAAAAGGGGAGGCAGGCAGCCCTCCCTGATGATACCACAAGTAGCCAACCCATTAGTTTAATTGTCCTGAAGGGGACTTTATCTCTTAGCTAAGTAGGTCATTTCCCTCTGTGAGTTCAGATAGGGGTCCTCCTTATCTGCAGAGAACAAGTAAGGGTCAATGTCCCAGGCAGTCCCTGAAACATATAGGCACAAAGCCCTATCCTATGATTTTTCTGTATATATGACCACAAATTTATATCTTTCCGGTCTTAAACAGGTCCTATCGCACACTGTGGTTCTAACTTTTGCAGTTTTGGGTGCGACAGCAAAGTGCAGTTTTTCTTTTTCATAGTTTCAGAAATAGACTTGCTCTTACCATAGACTTTAGCTACCATGGCATATAATATTTTTCTGTTCTTAAGTTGAGATTTTAACCTTTTCTCTTAAGGCAATTCTTTATGACTTCTCTCTTTGCACATCCAAGCTCAGTGTTACCATGCATATTCTTATGAAGCTTTTTTTATTTTTTTAAAGTAAAATGAGAATTTCTTGAATGCAGGAACAGCAATACCAGTGTATTGTACAGGTGATAGTTGCTATAAATAAGAGATAATGGATGAGTATCATATACCATATGGATACACTAGACAAAGGAGTGGTTAACACCTGAATGGGAAGAAAGAAGATGCTGAAATTTTTTATTGTTCTATTCCAAAAGGTTCACTATTTAAATCCTAAAATTTATTTCTAGAATTTTCCATTTGATATTTTGAGACTGAGGTTGGCCAAGTGGAATCAGAAATTTTGAAAGTAAAACTGAAACTGGGTGAGTGTAGGGGAAATACTGGGTGGAACCTCAAATGGGAAGTGTAGGTGGAATATCAGTCCTGTCCTCAGAGGTAAAGCTGGCAGAAAGGATTGAGGAGAGAGGCACATGCACTTTCAGTTGGAGGGAAGAAGCAGGATGCTTCGGAAACAAGCCTGTTTTAGGGCAAATGGACAGTTATGTTCAAGCCAAAGGCAAAGGAAGATATACCAAGTCAGAAACAAGGTGACAGAGTGACAGCAACATAGTAAAGGCTCTGAGCCACACACGCAGGAAAACATTAGTCAGATCACTAAACTCACGCTCCTCAGCTGACGGAATAAGACCTGAGTCAAAAGCTTCTGTGATCACAAATGTCCTTCTAGGTGGGATCTCGCCAAAGCTCAGCTACCCCCAGCTTTCCTTATCATCCACTCTCCCTTAATAACAAATCCCCATTGCTTACAGGTGATTGAATCATTGTATTTTTCACAAAGGTCTTGTGAAGGTCACAAAGGTCTGAAGTTTATGGCCCTGACAAACCATTAGGTCTGGACCCTCAATACCGCAGCCACCTAGTCCTAAATAATCACACAAAGGCTTATATTAATTACAAACTGTTTGGCCTATGACTCAGGCTCATTACCAACTAGCTCCTATAACTTAACCCCTTTCTATCAATCAATGTCTTGCCACGTGACTAGTGGCTTAGTAGCACTTTCACATCTTGCTTCTTGGGTGGCTGGATTGTGTCTCCAAGACTTTGCTCCTCTTTTCCTTTATCTCTGTTCGGATTTCCAACCAGCCTCTAAGCTGCCCTGCCATAGACCAAAGCAGTTTCTTTATTAATAAATACTAATAAGCATATTCACAGCATACAGAAAGACATCCCACATCGTCATACTGTCTACATTTTCAAAAAAGGTGGTTAAATTTATAGAATACTGCTATTCTGTTTGCTCAGAGCCGAGGCTGGAGGCTCTGACTACATTTGAGACTCTGACCCTCCTCAGAGCATCTGAACTAAGAGGTCCTCAGCTGGTCTTTACTTGGAAGATATAAAATGAAAGCCATGACTTTCAGAGGCTGTATTAGCTAGTCGGACTCACTGTGTTTAGGTTTGGCCCATCCATTCATCCAAGTCAAAGAATAGCAGTCTAGGATACACCTCGGCCCACCCTAGGGCTCAAGAAATATGAGCAAATCTTTTTGGGAACTAATGGGATCATGGGGTCATTTATAATGACCATTGATTTGGGCTAGCCTTGATTAGATAACTATTTTACTTAAGTGACTCTCAGATTTCTTTTTCCTGTGACATATTTGATAATGAGAAGTTAAAAGAAGATAGTGTGAATGAATGTGTCTTTGAGTCTGCTGTGGATACAGCTTTGTGGCTGGACATGGGGATTGTTTGCAGAACTCTACAGCTCATTTGGATGTGTGTAACACAGAGTCAAGGAATCTAGAAATGGATGTCTTTGACTCAAATTTTGATACCTTTAGGAAAATTATTTTTAAAAAGAGATATATGTTCAGACTTCCTGCCATCCTGCCATTGTGGGAACAAGGACTACAATATGTTAAGTGAAGAAATGTTTCTTGACCTTATAGTTTAGGCAAGAGTTATTTTCTTTCTACCAAAGAACACACATAGAAAACAAGTTACCATTTTAAACATTTTTAAGTATATATTCAGTGCAATTATATATATTTTGCTGTGTGTATTATTAATTACAATATGATTAAGTGGCATTAAGTACATTTCACAAGCTAGACAATCTTTACCCCAATCCATCTCAAGACCTTTCTTACCTTTCTTACCCATTAAATGATAATGATAAATCATAAATGCCCCCCATCTCTTAGTACTCTTTTAGACTACTCAAGACTCACTCTGTGAACTCTTTGTCCTTTCGTGACTGTCTTCTTTTACTTAGCACAAAGTCCTGACATTTCATCGATGATATAACCTATGTCAGATTTTTAATTTCTCTTAAGACTGAGCAGTCTTCTGTTGGATGGATATTAGACATTTTGTTAACCCATTTATCTGTAAATGTGAATTTAGGCTGTTTCTAGCCTCTGGCTATTGTGAATGGTGGTCCTTTCATTGTTAGGACCTGCAGAGCACAGAGCCTACTTTAAGTTTCTGATGCTAGTACCAAGAGAAGCTCGGGCACAGTAGGGAGAATTTGATGTCCGCTGCATGGAGCTTGGAATCAAACTGCAGCCTTCCCAAGCCCTGCTGTCTGTCTATGGGATGCTCATTATCCCTCACCACTTTAGTTTCTAGATGATGAACTAACACTAACATCTGCCTTTCAGGATATCGGGCAAGACTGAATTGTATCACTTTGAGATGAATCCAGATTTTTATAGGGGGTGATATTATTGATCTCAGGGCAGCCTCTTTGAGAAAGGAATGCAAAACTGGAAATAAAAGTAATATGAAAGTATATGTTTATTACAAGTAAGGCAAATTTCAAAAAGTCTTGACAAGATGCTGAAGATTCCAGTGTTCTTGATTCCAGGATTCTTGTTCTTTTGTGTTTTTTCTTGACATCAACTCAGGCAACTCACTGGAAATCTTTACTCAGAATCTGCTCCTTTCCCACCTGGAGCCACTTGAAGCTCCCAGGAACTCTGGGAGCTTGTGAAAGCTAGCTGACTGAGTTTAGACCGCATCCATTTCATAGTGATCCCCATCTGCTACACTCAGGGTTTGTGCCTGTTGTAGCCAGTGAATGCTTACTGGGCACCAGACACTACTACATATTTCATTACTTGGCTTGATTTTATTCCCAAAATATCCAGTGGAAGTGATTTTATCCCCATTTATCTGATAAATAGACTGAGGACCAGGGAAGCCACACAGCTGTCACTGCAACTCATGGGGCAGTCTTGAAGATAGGCCATTGCCTCCTCCTCACACCCTTGCCCCCAATCCCCCCCACACCCCTGCCCCCATGATCACTGTGCCTATAAGAGATGTTCTCAGGATCATAAAGTTACCACAAAAAGAAATGTCAACAACAAATCAGGGCAACACAGGAGTTTTAAAAAACCCATCTCTGTCTTCATGTCTCTTGTTCTGCTCTGGTTCAATCTGTACCCATCTGTTATTTGCTCTACTCATCTTGTGGGTCATTTACTGCTGAAAATGAGACAAAGATGCCGTCCTATACTGTATGATCTTTCTTATTCATTCTCTGTTTGAAGCCTAGCACTAACCACTTGAACAAAATGAAACATGTTGCTTGGTCCCTTAGGGGATCTTGCATCCACTGGTGAATAGTCAGGCACTGAGTGTGGCCTGGCACTTCCTGGGCTGGAAGATGTCTAAGAACTCAGTCCTGGTGCTTGACTGCCACCTGTCCACAGTGGAGCCCAGCAGGCACACATGGAATACTCTCCCTGGGCTGAGTATCACCTGCTTGAGTAGTGCCCCCGCCAATCAGAAATCAGATATTACTTTGAAGTCTGAGCTCTTTCTGACTTTTGTGAAATAAACTCAAGATGATATATATATCTCAGCAAGTAGAAGTTCATTTTGATAGGCCTCTGAGGAGACTCATTATGCCCTCGCCCCCATCCCCCTCATCCCCACACTCATTTTTTCCATCTATGAACCAAACAAATGGTTTGCTATTGCAAGAAGTCTGTGTGAGCAAATAGACATTGATTTCCAGGTGATTTATTCACAGCTTGCAAACATGATAAACATTCCAATCCTTTTCATTTGAAATTATAAGTCAAGCAATCCAAGTAAGAGTTAGGATCCCTCAATTTTGAGCAAATATATATTTTTCCAATAAGAGTTGTCTATTATTATTGAAACTGTAATAAGCCAAGCATTGCAGGTTAAAAAAATAGATTTTCATTCATTTGTTCATTCTTTAATTCATCAGTTCTCTATAGAGATCATAATACATAGAGGACTGTTCAGGGAATACAGTGCAGATTAAAACCGACAGAAGTGTCTACCTCTTGGAGTCTATAGTGGGCAAAACAAATATAAACACACAAGGGTATTGAGACATATGTGATAAAAGCTAAGAGAATAGCAATGAATTAAGACCAGAGAGTTCTCAAACAGAAGACTAGAGAGTATTCTTTGAGGGGGTGTAATTTAGACAGAGCCCCAGAGAGAAAAAAGAGTTACATGGCTGCCATGGGAAGAATTTGTACAGGCTGCTGGGAGAAGTGAGATTGCCAGGCTTTGAGTGGATGAGCCTATAATGAGAGACAGGATCACAAAGGGAAATCAGAAAAGAGCCTGAGGGGGCCACAGCCAGGAAATTTTGTGTGAATTTTGCATGAAAAGAGCAGCTTTTAATAAAGTTTTGGTTGTGTTTTGAAGGACTCCCTCTGAGTAGATTGTAGAGTTGGCAAGATTGGAAGCCAGAAGCTCATGGAGGCTGTTTCTACAATGTGCGCCTGAGATGATAAGTACTTAGAAGTACTAGAAGTGGTAACAAGTGGTTGGCTTCTGCATATATATATATACATATATATACATATATACATATATATGTATATATACATCTGAGGTTGACAAGAGGTAGACATGGATCGCTCATGACAGAGAAAGAAATGAAGTGAGCAGTAAGAACTGAAAGAGTTATGAAGTCCCTATCCATAACCTCGGTATCTCTGACAGATTTTCAAGATCTACCAGAGAGACACAGTATTGTACCCAGCCATCGTCAAAGTCATAATGAGTTGTGATATAGTCTAATGATCTGGGGAGTCACTGCAAAGGAAACTGTATGGCTGAGCCAGATGAGTCTGGGCTGCACACAACAGCTCTGTTCATATGTTTAGATGCTGTGTGATACACCTTCAATCCAACAGAAATCAGATTAGCCGACATCTTCAGTTCCAGAATGTCCATGTACCTAAAGAACAAAGAAAATCTGAAAAATTCCTTTGGCTGCATGATCATCTATGGCTGTGCTGGTATCTAACTGGGATCAGTTTTAATGGACAAATGTCTCCTAGTTTACTTAATGTGCCAATATCTATTTGGTCTAGTCACTAAAAATTATGTAAATGTGTACACATTTCTCATTAAGCCACTGTAAGAGGGCAGGTGAGATGGGTAATCTTATGCTAAAATAAATGCAAAATAGAAGGCTTTCAAACTTCATGTCTCATTAAAGACATAATTTGTGTAGCTGTGGCATGGCAGAAAGTTGTTATGCTTTAAAAAAAACAGAGAAATGGGGCTCAGTGAGTGTTAGGGGACAACCTTTAAGATCTGATAAGGATTACTTCCAATGGCATTTTATGCATTTTCCTGATAATTTCTGGTGCCCATTCACTAAATCCTGCCTACTCATTTACAAATGAAGAAAGACCAGGGAACTGAACATGATACAGCTATGTAATCAAACACTGGAAGACAGGAAAGGAGAGGCCCATAAGCCAAGGTAGTTGGCATCTATTTAATATGAAGATGACTTTGTGAGTTTTAATGCCACAATAGAAGGAATGAATTTGAGAGTATGATTACTCCCAGATCCAAAGGAGCTTTAGTGAGCTGTCAGCTATGGGAGATGTGGAGGGGAACCAGCTTTGTGCCCTGCGATCTGCATTGTCTAGTGGCTGTTCTGAGTGTTCTCTTGTAGTCTCTCCTAATCTAAAGCCTCCTTCCTCAGCACTCCTAGTCTTCAAGTCGGCAGCAGGCTATCCAACCCACACATAGATCAGCCAAAGGCTCAATAGAGACTCAACATTAAAGTAAGAACGTGATTTTAATATTATTATTATTTTAGATAAAGTCTTGCCATGTATCTCAGGCTGGCCTTGAACTCTAGATCCTTCTGCCTTGGCCTCCTGATGCTGTGATTACAGCTGTGGACGACCATTCCCAAGAACAATAGTTTTATACCAAGAAGATAATAGCACAACAAAAATGTTTTGAACTTGCCCAGCGGTGATGGTGGTGGCACATGCCTTTAATTTCAGCACTTAGAAGGCAGAGGCACATGAATCTCTGAGTTCAAGGTCAACCTGGTCAACAGAGCAAGTTCCAACAGCGGGAGGGGGGGGAAACCCCCACAAAACAAAAAGTTTTAAAGTTACAGCAAAAAAGCTTTCTGGTAAAAGAAAATTTCTCTCAGTTATAAATAGTTTGGTAGGTAGGTCTGTGTGTAATGCTGGGGGAGGGCAACATTCCTTCTCTGCATTGAAATATGTTATAAATCTTAGGTGTCTGTCCATAGACAGAAGCTTCAGTAGCATGAAGAACTCCACTGTCAGTCCCGGTGGCAGCTCAGGCATTGGTGGATTGTTGGGCATCTTCTGTAAGTTGCTCTTGAAGTGATTTAGGGTCTAAATTTTATGCAAGCAAAGATTAGGAGGACGGAATTTAAGCTGCCCAGATGATTTATTTTTATGTCTGATACTGGTGAGAGTACCTGGTTCCCAACCTGTTCTAAAGAAGGCTGTTAATCCTCGCCCTCCTAATGAAATGTACCATAGTTTATTTAATATAGCCTATTAAATCCCCTCATCAGAAAGTCATGGTGCCCATTAATCTAGTAAACACTCCAAAAAGCTCCACAGGGAGGAAAACTGGTAATCTTGTTTAACAGTCAAATAGAAACCTGCTTTCCCGGGGAAAGCCTTTTTTGCATATGTTTTTCAGCATTCCTGAATCCCTTTCAGCTAATACAATCTCAGGTTTACCAGGAGAGAGAATCCAGAATGCAATATCAGTTGCTTCATGGTAATCAGATTTCATAAGGAAACCTTGCCTTCTGAACTCATTGTCCTTTCTAAGACTCCCCAGATGGGGTCCCTGGTGGGGAGAATTCTCTAAGGAAAGTTCAGAGGGCAAGTCTATTTTAGGGATAGTTAACATATGGTTGCTGGGGTAGAGATGTCTCATAAATCTCCAGACTCAGAGCTAAGCCTTGACCTCAGCTGCTTAAAAAGGCCAGACACTATGTCTTCAGTGTGAACGACCCAGTTGGATTCCCTTGTGAAACAGGTCCTAAGCTATTCATTACTTTCCATTGATTTTTTTTCTCCCCTCTCTGAACAGAGTATTCCAGTTTTTGCTGTGTCAGCCCTTAGGCTGATCCTTTTGGGCCCAACATCCCTAACTTCTCATCTTTATCTACCTCTCCAGCTTCTAAAGGGTCCAGAAGAGTAATTCCCTTAAAGCTACCACTGTCTCTTTTTGAAGTAGGCTTCATCCTGCCCAGGGAAAATGCATTATTTTATGATATACTTGTTTTCATTTGTGCTATTTGAATCCTATGATGCTAGTGGAATTGGCCACACAAGGCAGGAACACTCTGCTCGTACCTGAATTTCCTCTCTCAACATGCTGACTCTCTTAAAAGAACCGTTCCCTTCTTACAGTGACCAGTCACTGTTTGAAATTTGAAGGTTGTCGTTAATTTAGGGTGTCTTGGCATCTTCATACAATGGTGTTGTTTTACCAAAGATATTATTCTCCCATTGCTGTGGGGATTGAAGTGAATATCCAAGATCCATCGTATCTGTCTTGCTGGATGTCAAAGCAGTTAAGAAAGGATCACTGTAACTTATTTTGTTTGGCTTTCTCTAAGCAAAATGTAAAATGTGATTTGGATGTTTTTAAAAATGGAATTCAGTAGCAGGTTGATGTAAAGAAGCAGATCATGTTCAAAGGTATATTTCTAACTTTGTAGGCTTTCTTTTTTGAAAAAAATCATCTTTCTCAGAAAAAACAAACAAACTAAATCTGAATCATTTGAACAGTATGCAAATATTAGAATGGTAAGCATCAGTCTGAAAATATCTGACATCTAAGCATCACTGAGGTATTTGATTTAGTTTTCCTTATATTGGGGATGAGGCTAAATAATACTTAAAAGAATATCTTTAGATAATTTGTTTTACAAATATAGGACCATCTCACTTTTAAAATCAATAGCTTGCCTTAAGCCCTGAAGGATTCTAGGCCTTGAACTGACCCTGAAATGGCAGTAGGTGACAATGACACCAGGGATGTGCCAGGTGCCTTCGCAATCTTTATCACACTCTAAGGAGAGACACGTTTTCCCACTTAGAGACTTTGGTGCACTATCTAGTTTAGTAAATTCATATATGGATTTTCCATACCCTCTGTTTTCCTTTATTATTAACATCTGGTTTGTACGATACAGTTTTTACAATTAAGAAACCAATACCAACTCATTCTTGTTTTCTGAAGTCCATGCTTCATTCAGATTTTCTTGTTTTTATCTTACCCTTTTCCATTTAAGAATCTGATTAAGGTATCACATCCCATTCTTTGTCATGTCTTTTTAGGGCTTTTTGTGGATCTCCCCATTTTACAGAAGAATAAGTAATGACACACACATGCACACATGGAGTATAACTAACTCACCACAGCTTCCAGGTTACATAGGTAGGGATGCTGGCCTCAGATCCATGCAGTCTCAATAGGTATTTGGTTAACCTTTACTCTAAATTATTGTTACCTTGATGCTGCTACTTCATCTCGAGGTACATAGCTCTTTGCCAGTCTGGCAGGCAAGTGGCAGAGTGACATGCATGACTGACCCTGGTGGCAATTTGTGACAATGGAACAGTAGACCTCTAATTCTTGGGAACTTGAAGAGATTCTGGAGATCACAGTTGACTTATAAACCGGAAATTGATTCTTTTTCTGGAGGCTCTGAATGGGCCCCTGGCCTCTCCCCTAGCTCCAGATGACCTCCAGCAATCCTTGGCCTCACTGGGACAGCTCCTTCACACAGGCCTTTCCTTCTTTGAGCTTCCTCTTCTCTCATGGACTCTAGTCCATTGAACATCTGACCACCCAAAACATCTACGATGCTGTCCATGGAGACCCTTAGCTTAGTTGTATCTAAAAGACCATTTTGCAATAACAGTCCTTTCACAGACATCAGGAAGATAGAGCGAGCTTTTGAGCACAGCTGCTGTTCAACCCATTATAGAGTCTAGTAATGCACATAGGCTTGTTAGAGGAGTCAATCAGTTCAACTTACATAAGATGCCTGAATAGGAGGCATGTTTCTTAAAATAACAGTGGATTGTTATTATTTTGTATAATGTAGGTTCTCTCAATATGAAGGTGTTAGGTTGGGTAAATATCACAGATGAAAGCATGCCACTCATCTCTGACTAGTTTGTATGCTTAGTCTTATCATTGTGTTACGTTACGGTTCTGGTTGTGTCTGTTTGTAACATTTAGTTCTATCAGAAGTTTTATAGGGCTTTTCCCTCTTTTATTTTCTTGGTGGCTGAGATAGAGCAGGATAGAGGGTACCCTCAGTCAAGACCTTTCCCTAAAGACTCTTGTCCAAAAGACAAAAGCCGCTTTACACTTACAAAGGGTCTCTTCATCAAGCCAGGGAGCAGATGAATGCATTTCCTGCCCTTGCCCATGCAAGGCAAACAGCTGGCCAGCTCAGCTGCTCCCTGCCCTCGGGTCAGCCTCTACGGTCACTGGTTGTGGCACTTCCGCTTTATGTTCAGGATCTTTATCTGAAGGGCAGAATTCCAGCTGGGTACTGAGCACCAGGCTGGTCCCCACCCGACTGCATAGCACTGAGACTCCACCCACAGCCTCTGCTGTCTCCTGAGGTCTTTCTGGCAGCCACAGGACTCTGAGCTGGCTCCAGTGAATTCCTTCTGTATTTGTCAGAGTCTTAGAATGTTAGGGCTAGCGAAGATCTTAGCCCACCAAGTCATAGCATGGCATGGTTTTCTTCAGAACAAAGGATTGCCTCTCCACTCCTTCCTTCTTTGAGCAGACATGCATTAAACATTTATTCACACAAGGCAGGGGACACTATGCAACATTAAGCAAGCTCAAAGGACCACCTCTCAGAGCCTAGAAAGGGTCTATACCTCTCAGTCTGAGTAGATGTTTATATAGCCTCCAATAATCATTGACAGCCTATGTTTTACCTAGAAACAATTTGACATATCTGTTTTTAACCTGGAGTTTATCTGCAGACAGAATTTACATGGTCTATGACTTTGGAAGGAGAGAAAAGATTGCATCTTCATTTGTGGCAAATCTACTTTGAAACCAACTAAACATTTCTGTCCACTTTGACAACAAACTGCTGTAATATTGGCAGTTCCTGCAGTTCTCATCAAGAGAAGTCACACGTATTTTGCCCATCATTTTACAGTTGCTACAGATGTCTCAAAATATTGTCTATATGTAGAACATCCTGCCAAAATCACAGTAGACATTAGGGCCTGCCAGTGAACCTGTTATCTACAATGCTAATAAAGAGGTACATGTGTTGCTATAATGTACACTTGCTTTTCAACATTTCGGTAACTGTTCAATGTAGTGAGATTATGTTATTCCTGTTTCCTGTCATTGTAAATATTTGTCTTGCCTGTGGGTTTAATAAAAGCTGATTGGTTAAAGGCAGACAGGAAGTGTGGGTGGGGCTACCAGGCTAAGAAAACTCAGGAACATCTCAGAGCAGAGTTAGATGCCAGACACAGAGCCGCCAGAGAGACACTGCAGATGCCGGGAGACAATGCAGAGGAAGAAGTTGAAATGCTGTTCTGAGAAAGGTACCGAGCCGCACAGCTGAAGAAGATAGGCAGAGTTCAGATGAAGGAGCTAGCAAATTATATGCCTGGGCCCTAAGTCAATCAGTGTAAAAATAATATAAGCTTATATGTGATTATTTGAGGCTAAGTGGGGCTGAGAGTGGGACCAAGCCTCTGGTCCAGGCCTGGAAAGTCAGGGCCAGAACTTTTTACAACAGTTCAATCTAGTTGGCTTTTATTATGATGTGTATTTTATTTTATAATTTAGAGACATTTCTTTTTCATTAGACTATTAAAAGTGTCTAGGATAGGACAGTAGGCATACAGACTAAGGACTCATTTCTAGATCACTTGAACCCTACTGACATCTTAATCCTTTTACAAGTGTTGGGGTTCCATAGTAGGACAGAGCATTTGGTATCATGTAGTGTTGCTAAGGTTTCATATTTAGAAAGCTACAGTCAGTTTCTTTTAATTTTTTTTTAGCATAAGTAAATTCCTTAACTTTTGAACCATTGAGTTCCAGGCATGGTTTATTTTTGCATTACACATTTTTTAGGGTCTAATGTTTCTAAAGAAAAGTATACTAGAAACACAGACATGCCTTTGCTTATTTGCACACATAAACACACACAAACATTCACACACTCATACACACACATATACTTACACACATATATACACACACGCATATATACACAACAACACACATACATACACACATACACTCATACGCACACATACATACTCACACACATATACTCACACACAAACATACACACACATATACTCACATGCACATTTACGCATACTTACACATACTCTCTCACACATACACACAGACATAAACATAAAGGTTTTCATATTCTTCTCCCTACTTGACATACTTGAATTGTTGAGTTGCCTGTGGGGGTAACCAAAAAAAGTCAACTTTTGACTGTCTTTGATGTTAGTTTGGGCCCAGTACTGTCAGAACTTTCCAAACTCCGAAGTTAAGAGACCCTGAGGCTTGAAAAGTTACAGAAATGTATCCTGACAAAATGTCAAAGTTGAAAATAGAAGTCTCTTAATGAATCAAAGGCTCAGACTTCTATTTAACACATACTGTCTTCCTTCACTCAAGTATCACCCCACTGATCATTGATTACGATTCACACTTGAGTGTCCATACACCAGCCAGTGTATGGCTACACTGTGAATTACCATCTTACTGACTTGTAGACAGCTGTGATCAGATGGCCCAGGATTCCATTTGGGAACAGTAGGGTCTTTAGTCATCCAAGTTCAGAAACAAAAATACTTTGTTAAATTTGTTTTATTTGTTGTTGTTTTCTTTTTTCAAATAATTAAATGGGACAAATAGAGGTGCTGAGGCACTCTATTTGTGAGAAGAAAAATCACAAGCTTGGAAATCACTAGGTTTATCCTTGTGTGCCTGTTCCTTGAATTATGCATGCATTACTGAAAGAAATGGACAAAAATCATACACACACACACACGCACACGCACACGCACACTCACACTCACAAAGTATGATACTTTAAAAGAATAACAAGATCACATCATAGATTGAGGGAACTGGCAAATACAAAACATTCTAACTCTCTTGAGATTGAGTCTTTACCCCATTATATTCCTGGGTAGCAGAGATTTTACATCCTCATCTTGTGTGTCAGGAAAACAGAATGTCTTGATTTTCAACAAGCAACTTATTTACTAGACATTTCATTTTTTCCAACCCCATCTCCACAAAAGACAGTTACAAACCTTAGACTACTAAAGTGAGTTACGTTAGCTGCTCACCCGTGCCATGTTTCTCCATTCACATGGAGGCGACTAGCCATCCTACTTCAAGAAGCTCGAGTGACCTCACCTCACAAGCTTTGTTCTCTGACACACGTGTGCACACACAGCTGGCTCCAGGAAATCTTTGGAGAGCCTTCACAATCTACAGAACAGAATCCAATGACTTTAGCCTAATATTCTTCAGAGCACCTCCAGAGATCTGCCCCAATCTATCATTGACTTACTGTGTAGGGCTGTCCCAGAAAACTGTTTACTGATGACAAATTTTTATCCCATTTCCCAACAACACATAAAAAAACAACCAAACAAAAAACTAATCGCTGTGCATATCCTTCCCATTGCTGGAAATGTCTGCATATACCCACACAGGTACGTAGATCTTACAAACACTGTACATCCTTGACTGATACGTTTCCAGTCCCAGTCTCTTTACTGTACCCTGAGGTCACAATAGCGATCCTCTATGACTCCCACAACCCCATACATATTATTCATTTGGGATTTATTGTGGACTATGTTGAAGTTGTTCCATCTATATTTTAACTCGATTATCTTTCAATTTCTTTGAATTGAGAACTAACACCATTGCAATCACATAGTAGATAGTCAATTAATCCTAGCTTTGTCAAAGCATGCATTACTGACTCCGCTCACTGATAGTTTTCTTATCATTAGCATAAGAATAACTGAAACCTCATGTGATTAATGGAATTAGAGAAAGCAAACCAGAACTATACAAGTATGCTGTTCTCTTGGCCACTGTTTTTCAGATTTGGGTGTGTCTTAGAGGTCTGATGTTACAGCCTGTGCTATTCAGCTTGCCAAATAGAGTGTGGGAAGAGGCAGTGCCTGCCTGTCTCCTTCCCAGGCTCCAGGCAGTGTGACCTCAGTAGAGCCTGACAAGGAGAAAAGTGCCAATCTCAGATTAATAAAGGCCTGGCTTGGCCTACCCCTGCCCTGGGCCATTCCCTTTGCTCCAGCTGGCTCTGAGCTACGGAGAATCAAGTCTGCACCTAGATGCTAGTAGGAGGAGGTAGGTCTGGTTAATCACCACATTCACATTGCGTTTGCACAAGTTCCATAGATCTAGAGAGAGACTAGAGGTCGGTCATGTGCAGATGACTAAAAATTGTGGGAAGGGCCAGATTGCTCATTACACTCCAGGTAATGATGGATATCATAACTGAGTAAGCACAGGTTTACTGACTACTCCGTGTTCCAGGTGCTGGAGGAAGGTGCAAACTCAGTTCAGGTAACTATAGCCTAACAGGACATTTGTGGAAACAGAGCTCATGTTAGCATTATAGATTTGTTTATAATAACAGTTGTCACAGAGGTGGAAATAACGTACTTTGAGGAAGAGACACTTTTATCTGATTTGCATGGACATCCATGGTCTCTTTGGACTACTTCCTTCATCAGACTCTCAGCTCTATTGAGTTCTATTAGCACCTTCTGGTATCAGTGAACAAACAAAGAATAAACGGTTCTTCTTGCTAGGTGTTGTGGCTCATACCCATAATCCCTACAGTCAGGAAGCTGAGGCAGGTGAATTGCTAGAAGTTCAAGGCCATCTTAGATTATGGTATATGACTGTGTCTCAAAAAAAAAAAAAAAAGCAGTAACAATGACAGAGAGGTTTTGTTTGTTTGTTTGTTTGTTTGTTTTGTTCTGGAGAAGAAAATTGAGGAGAAAGCTGAGAAAGTTGGGACAGCATGAGAAAATGGTGTGATTTCAACTCTTTACTCATCAGGAAAGAGTCTAAACTCTTCTGGGCTCTTCCCAGTCCAGTCAAGTTGACAGTCTAGATTAATCACCACAAATGCAGAAGTCCACAAATGGGACTTCAGTGTGGCAGGTGTGGCTAATTTGGTCTATTTGTCTGTATTAGTTGGAACTTCTCAGGCTTAAGAGGCAGTTATGTAGCAAGAGGTCAGGAGGTTCTGGAGAGTTTGGGATCTTGCTAATTCACTCAGCATATATTAACTGGCTTTGTGGGAGAAACCTTTTGTCCCTTTATTAAGCACAGTCAGCAAGTTACTTTAAGGAGGTAACTCAGATGGAGAAGCCCAACATGAGGCAAGTGGCGTCTCTGGAGGATAGAGCACATGGGTTGTGTGCCAGGAGCTGTAAAACACCTAGTGAGGCTGGAACCATCCATATGGGAAGGACAGGTGAGATGATAAACAGCCATCTGAGGTATATAGATGTGGTTCTTAAACTGGCAGCCATTTTGGAGAGCCACGGCTATCATTTTTGCTAGCACGGAAGCTGATATACTTAGCTTAGAGAATGCCAATAGTCTATTGTAGGTTTGCCAGTATGAAGCTGAAAAAAAAAAATCACACATGGATACTGCCTCTCTGTGGCTGAAAGCCCCACTATGCTATAAAAACCTCTTTGTAGCCTGGCACTAGGTGTGGTAACATCTTGCACACCAGTCAAGTCCCTTCTGACCTCTCAGGGCTGTGCATCCCTCTTCAGACACCCTCCTAGGTGTCCAGAAGGTCCACTTGCAGAGTTCTTTCTAGTGATGTCAAGGCTTTGGGGTTGGGATCTTACTTGGATTTATGCGAACACCCCTCTGTGATTCAGAAATTTGGTCTCATTAACACCTGTACATTTATTTAATTGAAATCCAGTTCAAAAGCTGAGAGCTGGGAAATTGCCTGTCTGATAATGCAAATATATAAAGCCTTCTTCCTGCTGTTTCCCAGCAGCCTGTAAATACCCTGGAAATTCAGCGACCCTGAATTTCCTGCTTTGACTATTCTTCTTCTGGCTCAATGTGTAGTAATAAATAAAAATAGAAGACGATTTAAAAAAAAAAAAAAGACTGGATTAAATTTACTGAGGGTTTAGCAGGGTTCTGCTGGAGTTGGACTGTTAAGGACAACTGGCTTATTCCTGTCACGTCTGAGATGGTTTTTGAGTTCCTACACCAGTGTCTTCAGGGTCAGAACAGGGATTTCTTGTTTTGCTGATGATTCACCTTCAGCTCTAATGCTCGTAGGGACACATGAGTCACTGCCATTTCAGAAAGAAAAGTTGATGGAAAAAATCCTCAGTTTTCAAAGTAGGGTAGTTATTTTCCCAACCCAAAGCAAACACTGAGCCCTCAAGGGCTACCTGTGAGTTCTTGTGGGCATTTCAGATTGTGGTATTCTAGAATACTTGGATAGGTAAATACTATAAACCATATGAATATAAAGTCAAGGTCTGGGGTCACCTGGATTCTCTAAAATAACTAGATACCATTTCAGGACTGGTGTGTTTCCTAAAAGACACACTGCTTTCTTAGGCCTTGTGGCTGGGGAAAGACAGCAATGGCAACCACAGTCAGCCTCATTGCTACTGTATAATGCTGTGATTCTGAAACCATCTGAGCTATCTGACCGTCCCTATGGAATCCATCTGGTGACATCAAACTGTGAGACAGGCAGACTTTCCTAAAGCTGGTGGTGATCCTGCCAGGGTTGCACACAGACCAATGTCTCCAGCTATCTATCTACTCAGCTGAACTGCACCAGGGATGCTCATTTAAGGAAGGGCAAAGCAGATATAGATGTGAATTCCCTATGCTACCACAGCAAGCTTCTGGAAACACTGAACATTGTCTTCATCTTCTGTCATAAGGCCTCTCCTGGTTTAGACCCTTACCCCCACCTCATGCACTGACCCTTGCTTGCTTTTATAACTCTTACTTTACAGAGCTACACAAGAATGACTCTTTGCCCAAAGCTTCTATGTAGTTTTTAAGTTCCCAGCTCACATACCTAAGAACTTAAATTTTAGTTGCTTAGTAGGGACATGCGCAATGCTCGCCACTGTGACCACAAAATGAGACAATGTTGACTATTTTGTTAACATAGCTCATTAAGACAGGTGTAAACATATCTCACAGGTCAGGCACACACATGTACACACGTACACATGGCTGCCAACAAACAGAATAAAACCAAAAGTGTATCCCTTTTAGAACCAAAAGTGTGTCTCTTTTAGAATAAACATACCACCCTGTATGGTTTTGCCACAGGAGCTGAGCATGTTGGCCAGAAGGTACATTTATTTCCTGTTGCAGTTTGAACCTTTTAGGAGTTCCTACTATGTGCAAAATCCCAGCCAAGCTTTCCAGGTTATAGCTGAGGAGACGTCTCTATCCTCTGATAAATCCTCAAGAAATTTTTTTTTGGGGGTGGGGGCGGGTATAGCAATACAAAAGACAAGTTACATGCGTTCATATTTAACTCTGAAATAATAACTTCATAGCTGAAATCTCACTGGACCCCCGTTGCTGCAGACATTTTGATCTTTTCTGTGGGAATTTCAATGTCGTAGTAAAGAAGAAAGATCTTTTCCGTATTTTGCAAATGTGTGGAGACTGCAGCCCTAGGGCAGAGCAGTTAGAGTCTGCTCATGTTAATTAATTATGCTTATTTTAGTGCAGAGCAGGGATGGGCTTGGAGCATCATTCCCACAGCCTGTGGGATGCTGCGCTCCACAACATGGTAGTTGTCTTGCCCACCATTGCCTTTGGCTCCCCCTTGGCATGGATGCTTAATTGCATTCCAACAGGTTAAGCCTGAACCTGTCTGCTGAGCCTTCTTGGCAGGTGTGTAACCAAATGTCCCCAGGCGTCACTGGTTTGTGGGAGCCAATTAGACTTCTTCCATTCCAGTGTTTCTAGCTGATTGCTCCACCTGAGAAACTCTGGGCCTTCATGACTCTTTCTCAAAGTCTCTCTGCTTCTGGGGTGAGGCCACAGGAGGAATCAAGCATGCTCAGAAACAGTTTGTAGATCTTGGATGTTCATAGTTTGTTGGCTACTGGGAGCTGTAACTATGTTGATACCCTCAGTCCCACCCGGTAATTTCCAAGAGCTTTGCCGAGAATATAAAGAGCTGGCCACCTGGGAGAAGGTTCAGAGTGAACTAAAACCATTGCACAATTCAGAACACCAAGGCAGCTCACTCATGCAAGTCCTTACCACACATCTCTTCTGTAGGTCCTATGTGCCAGTGGCATGAAACTAACCCTTGGCCTTGGCTCAGCTTGCAGAGTGCCAAAGAACTTCACATTCCCTGCGTTCCTCCTTCCAACTAGCCAAGACCCTTCTTGCCTCCTGGGGAAAGCACCCTCATTCACCTGCCTTTCCTAGTCTGAGCTTCAAAGGTGCTTCTGGCTCTGGCTTGGCTCTCAGTTGGGGCTCGAGCCCTCCTGAGCCTCCCTCCTCATTACAACTGCCACAAGGGGCCAATTCAGTGTAGTAAGAGATTAGACCCTTGTATATTCTTAAGGCCCCACAGATATGGTGAAATGGCTACTGGCTGTGACATTTATTATTATCTAGCAGCCAATTAAGATATTACTGAGTCAAAAATGGCAGCTTATGCTAGTACTCACTCAGGAGACTGATACAGGAGGATTGTTATGAGTTTGAGGACAGCCTAGGCTACATAGAGAGTTCCAGGCTAGCCTGGCCTACAAATTGAGTGAGATCCAGGCCAGCCAGGCTACAAGGTAATATACAGTTTTCATAGAAGAAGTTATTTTCTAGACACTATCTCAATGGGAAGAGATGAATGGTAGCTAAATCAGTAGATTATTAATAAAATGTTTATTAATTAATAAAATTGATTTGGGGTGATATAATGAGGGGTATTGAGATGACCCTTTAAAGTAGAATGCCAGGTAAGGCATCTCTGAGGATGTGATAAAATTAGATTGAAGGGGATCCATCCACACAAAGATCAGAAGAAAGAGAATTTCGGAGAAAGAGGCACCAAGAACAAGCAGGCTGGGAACATCTCAGAGCTTGACAGGGAAGTCCCTGATGTTGGAGTCCAGGGAAGGGCAAGGCAGGACTCAGCTTCAGGAAAGAGAAAGGGGGCCACAAGGCCAGGTTAGTCATAGCCATCTTGGAGAACTAACAAGCCTGGCGCCTCCAGGGGCAGGCCTGACAGGACTTCCTGGCTGGTCACATGTGAGTAGAATGAGAAGATCCCAGGATCTCTAGATGATAGGAATGGCCACCAGAAGCTCCTACCAGCTCAGATGCAGGTAGTCTGGACTCACTAGAGTATCCAGGTTATATGATCAGATGCTCACCAGAGACATTGGCATAGCTACCAGGACAGGGACTACCCTCCCTTTGCCAGATGAAGCCTTTGATCTCAAATATTTAAAATTACAGTCTTGAAAGGCAAACCATAGCTTATTCCACAGGCTAGGAAGTCAAATAATTTGAAAGTAGTCCAAGATGAGTAAAATACATTTAAGGGGCCAAAAGTTCTGTTTTCCCTGCTGAATTATCTGTGGGAGCAGAGGGCTGGGGCTGGGAGGATTCTGAGTGCTGTCTCTCAGAATTGAAATTGTTTTACTTGAAGATAAACCCAAAGACCTGTTCCCATGAAAATCTGCCATCTTTTGTCTAAGGGCTGGAGACCCAGACTCCAAAGGAAGCCCTGCTTTGCCAATAGTAAGCATTTCTCTATATTTGCTAATTTCACAACTCAATGAAAATATGAAAACACCCAATAGGGTGGATGAGAGAGAACAAGACTTTCTGGGATCCTAGGGAACTCACAGGTCCCTGAATGTCATCATGTACTTATCTCTAAAGTCCATCCTGTCCCTTAGGGATTTTTCTTTTTAATTGACAAACAGCACTGAAATGACTCAAACCTAAGACGTGATCATCTTTCCCAGAACTGGGAGCGTCCCCAACCAGCCAGACACAGGAGCACTTTTTTTCCTTTTTTTTTTTTTTTTTTTTTTTTTTTTTTTTTTTTTTTTTTTTTCTGGTATGACTCTTTCTCCTCCTCCTTAGTCACACACAGTTACTCATTATTTTGAAGGACATGAAGAGTTTATTCATGGCCACAGTGCTGCTTCATGGAAGGAGAAAAAATTCAGTCGGCTGAGTCACCGTTTTTAATTCAGTTTTCAATTTCACCTGGGGCCAAGGTTTCCTATATCCATATAGTTTTATTGCTTTCTGAATCACTCTGACCATATACTTTGGAGGATAATTTATTCTTTTGCTTGAGGATATTAATAACATAGAGTATTAGTATGAAGCGACAACAGCAAAGTATTCTTAAGCAGATGGTTTTTTTTAAAAAAAAAAAATTGAAATCCAGTGATCATGAGTAGCTCACATTCAAGGTCTTAGAGATGTAGCCAAGAGGAGAAAATTAGACAATTACAAACCTTGAAACCATGGCAGAGATTTGTTGTTGCTTCAAAGAGAACTAGTCCATGTACTTTTCAAACTCCAAATTATTTAATTAAATGAGTCTTATTATCTATTATAAACCCAGCCTCATTACACAGAAGTATATTCATGTATTTAGTCAATAAAATAATTTAAGTACACTATTACATCAAACCATAGCTACAGGGGCTTTGTCTTTAAGGACCTCTGTGTAGATAGATTTAAAAAAAAAAAATTGGACATGAACTAGTTTGATGAGGAAATGAGATTGTGTGTGAGAAGACACCTAATGAGAGGTACAGTTTTTTACTTCAGGAAGGCAAAAAATTTTTTTTCCTGAGGTAGTCAACCTGACCTAGCTGAATGATTTCTGAAGCTAAATGATTCAAGATATGAATGGGGGACACTCAGGAACAAGGCGCTTGGGAAACAGGAACAGCATGAAACAAGGAACAGATTAGAAGGCACTAAAGTGTACAGGCAGCCAATCAGGATGCTTGGTGACCTGGAAAAAATAGAGACTCATTGTATCACTTGCTGGGGTAAGAGCAATATTGGGCAATGACGCCTCATATTCTGTCTATGTGCAGTGATAGAATCATAATCTTTAATTTTGCTATTTTGTTATTTGCAGGAGCTAGAAAAGTTGATGATAAATCATCTCATTAAAGCTCTCCCAGGGAATCTAAAGAAGAGTTGAGACACACTCATGCCAACTGAAATGCCATCACCAATGGTTAAGGACTTACCCACAGTGTGGTACATTGAGCCTCCACTGAAAAGGCTCCACCTCAAGGCTCATTATCTGAGACCCTAAACATAACCTAAGGCCATGCATGTTCAGCACTGCAGAGGTTGGTAGTGCTCTCAGTGAGTTCTAAGCCAGCCTGGTCTACACAATAAGTTCCAGGCCAGCTAGAGCTACATATTGACAGTCTGTCAAAATAAAAACAAAACCTTCTATGATCAAGAGATGACTTCAGGTGAGAGGGTTCAATGGGCATAAAAGAAGAATGCCTACTTAGAAGTTCCCCTGGTGGGGCTGGAGAGATGGCTTAGAGGTTAAGAGCACTGTTCTTCAGAGGTCCTGAGTTCAATTCCCAGCACCTACATGGTGGCTCACAACCATCTGACACCCTCTTCTGGTATGCAGAGCATTCACATAAAATATAAATAAATAAAAAATTTTAAAAAAAGAAGTTTCCCTGGCTAGTACTGCATGTGTACATGGTCCTGTAATTATAAAGGCCTGGGTTTTTTTTTCCATCTTTTAGAACATAAAAAATGTTTCAGAGAGTGAAAGTTTAGACTCATTCTCTCTATGTCATGAATAGAATTGAACCTGTATTCAAAATTGAGATTGGCTCTGTTATTCTTCATTTGCACAACTCAATGATGTCCTGAGCCTCAGTTTCCTTTTCTTACAGGACTGGGTAACAGTGCCCTTTGGAGTACTATAAACATGAAGACAGATACAGCAGCAAAGCATACTGGAGGGCAGTCCATGAAACATACTTAATCTTGCCTTTGCTAAATGTTTGTAGTTATAGTTCAAAAAGCATTTTTAAGGATTTCACAATAGCTTCTTAAGCTAGACACACTTATCACTAGCTTTAGAGATGAGAAAGCAGACTGGGAAACACAGAGCATGGACAATAGTGGTGGTAGGAGCTGAGGCAGGAGAATGAGGCCAGTTCTAGCTTTAGCCTTTAACTACCATTTAGCCGGGATGCCTAAACAAATCAAGTTATTCTTATATTTTTATATAGCACAAAAACTAAGATTCAAAAAGATGATTCTCTTTGATTCCCACAAACTAGGTATGAGAGCCCTGAACAAAACTTTTAAGTTGAACAGCAATCTTGTGACCTTCTACTGACAGTCCAATATGATGGGACCCATGAGATGTGAGGAATCCAAATAGATGTGTGCAAGTATCAACTATGCCTTGGATTTTAAAGGTTTAGGGTGAATAGTAGTTTTTAAGGACATTAACTATCTTAATTCTTAATTGATTATGATGAAGTGTAAGTATTTCAATGTTTCTTTTTACTTCTTTACGGTATGACTGCTGGAAAATGGTTTCACTTGCACATCTGGATCAGATGTGGTGTCTATTATCTTTCCATTAGGCATAGCTGCTGTGCCTGATTCTCAGACTTTCCAGGAGTGCTTCTGGCTTCCTTCCCTCTTTGTCAGGCTTCTGATGACACCCAGTGTGGAGAGCAGTCTCCTGCTCACCTACTTCATACCCACAGCGCTGAGCGCCTATGCATCTACAGCTGACAAGGAAAATCGTGCAGATGGCCAATGTCCTTCAAGAATCTGTCTCACACCGAGGTGTTTATTCTACAAGGACACACACTAATCATTTACCTAGAGTGAACTGAAATCCCTAAATAACTCAGGTGG
The DNA here is from genome assembly GCA_004025045.1 of Sigmodon hispidus. NCBI lineage: Eukaryota > Metazoa > Chordata > Mammalia > Rodentia > Cricetidae > Sigmodon > Sigmodon hispidus. Next base: position 332,128 of record PVIH01000166.1, on the reverse strand, counting down.
AAAAAAAAAATAAGAGTGCTGAAGACCTGTGTTATTTATAGGCAGGTCTGCATTCCAGATACCTGAGTCAGGCCCCCCTGAGAGAATGTTTCCTTATTCTGCAATTGACACAGGAAGATTTTGATCTGGGTCATACTCTGAATACTTGTACCCCCTTCCCAATTCTAAAGCGCATAAGGTCTTATCCAGTCAGTGGGAAAAACGTAGATAAAAAGTGTAACATTCACTAAGGTCAGCCTTTGTTCCTTCTGACTGCTCCTTGTGCAAATACAGCTTTCAGAGCTCTTAAGATTTGAACTACCCACTTATATTACTAATGACAATTCCAGAAAAATACCAGATCCAGAGTGACTTTTGTTCCCTTACATCTACCTGGGGATTTCCTGAGTACTGTCTGAAGATGAAAGTTTCTCTCTTGGTTTTCTACATGGTGGAGGTAGGCAGATGTAACTACTTGGTAATTTATAATACTACCCATCTAGAGTTTTTGAATCCCTAAGAACAGCTTTATTTTTATGCTATTTGCTCCTGCTAACTGTCGACTGAAGTCAGAAGAATGTGCATCATCTACATTCAAAAGATGAAGAAATGAAGATCAGAGAGGCTAACTTTATGACTCATTCAGATGGCAAAATCAGGGTGTATCCAGCCCCCAAGAGACATATCTAAAACATAAAGGCTTTAAAATACATCTCTACTTGGATTCTTCACATCTCATGGGTCCCATGAACACATATGACAGAGGCATATTGAACAGTCAGTAGAAGAAGGTCACAGAGTTGCTGTTCAACTTGAAAGTTTTGCCCAGGGCTCTCATACCTAGTTTACGGGCATCAAAGAGAATTGTCTTTTTGAGTCTTAGTTTTTGTGTTATATATGTATATGCTAAAATATAAGAATAACTTGATTTGTTTAGGCATCCAGGCTAAATGGTAAAGGCTAAAGCTAGAACTGGCCTCATTCTCCTGCCTCAGCTCCTACCTCCACTATTGTCCATGCTCTATGTTTCCCAATCTGCTTTCTCATCTAAAGCTGGTGGTAAGTGTGTCTAGCTTAAGAAGCTATTGTCAAATCCTTAAAAATGTCTTGTGAACTATAACTGTAAACCTTTATCAAAAGGAAGATTAATTTTAAGTGTGTTTCATGAATTGCCCTGTTATATCTAAAGCAGGGAGGCTCTAAGGAAACTCTAGGTCACATTACAAAGTGGAGGTCAACTCCATTATAACAGAGAAATATGACATGGCCTTATTTGTTCTGTAGGGAAACAAAGACTTACTAAAATGTCATCATACGTGTATTGATCCTGTTTCCAAATATCGGTTATTGTAACAATGATTTTTTAAAATTTAAGCAAATAAAAGCAAAATCAGAACTATTGAATTTTTGATGGTTGCCAGGATCCTTGAACAGCAAGAGAAAAGTTTTATTTTTCTCTGCAAGAAATTTTTTCTTTCTCTATAGGAATTTTTTTTTCTTTTCTCTGCAGGTAGATATTTAAGCAAGAGATCACAGGCTATCTATCAAACAGGGCCAGCCAAATCAGTGGTCTTTGAAGTGTTAAGGAAGGCCAGGTGTGGTGGCCCATGCCTTTAATCTCAACACCTGAGAAGCAGAGGCAAGTGGATATCTGAGTGTGAGGCCAGTCTGATTTACATAGTGAGTTTTAGGTTTGCCCAGGCTACATTGTGAGACCCTGCCTCAAAAAAATAAAATAAACATGCCTGATGCAGAGATAAGAGAGAGACTCAGTCCAACCATTTGATAATATTCACTTGCCACACAGAATTTCCTCAGGGTTGGGGATGTAGCTGGAAGAGATAGAGCCAGCTTGTCATGCGCATGCGTGGTCCTGGGTCCAAGCCCCAGCAAAAGCAAGCACCAAATAGAAGAGCCTCTCTGCTTTCTTCATCCCCATCCTGATCACTCATCAAATGAAAACACCTCACCCAAACCCTAAAGCCCACAAAGTTCACTTTTTGGTACACAGAGTTCTGACTTAACAATGTTGTGCTCAGCATCAGCCTATGTTAGCAGAGAACCATAAATGAAACAAACTATCAGTTTTTCTTCATTCCTCTTGCCTCTTTCCTATCCCTCTTTTCTAGGCCCATGCTAGCTGCCTGGGCTAGCTGCTCTCCTCTGAGTCAGTGGAAGAACCTTGAACTCTTGTTCTATAGGTAGCATCGGTAGTAACCTTCCACATCTACTATCCCTAGTTACTTTCCCAATGTCAAGCATTCTGAGGTTTCCACAAGGATCCCCCTCCAAGTGGTACCTAGAGCAGCAAGAGAAAGAAGAGGCGGATGGGGTTCTAGACTCCTACCCAGAGTGCCCTTGTCTATCAGACTTAAGTATAATGTCTCTGTGTCATATTTCTTCTGCTATTGTCCTCAACCACAACTCATGTCTTCTCACTCTGCAATCCTTCTACCTAGGCAACTTCAACATCCTTTGCCAACAAAGTAAAACACCAATTCCCATCACAGTAGAATAAGGCCTGGATGTCTACAGAGGCCCATGCAGTACCATCCTTCCTACCTGGCTGTCTCACACTGACCACACTGCCTGCCTCTGTGTTCAGGACTCCCGCTGTGGAACTGTCCCAGGCTCCTGTGCTGATTAAATGTAACTCTTCTTCATGCTTGCTTGTCTTTTAGCCATTCCTGGTCCTCCATTCCAGGCATCTCATTCACTCTTTTCCATCCGGGTTCTATAGCACCTAACATTACCTGATGCTGAACTGTGTGTTTATTTGTTTACTCTCCCTCTCAACAGCAGAATTATAAGATCTATAAGAATGAGAACATTGCCCCTTTTGTCACCGTGTGTCCACCTCAAGCACCAGCACGCCCGCATCAGTAGCAGAATGCTTGACACATTGTAAAATGCTCACTGTGCTTGATAGTTCTTTATTTTTCAAGATAGGATTTCTCTGTGCACCCTTGGCTGTCCTGGAACTCGCTTTGTAGACTAAGCTGACCTCAAACTCACAGAGAACTGTCTGCCTCTGCTTCCCAAGTGCTGAAATTAAAAACATATGCTACCATGGCCTGGCTCTTTTTTTTTTTTTTTTTTTTTAAATTAACGTCACACAGATGAGAGTCATCTGAGAGCTGGGAAGCACAGCTGAGAAAATGCTCTTCTATAAGATACAGCTGTAGGCATGCAGGGCTGTACGGCTTTTTCCTAATTAGCGATGGAGGAGGGCCCAGCTCATGGTGGGTGGGAATAGTCTGATTTCTAAGAAAGTGGACTGAGAAAGCCATGAGGAGCCAGACAGGTGAACTCCTCCATGGTTTCTGCATCAGCTGCTGTCTCCAGGCCTGTTCTCTGTTTGACTTCCTGTTCTGTCTTCCTTCAGTGACAAATAGTGATGTAGAAGAGAAGGTGCCACCTTGCTCTTGGTCATGGTGTTACACTACAGCAATAGTAACCCTCATTACATATTTGTGAACAAGTAAATGAATGGAGGGGTGGATGGATGGATGATGGATGGAAACTGCAAGCTTTAAATCTTCCAAGACGCTCCAGCTCTAACTTATACTGCACCTACCCCATCTTTTCACATTCTGACCCAATTGACTGTTCAATTGTCCCAAACCCTTAACAGTGTTGTCTCTCCTGGTGGACTCTTGTCCCTGGGATGCCTTTCTTTTATCTGTCTGATATAGCAAATGCCTTTCGATTATTAATCCCCTGATTGTGGTGCCCCACCACCACCACCCAGAACTCTTCTCTTCCCATGGGCGCCTCTGTCTTCATGTCTATCTGAGTGCACTGACAGCCTGGGCACACCAGTCTATGGCATGTGGGATGGGACCTTTAATGCTCAGTGTGTTTAATGACATCAGAGCTGGGAAGAAGGAAGCAGTGGGTGGCAGCTAATAGCAGCTCCCTCCCTTCTGCTGTGTTGAGTGGCAGTTTAATTGACCTGTGGGGGTTTCTAGCTCTCAGCAATATGACTTTTGTCTTTCACAGGCAAGGTCTGCCAAGTCCTTCCTAGCCCAACTTGACCTTCTCCTCGTGAACACTCCCAGCAGCACCAGGAAATCTCTTTTAATTCCTCTGTGCCCCCTGCTCACACACTCACACAACTAGCTAGACAGGCTACTTCTACTCAAATACCTTTTTTCCCACTAGAGCTGAAGCAAATGTTTCCCAAAGTGTGTCTGGTACTCTTAGTCCTGGGAGCTGGTCTGTGAGGGGAAAGAGTCCAGGAAGAGTGTGTTTCACATGTGAAATGCTCTGTGTGGTTCTTCAGGCAAAACACTTGACATCATTAAATTAACATGTGCGTGTGCACACACGCATGCACACACATTTTAACTATCAAAGCTGCAGAGCATAATTATATAATAGTTTCATGGGTGATGGAGATGTACAAGAACATTCATGAAATGAGTTAAGGGGTGGTCTGCTGAAAGCATCATAGTACATGAATATAAAGATAAAGAATGTTCAATAGCACAAAGCCACAGTGGAAGTCCAGTCCCCTGTGTGCGTGTTCCACTCCACTCACATTCATTCTCAGCCCCATTCTGTAGACAGAGCAAGAGTCCTGCCAGGTTCATAGCTGCTAAGTAGTTAGTGAGAACTTCACATCACAGGTCTATCTTCCCCTGCTGCTCCCTGCCACCCTTGTACACGGACCCCTGAAAGTGTTGGATGTTTCACAGAATAGCATACTCTTCCCATACAGCATCCTACTCAAAGCCCTCAGTAACCTTATGGAGTAAGAGTTATAACTGGCATCTGAAATCACCTTGGTAGTTAAGAGGTCTGTTTCTACATTGTCTTTCCAACTCTGAGAACTATAAAAACTTGTTCTAGGACAATTAACATTCTCCTGGATACCTATTAAGAATTCCATATGGCTATTCCTTTGCAGAAATTCCTTTAAGAAACCTGAAAGAAGGATTGTGAGAAACTGCTCATCAGGATGGTGTTTTCAAAGAGACAGCATCATTCAAGGCACACACCTACATCAAGGTAGCTTTTGTTTCTTATTAACAAATGTGTGACAATGGGAATAAGAAACTAAAGGTATCTGTAACTGAGTACAAGTGAGATCGTTGCTCATCAGGAAGGAAAGCCAGGGATGGATGCAGGTCACCTGCTGTTCTCTGAGAAAGGAATCCGAAGAACATAAAGCTGAATCTTTCTAGAAGCTGAGCATGCCATCTCTCCTCCCAAATCATACAAGGGGGCTTTACAATGGAAGGTACATTGGTAACCAAGAAATACCTGTTTCACAGAAAGATCATGGTGGCTGAATCCAGGCTTGACCAAGTCAGGGCTGAGAGGAGGTTGCTGGGGATTAGATGTGGTGTTTCTTTGAGGGGTTAAGTACTGGGAGCTTGATCCCCGCCCCCTGCCCCCCAGTGTGAGGGTATTGAAAGATGAAGAATTCTTTAAGACAGTGGTTCTCAAGTTGTGGATCATGACCCCATTAGGAGTCCACCAACCCTTTCACAGCAGTCACAAAACAGATCAGATATCCTGCATATCAGATATTTATATTATTGATTTACTGCAGTAGCAAAATTATAGTTCTGAAGTAGCAACAAACATAATTTTATAGTTGGGGGGGGGGTCAGTGCAACATGAGGGACTGTATCAAAAGGTCACAGCATTAGCAAGGTTGAGGACCACTGCTGTAAGAGGTGGGATCAGGGGGCCTAAGAAGTCACAGGGCTTCACCTTGAAAGGGATTTATATTCACTTTCCCATAAGAGCCAGTTAATTCTCTTAGTACTGGTTACCGCAAGTACAGCTGCTAATAAGTGAGCCTGGCCCTTCCTTTAGTCCTCCCCCCACCATGACCTGTCTTCTTCTGACCACACTGGCATAAACCGAGCTGTATGATATGATGTTATCCAGCAAGCTGTGGGACCACCCAAGGCTGAGCTCGGGCTTGCAACCTCCAAAACTGTAAGCCAACCCCCAGCTCCACCCCCAGCCCCCTTATTTTATAAAGCACTGGTGTTGGTTTTAGCAATGTGAAAAGCTGAAGCAGTCTAGTCTGCATTAGGAAAGGCTGCTGGAGGAGCCTGGCATTCATGACTAGAACCCAGCCAGAGCAGTTGTGGGCGGGCACAGGGCCTTCCCAGGCATCGGCATCACTTAGCTGAGCGATAACCCCTCAAAGGGAACACAGTCACCTGGCTTGCCTCTCATCACGATGAAGGGCTCCGTTAAAAGTAGGTGGCTAGTTTTCAGCAGAGGAACCAACTGTCAAACATGGGTGACCATGAATTGTGAAAACAGGAAACATTTGCAGAACATGGAAAACTACGTTGCCAAATGTATAACATGAATGTATGAGTCTGCAAAGCCCATGGTTCCTGAGGGGCATGGGAGCGAGCGGGCTGTGAGGACTGAGTCCCTTTGGAAAAGATGTGAACCTATGTAGGGCTCAGGTCCCGGGGTAAGTTTGGAGGAACCTTAAAGAACAGGAAAAAGCCAGGCCTTGGAGCCAGACTAGCCTGTCTGACTGTAGTTCCCCTATTCCCCGCCACAACCCCTTTGAGCCTTGGGTTTTCATACCATACAGTTTACATATAAACAGTAATTCAGAATAGTTTTGTAGATCAATTGCAATATACACATAGGCTGTAAACTGTGCTATGCTGTAAAATGTAAATTGCAGTTTATGAGATCACTTTTGCCTGAATAGGATCACCTAGGTTTGGCCCCATACACACAGGACTGCAGCAGAACAGACCACCTGTTCTCATTGCCTCGCTAAATGTCTGTAACAGCTGCACCTTTTATTTCCATTGGGCGCTGCTGCCAGAGAAGCAGCAGAAAGGAAACGCCATGGCTGTTGATCCTGAGTAGTTCATAATCTTCCTAAGAACCACAGACTTGTAAACAGGGATGACATCTGGGTTACAGAAGGAAGGAGAGACAGCTCAAACTAGAGGGAAATGAAGAGGAGATAGACATGGGAGAAACTGAGGCTATGGTGCAATTCCAGAGGTCTGGTTGGAGCCATCAGCCATGTGGAGCCCTAGTGGACCGGTAGGTGGGAGGTGGTCCCTGAGAAGCTGGAGAAAGCATCCCCTACAGAAGTAATTTGGTGGCAGGTTGTGGAAATTCCCAAACAACAAAAGCTCTGTAATCATACAAACTGCTGGAATGCCATGCTGGGACTTCAGATTGAAAATCTAAATGGCTATAGGACCTCCCAGAATGATGTTGTCTTGCAGCCCTCTAGGAAGTGATCTGTAAATCATACTCATTATAGATTTGCATATTTATTAAGACTATTTTATGACCACTGGAAATCAAGTGTCTTAGAGGAGAACAGCTTATTTTCCATTCACCAATGGCACTCTATGGGCTCAGTCACTTTGCCTGAACTCTGGGCAGCACACATGGGTGGTGGGGATTAATCAGAGCCCTGCCTCCTTTCTTTTGTGGCTACCCTCCCATCCCAGAGGAAAGGACTGGTCATGTTCTTTCTCAGGAAAGGAGCCCGGATGACAGCTGTCTCAGTCTGGTGGGGCCTGTACTGACTTGCTTCTGTGAAAGACAAACAAACTTTTACCTCCCTTGAACACTTTGCTCGATCTTGTTTCTTCATTTTCTCTATATTTCTTTCCAAATTTCAAATAAAATGTTATCTTTTACAAACAAGATAACGTAGTTTAAAAGCCAATTTGAAAGGTGCCACATTGAGTTTGCAAAGAGAAACTTTCTTCTCATTCTAGGTGTTTATGCTTGTAAGGATCCCAAACCAGGCCTTCCCTGAAGCCTCCAGGCTGAAGGGAAATCCTAGGCCTTCAGGAAAGGAAGTGTAGTCATGTTGAAAGGATGTTCTCACACTAGAAAGGGGAATCCCGGAGGAAGGTCAGGTCACCTGCAACGGAGAATGCTTTCCCCTTTTAAAGGTGTGTGACCCAACTGTCCTGTCCCCTGGTCCACTGGGTCTTATGTCTTTATATCATTATAATATATATCATATATTATATTAATATAATATATATTATATCAATATATATTATTTATTATCAGTCATTATTCCTAGTACTTAGCACACTGAACTCGAATGTGATGTCAGGAGCTGAGTGATTTGCAGGGGTTTCTGCATAGCATGGCAGGGTTCTCTGACATAACTGGTGAGTTTAGATAAGCAGAGGACTGGGTGTTGTTTGTTTGTTTTGTTTTGTTTTTGTTTTTAAGGGATTGGCTCATTCAGTCCCTGGGACTGGCCAATCCCAAATCCTTAAGGAGCCAGGAAACCTCAAGTAGTGGGCGGCAGCTGGTGCTCTGGTTTTGAGTTGGAATTTCTTTTTTGCTTTAAAGGCTTTAGCTGATTGAATGAATGCAGGCCACCCCAGCTATCAAGAGCAATCTTTAAAGTTAGCTGATGGCAGATGTCAGTAACAGCTACAAAGTGCCTCCCCAGGAGTATCTGGAGCAGTGTTTAAGTAAATGACTGGGTATTAGAGTCTAGCCAAGTGAACCCATTAAGCTGAGCCGCATACCCTGTGTCATAAAAACACTTACCACCAACAAACCACCCAGTCCTGAGCAGAGACCACACAAAAGTGCTGGGAAACAGAGCTGGTCTCACACTGCCACCATTTCCAGCCAGGTACCAGCGTCAGAACACTTCCTGCCCTCTTCCAGAGACATCTCTGGTGAGAGAGACAGCTGGGCAGACAGAATACAAGTTACAAACTTCTATTTTGGGTGAGATAGCCTTGAGTAGTTTAAGAACATACTTGAGGTCAGCCAGGCTAATATTACAACCTTAGTTGCCTACAGAAAGAGTTTAAAATACTTTCAATAAATGAGCTGTGAAATGAAATGACCCAAATGCCTTTATGACAGCAAATGTCAAAACACCCTAGGCAATTTGGGTAGTTGGGGAAAACCCTACAAGGCAGCCACTTGCCTCATTGCCCGAGGGTTCCGAATGCCAATCAAATATCCTGGTCCCTGTCCAGATCTTGCTCTGAAGTCCTTTGGATACATTCCCTAAGAAACGGATGGAGGGACAGATGACCACCTTGGCTTGAGGCTGTCTGCTCTCTTACCCATGGCAAATGCCACTTGGGCTAAGCTCAGGCACATTCTATTTCTAGGGTGGTAGCATTGCATCCTGGTTGCTTCCCCAGCAGGTGCAAGCAGGCTGAGAGCATCTGTTGCCATCCACAATACTGGCAGCATTTATGAGGTTAATGCCCTTCCATGCACTTCCTGGTACTATGCATGCTGTAGTTAAAGACTGGGCTTGTGGCTGCATCACTCACACAACAGTGGTGTTATTGGATTTATCTCTTATTCTCTAGTTCAAATCGTTCACGTAGATGCCAGTGTCCTTATGTTCCTATGCCACATGGTCAGAGCCATTATCAAGACTCCAAAGCTGAGCTTGGAGTTTGATGTTGCATCAGCTGCTGGGTTTGGGTGACATAGAGAAACTGAGGAGAGTGGAGATTCTTATGGGAACAGAAAAGCAGTGGAGATGTGAGCCTGTCCTGTCTGTCAGTATCTGATGAGTGGAGAGAATGTTTCGAACCTACAGCCTTAAAAGAGACTAGAAAGATACCCTTCAAAGCTCTTAGGTTTTTCAGGCAGGAAGGATGAAAAGGCTCACAGAGAAACTACAATTTGCACCTTATCTGCTTCCACATTGCTTAATGTTGATGTATGGGGTATTTGTTACTTTTGCAATTGAAAATAAATCTGGCTTGTAGAACCCATTAGGCCTAACATGTGAATTGCTTTGACCCACTAAACATTCTTTGAGAGCATAGGTGACCTTGGGGTTTCCATTTCTTGTTATGTAGTTTGGAAGACCCAACTGTATGGGGGTCTTTCTTCCAGACCACTGCTAGCCTCTCTATGCTAGGAAGTCTTATGTGTGACCACACTTTTGTCTGAGTGGGCTTGGGGCGGGGCATATGGTAGTAGCCATCTGAATGTATAGTTGCCAACAAGATGATGTAGCCAGAGACTGACACAGGACTTAATTACCATGGGGAGCTGCAGCTGGCTGTGGCTGGAGTGAGTTGGCATCAGCTTTCACAGAGCACAATTTCTGCAAATAATTAACCAGCAGAAACTCTTGATTCTCTCTAATTAATGAAGAGGAAGCCTAGAATCTTCAAAGTCCACAAATGTCATGCTGCCATTGTGTCAGGATTGATCTCCTTTGTTCTAGACCGAAAAGCATGCCTCTCCTGCCTCCCCTAATTCTTTATAAATTGAATTTTTCTATTACTCGTTGTGACAGCTAGGGAACATGACTTCAGAAATTCACCCGCAGTTCGTGCCAGTATTAGAAGCCTGAATAATAATAATTTTTTAAAAGAACCGTAATGGAACGGGCTTTCTGTCTCTGACCCAGAATTAATCACTGGGAAGAGACACTGAAAGAGGCTTATTAATTAGAGCTAATGGATCTTGCTAGGTGGAGGCTGAGTTCCTAGGAGTCTGCAGAGGGAACCAGGGGATCATCCCCTTCTCTGGCCATCTCTATGCACTGCTAAAATTCACGGTGATGAGATGATGAGAATTTGCCTCCGGGAGACAGAGATTTGTGACAGGGGACACTGCAGAGTTAAGTGGGAGCCAACCAAGGCTGACAATCTTCAGCAGCTTCCAGGAAAGAAATGGGAGGGGTTGTTGTCAACACCAGTGACCTTGTGGACTAATCTGGACTCCAGCGAAATCCACCACAGAAGCCAAAGTGGGATCTATTAGACCCTAGGTCAGGTCCTGTCCGTCACTGTGTGCTCCCTGCACCCAGAGAAAGAATGCAGACTTCATACATCAGCCTCTGAGGGCCTTCCTGTCTGGCCACAGATCCCTCTATACCCTCTATGTCACTCTATATTCCCACCTCAGAGCCTTTGCACTGGCTGTGTGACACCTTATTTCCCAGCCATGTAATGTCGCCTTACTGAGCATATGCCATGTAAAAGAGAGTCCTCCCGCCATTCTTCTCCTCCTGATATATTCTCCCCTCTTATCTTGTAGCACACTATATGTTCCTCTTATTATCTTATCTACCATTAAACCCGTCTTCTTCTCCCTTAAGACTGGATCACATCTGTTTTCTTTGCTGTTGTATTCCCAGCACTTAAAAAACGGTTGCCAGTTCTTTAAGTCTTCACAAGAGTGAGTGAGTCAGCTGGCATACCTCAGATTATCTGAGGTATGTGTGAAGTCTGTGTGTGTGTTCATCCTGCACGCCCGCACAAGCACTGTGTGAAGGCCGCTCCTTTTCTCAAACATTGAATGAAGTGCTGCTGTTTCCTTTGGCTACCAAATGCTAATAATTAAAGCATACACTGTGATCTACATTAATCAGTAGTACTTGGAGTGCATTCCTCTCCCAGTAGCTGCCAGTAGGAAGGATGAGGCTAATGATGCTTTCCTAGAATGGTGTTCCTCAGCATTGTCCCTGGGGGTGCATACTCTTCTTCCACAGTCCATAGAGTAAGGGCCTGAGGGAACTAAGGGAAATGAGGCAGGGAGAGAACCTTGGAGAGAGCCAAAAAAATGATGCATTCAAAGGCATTTAAGGGGATCGAGGATTTGTGTCCTGAGCATCCTGGCCAGGCCCCAGCTGAGTGCTATGGGCAGGGATGCAGGATGGCCAGCAGCCTCTGCCACCTCCATGGCAACTCACCAGGCTATAGATTCCCATTCTATATCCTTTCCCTTGAATACCAGGTGGGCCATGGGGTATACCTGTTAGTTTCTAAAGTTAGAAAAACCTGGTCTAAATTGCGGCATAGACAAGGGCCCTGAGAACCGGACAGAGTCAGGCTGCTGAGTCTGTTCTACAAGGTCTGTCGGGAAAGCAAGCCTGAGCAGAGGAAAATCATCAGCCAGCTGCTGCTGGGCTGGGCACTGTCACCACAGCCAGGCTCTGGCCCGGAGTCTGCAGCCGCCTGTGGAGTCACTCTGACCACCCTCTCCTACACTGTGATTTCCTCAGTGGTTTGGGTATGGTTTGTCCTAGCTAAACACCTGTTAGTGGGAGCCTTAAAGAGAAGCCACAGGGCTCTACTATCTTGCAGGGATTAATGTGGGTCCTAAGAATCATTAGTCATCATGAGTAGGCTTTGTAAGATCCGTTGTGACTCTGCCCTCTCCCTTTCCTCCCCTTGTGTCTGTTTATATGACATGGATGGAAGAGGATGAGAGGGCTTCATGGGAAGCCAAAAAGACATCCATAGCATCCATTTGGACTTCCAGAAGTGGGAATCAAAACAAAGGTCTTTAGTTTATATTTATGGTTGTGAGCCTAGCCTTTAACGGCTGAGCCATCCCTCCAGCCCGGTCTTTAGTTTATAAATCACTTGGCTTTGGATATTCTGCTAGAGCAATGGAAAATACACTAGAACAGTGTCTAATTTAGGCACTTAAAATTATTTTTATTTCTATGTGTATATATGTACCTGTGTTAATTTATATGCATGATGTGCATGTATATTCTGGCAAAGGCTAGAGGGTTTCAGATCCTCTGGCAGTAGGGTTATAGCAATTGTGAACTTCCTAATGTAGGTGCTAGGAATTGACCTTGGGTCCTCTGGAAGAGCAGTAAGCATGTGTTATTAACTGCTTACCCATCTCTCCAGCCCTCAGCCACCTATTCTCTTATGAAATAACTGTCCCTTAATTTGAGAGAGAAAGAGGAAAAGGACCACCAAGGTCACGGTTCTTGCTTAGCTTCACACTGTTATTAAACGAAGGACATGGATATGTACTCCACCCACAGATGCAGCTTCTTCCTCAATGCACTGCTGGTCAGAAGGACACCTATGCTATTTCCTGTTGGAGCCACAAATAGTTGTCCTCACAGGGAGAAGGTTTTTTTTTTTTTTTTTTTTTTTTTTTCACTAATCTACAATGAGCTATTACTAAAGTTGCCTATCAGAGTTAGAGGTTGTTCTGAGGTCAGAGCTAAAAACATGGGCTAAGTCTCATGGGCATAAAAAGTATAAGGTCTTGGGACTGGAGAGATGGCTCAGAGGTTAAGAGCACTGGCTGCTCTTCCAGAGGACCTGAGTTTAATTCGCCCCAACCATATTGTGGTTCATAACCATCTACAATGAGATCCAGTGCCCTCTTCTGGCTGGCAGGCAGAACACTGTATGTAATAGATAAGTCTTTAAAAAAAAAAAAAAAAAAAAAAAAGTATGACTTCTTGTATTAGATGTCCAAAAATTCAAGTCACCAGGTTTTTTGAAGCCTTTCTCCAAAGTCAAGTTAGGCAGAGTGTCCTGGTTCCCTGGAGGAAAGGCAAAATTGACCTTCTCTCCTAGACTCAAACCTTGAACCCTGAAATTTCTTTCAGACTGCAGTCCATGTGAAGCAGCCATGAATGCTCCTGCAGTTGATGACTCCAGTCTTCCTAGAGGGAATGGAAAAGGGGAAGGCAGGCTTTCTGATAGAGTCACAGCATGAAGTGCCAGCATCACTGTAGCTGGGCTTGTCACTGATGGACGTGCCATTCACTTGCCCTGTATTTCCTGAAATCAGCCATTTGCTAAAAAACTAAAGGAGACGGCTCTGCAGTCCTCACTCACAAAGAATAAGGCAGAGGCTGCTGATGGCTTCAGATCATGCACTTGACCGTCACCCCCACAGTCAGCCTTGAAGCCTTTCCTTGTTCAGTGTCAGTCGCTTGCCTTTGGTGTGTCTGTGATTGGTGTGTGTGTGGTGTCCTGCTTTCTGTCTTTACAGAGGGAATGAAGATGAGAAGGCGGGATGCAAGCCACAAGCTCCAGCTGTCACTGGTTAAAATGCAGTGATTAGCTGTGAATCGGCCATTTGGCTCAGGCAAAATGAAGAAGGGGATCCCCTTCCCTGGGCTTATTCTCTTCCAGAATCCTCAGTCAAGCTTCCAGTTTACCAGCCAAGTATTTATTGATGTCCCCTCCATTTCTCCCAGAGTACAGAGAGTGACAAGAAGAAAGACCTTTCAGGTTACTTAAGACTTTGCTTGGAAAATAAAGTATTCTTTGATCAAGAGTAGAAAGCTCAAAGGACTATGGGGTCTGAGTAGGTAATATGAAGGAAAGAATGAATGAGTAAATGAATGGGCATATGGATGAAGCTATTATACAATAGCATCTTTAAGGCACATTTTTTCTACTCAGACATATTTTCCATATATATATTTCTCATGTAAAAATATTCTTCCCTTGCTTGGCTCAGTCAATGGCTGCTCATGTATTCCTAGCCTTCTCATTTTCAATAGATACTAGAGTATCACCCTCTGTCCACACAGTGGATTAAGAGCTGGGATAAATGGTAACCAACACTTGGTTTTAGGTCTAAGAGGTATTTGGAAGTGCCACAAGGAAGTTAAGAGGGCTGCATCCCATTGGAGGGCGTGTGGATAGAAGGAAGAACTTATGTGGGTTGCACTGCTGTGCTGCTATGTAGGAAGATGCTGACATTCTTCATCTTCAATATTATCTGCAAAGCTGTGTTTGGCCACACTTCCCAGGGCATGTTGCCATTTCCCTTCCTTAGATGTCTTTAGATTCTTCTTGTGTTTCCTTTTCCTGTAAGTATGGGGAGGCTCGTCTGTGACTGCAAAAGTGTTTGCTGTCTACTCTCAGGAAGCTGGCAAGTGCTTGCTCAGTTCTCATCTGGACAGACCAGACCTTCTCCCCAAGGTCTGGTCAGACTTACATAGTGTGTCATGCATTGTGTGGTGGTTGTTAAGGAAGGCATGTCAAACCTACATGCAGGCTTTAGAAAGGTAGCCTGGAGAAGGTCTCAGCAGTAGAATGCAAAATGGCCCCCCATCCATGCCTTTAACTTCTTTGTAGCCTTCCTAGCCACATCCATTCCTTCATTCTGCTTTGGACTGTGTGACAAGGGAATTCTAGCAAACACATACAAATGAAGATTTGAATAAAAACCCGAGGCTTAGCAACTACTGCTTTGGTGTATCTGTGGGTCCACTATGAAAATAAGATCAAACTGACATGTGAGGCCCCACAGCTGAGAACACGTCAGCAGACATCCTGTTCTCCATGCCATGTGTGTGTGAGACTCAGCCTGGACTAACAATTCGAGCCCAAAAGGAACCACCCACTGTGCTCAGTTCAAATTGTCAAGAATTGTGAGCAAATAAATGATGGTTGAAAATGACATGCTATGCTTAGCAAACCAACCAAAGACCAGATTTTACCTTCTACCATGAATCTGTTCCATGCTGAGGTCATAGTGACTTTATAGCCATACAGAGACCACAGGAAGCTACTGTCTACCACTACCATCTCCAGTCAGTCTTTCTGGAAGCCTCTGATAAAAAGGACTGGGTCACACACCAGAAATAGCAGTGGTAGGACCTATGCCAGGTACAGAGCTGGAGGCTGAGTCTTCCAGATTCAGCCTCTATCCATACTAGGAATCTGCGCAGATGCTAAAAGATCAAGTCTGAAGGCATAGCATAAGTGAGCTGTGTTGAAGCTCTCTCTGGTTTTTGTTTGGTTTGGTTTCAGTTGGTTTTTGTTTGTTTGTTTGTTTTTGAGATAGTTTGTCAGTGTAGCCTTGGCTGAACTGGAATTCACTCTATAAACCAGGCTGACCTTGAACTCAGAAATCCCTTTGCCTCTGCCTCCCAAGTGCTGTGATTAAAGTTGGGCACTGCCATCTCCAGGCCTGTATCTATTTTAATAGTCTTTGGGTTCCCAAATCTTTCAGCACTGAGCTGACTTTATATGCAGCAAATACCAGCCCCAACACATCCTTGCTCCTTCCCTCTTATGACCCAACTCCTTACTTCTGTCTGTTACACACTTCCTGTTTACCTCCAGCCCCTAATTCTCTTTGCACAGAATTAAGGAAGAGCTGGAGATATTGAAGACTGTGATAGGCTTGGAGAATAGTAAATTTTTTGGTCAAGACACAGGATATATTTATGAGATAAAGAATTAAAAACATTATAGAAGGAATGTAAGAGAGGAAGCTGGAAGGGTAACTAGGAAGGCTCAGATTTCAGATAATCTTTATGCAGGCTAGATGCTGGGGTCTAAATATGTCCTTTGGAACCCATGTATTAAAGTTTTAATTAGTAGTGCACCAGTGTAAGAGATGGGGTCTTTGCAGTTGTAGAGGGTACAAGGCCTGCCTGTCATTTCTCCAAGAGTGAACTCATTCTGGTTTCTCATGAATGCATGGCCTCTATTTCCCTCTCTCACCATTTCTTCCTTTGTCATCATGGAATAACCCAACAAAGAAGCCATTACTAGTGTCTGGTCCCTTGACCTTGAACCTCTCAGTCTTTACAACTGAAAGTCAAACCTTTCTGTCTCATCCAAATTTCCCAGCCTGGGGTATTCTGTTAGAAGCATTAAAATGGACTAAAAATAGTGGGGAACCTTATAGGTGACAAGACCTGCTGTAGTAGTTCAAATATCCTTAATGGTCTTTTTGTTCAATTAAATTCCCAGAACTGGGGCTGGAACTGGAATAGAATTCGGGAAGTGCTCTACTGCTGTATTCTATTCCAAGTCTCCTTAAGAATAAATTTGCTCAGGTTAGCCTCAAACTCACTGCGTAGGCCAGGAGGCCTCAGCGTTTCAAGTAAGTGAGATAAGCAGCCTAAGCTCCTTGGTCTGGGATCTGATTAATAGATTCAGATCAGCTCTCGGATGTTGGAGAATTCTAGGTGTGGGAGAAGAGGGTGTGCAGTGACCAGGACAGAAATGCAGAAATGGGAGAGGAAAGGGCCCCAGCAGACCCTGGCCAGTGGACATGGTGAAGACTGGAGGCTAAGGATGACAGGCCTTCATAAGAGGTGAAGGGAAGTGTGAAACAGCCGAAGATTTCCTCACAGGCCTTCCTTCGGTGAAGCAATTTGATGAATTGTGTTCTGTTACGCAATCTCACAGTGTGACATAGCTGTGTACCTGCCGTGGGACTCTCCACAAAGGTAGGATAATGTGAAGCAGAGAGGTCATCATACATAGGACAGTAGTTCAGAATGGCTGAGTATAAAACTGAATGCCAGCTTCGTGAAGGACAGTCAAGGGCTTTCTCTTGGGAACTCCCACTGAAAATAGCAGTCTTGCCTGGCCTGGCTGGCTTGGCAAGACTAACTGGGCACCATGGCTAAGCATGGGCATTAGCCATGTGAGCAGCCTAAGTTGGTCCCCAGATGACCTTGGTCTAAAGTTAGCCGATTTTCAGAGTAGCAGTAATAGCAACAGACAATTGGAAGCATATTTTGTTTTCTGTAAAGAAGACATGGTCATAGCAATACAGTTATCAGTGGCTAGTCTTCTAGTTGACTAAGGGCTCTGTAATTGAACATATGTCTCTGGTTTCTGGAAGGCTATTAAAAAATTTAGTCTTTTTTTTTTTTTCTTGAGTCAAAATACCTTGAACCTCTCATGTAACTTAGAAGAATCAAAATGTAAGTTATTCCCCTGGGAAACATGACAAAGAAATGCCTGTTTGCATGTGTCAGTTCATTAGCATACCATTTACTTTTCTGCTTATCACAATAAGAGCAGGTTAGAATGCAAGGTTTCAAAGCAAAGAAGGAATTTATCCCTTAAGAACTAGATTAAAAGTCAGTGACCATTTGGGAGTCTGAAGATGACATTCGGGTTCTATTGGGCTTGGATCCTCAGATGTAAAATTTCTGCCATCATATAACACTCCAGTCAGCACATCTAATGGTAAGCTTGCTTTAGTGCATGGTGTCTGGTGAAAATACTGAGATATTGCAGAAATACCATTTTACTTCCAATTTGAACTTCAGAGACTGCACTTCATCCTAGAAACACCAGAGGGCAGAAGTCAAAGAGAAAAGGCTGCCTTGGAAGCTCAAAGCTCTTTTTTTTTTTTTTTTTTTTTTTTTTTTCTTTTTTCTTTTTAAATTTCACTAAAGTACACAATTTTACTTAGGCAGATACTAATGCTTATAGTGTGACCAAGTGACTTCATGGTTGGAATTCAGTATTAAAAAATCTTATGATCTGCTGTAGCTGTTCAGAATCCATAACAAGGAAAAAGCTATTACCCTCGAAACAGAATCTATATTCTGTCCATTTTAGACAGTTTGAGAGCCAATACAATATAGTATGTCTGTGAGTCCTTAATTTTAGGGGATACATTATTTAGATGAATAACCTCTCACAGATATTGAATTTTTTTAAATGCAGTATTACTCAGAGTTCTTACAGTGAATAAGTAATGGCACCAGGCATTCAAGACACTCCCAGAAATGTACTCTTTGTAGATAGCCAGGACTGATAGTCTTTCTCTCTCCATTTACCCCATGGTTTTCATGTCTTAGCTGGACATTAAAACACCATTGTATAATCAGGAGACACTCTGGTTAACTGGTTCTGTGTTATTTGCATGTCAATGCCAACAGATTTTTTTTTCTCATTTCTTACTTGTTCATTCATTTTGTTCCTTTTTAAAATGTCAGAAATAATCAATGAAGGCTAATCACATCACTCATTAAAAAAAAATCACAATGACCTCAATCAGAAGCAAATATCTTAAAATCTTCTTTAGAAAGACCATCCAATTAATAGATAAAGCATGGTACCAAATATCAAATGAATATAAATATATGAATTCCTGTCCTTTGTATATTTACAAAACTTTGAAGGAGCTGATTAAAACATGTGTGGATCTAAGTGCAGGAAGGATCAAAATAAAGCACGCTGAGCTAATATGAACTTGCTCTTCTATAATCCTAGGGTGGTACTAAAGGGTTCCTAAGTGCTAAGAAAGCAGAAATGACATCACGAATCCCCAAAGCAGAGATGGTCTGTAATGATCAATGGCCAGGCAGGAAGCACACAGTTCTAAAATTTGGGGTTGCGTTTGTTAGCCATGCAGAAAACTTGGTCCACTTACCTCTCAAGGGAGGCCCTCTAATCTCAGAAAGTGATGGCATGCGTTACTGTACCCGTGAGCAAAGCCTTTGGCAGAAGTGCCATTGATCCTTGTGGTAGTGAATAGAATTAAAACATTCTGTTGTCACCATCCCTGAAAAAGCGCATTCATGTGAATATTTCTTCCACCGGCATAATGAGACATCTCATGAAGGCATGTGGGTGTACACCGCTATGTGGAGATATTGCTGATGAGTGACAGACCGCCTGGTTGATTTACACAAACCCCCAAGTGCGCGTATGAGAATAGGTTAGGTTTAGATTGACGAGCAAATGTGTAGCCAGACTTCTGGCTGACAAATGGCAGAGCTATGCCAGCACTTTCGATTCTCTGGAGGGAGACCAAAAGTGAACCAGGATCAAGTTCACTCTTAAAGGACAGCCAAACCTAGTGGATGGCCAGGTTGGTAAAGCGCATATAGGCACGAACCCAGGAGAGTTCAGAGTTGAACATATCCAGGCCAGTGACAATGCTTGCTGAGCATCCCTGGCCCCTGTGTGTATTTATAGTGACATTCCTTCAGAAGGGTCCTGCTGTTTTCAAGATAAATCTATTTTATTGGCAGCTTAGGTTTAGACTCACTACTCTCTAAAAATGGCCTGTTTGGGTAAACCAGAAACTGAAAATAACAACTGATGAGGCTTGTGTTCAAAATGGTGCCAAGCAGTAAGTGGGCCAGATTGGATTAGGTTTATTTTGGCCAGGCACAGCTGAGAACAGAAATGTCCAAACAGCGTTTGTCAAAAAGAGGGAATTATTCTGACCACTCTTTCTAGGCTAAAGTTGAAAGGTCAGGGCTCCGAGAAAGTGGCCCGACACTAATAATAGACACTGAGCTTCTACAGCATATGAGGAGCCCCACTCAGTATTTGATGTGCCTTGGTGCATTTATGTCCCATGATAACGCCCTAGGGCAGAGCATATGGCCTTTCCTTTATAGACGATCCTGCTGTTCAGAGAAGTCAGTTATTTTGTCCAGAGCTACACAGCATGGAGACTCAGGATTTAGATGTTATTGCTCCAAAGTCCTTGGAGTCCTACTGTGCTGAGTGGACATGTAGTGGGCGTGCTGATCAGGCTTTGCGGCTTGTACCCTCTGTGGGGGTTGAGGAATGTTGGAGCAAAAATAGAAAGTTGAGAGAGCTGGGTTTGAATCCAGAACTACACTGGCTGGGGAAATCTTAGAAAAATTCCTACTGTCTGAGTTTGTCCCTTATCTTGCAGAAGTGTGGGGGAGAGGAGGGTATGAGAAGATTTCTAAACTACCTTTCACATCTCTCTTGATTTGGGGAGCCTTTTATCGGCTTTTAACTTCCTGTAATTAAGGCACAAATTTGATATTTCATGAGAACTCAAGTGTAAGAAAACATTTTCTTTTGAAATTCAAAACCTGATTTCAGTTTTGCCACAGGAATGTTACTCTTTGCCATCAGGCTCACTTGGTGGGTGAGAAGCTCCTCCACAGAGGATATTCCCTCTCTTAGGAGAAAGACTCTACTTCACAGAGTACATAGTTCTGCACATTAGTGAGAAACAGAGTCCTGGAGGATGTGCTGAAGTAGAAAAAAATTATCTGTGGTGGTTAATCTTTCTTATCACCATGACTGGATTTGGAATTACCCAATAGAGATACCTCCTGGCATGTATGTGAGGGTATTTCCAGAGAGGCTTAACTGTGGAGAGAAAATCCAGTCTGGATGTGGGTAGTACCATTCCATGCTCTGAAGTCCTAGAATGAAAGAGATGGAGGGAGGGCGAGAGAGAGAGAGAGAGAGAGAGAGAGAGAGAGAGAGAGAGACAGAGACAGAGACAGAGACAGAGACAGAGAGAACATCAGCATCCATCTCTTTCTGTTTCTTGACTATGCATGTAATATAACTGGATATGTCACTCTTGCTGCCCACCTTCCCAGCTGTGATGGACTATACCCCCAGACCGGAAGTTCCTCCTTCCTTAAGTTGCTTCTGTCATAGCAACAGGAAAAGGAATTGCTGCCTTCAGAGATTTACTGCATCACCACTAAAGAAAACCACTGGATTTCCCTTTGATGTGACGAAGCTGCTATGTCCAAAGGGGTTTGAAAACCACATGTCCACACAGTTCTGCTCATTTCTCATTTCTACTCTCGTAGATGAGTGGGCTTTATTTACTGCAGCCTCTGTTCTGTTTAGACATCAGTGCACTCTGTGGAGGGGATAAGCCTTCTCTAAACATGGCCATCTGCTCTCAGTGTCCCAGCTCTGCCCATAGCATTTGTACATCACCACCCCCATTGTAGTTGATGAAAATGTATACATTGGCTCTCTTACCAGGACATGGGTCACCCCATGCTCAGCATTCTTGAGGCTTAAATGACATGGACCATGCTGTTTGGGGGGTGCAATGACTGAACATTCCTTTGATGTGCCTCATGACACTCACTGACTAAATCCAGGCATTTGCTATTTGACCAGATGCCAAATGTTCTAGCCTGGATAGCTATGAACTTACAGATAGCTGGGTGCAAAAATAAGATCAAACCACCCAGGGAAATGTCTCCATACTGTGTTTACAGGGATAGGTAAGGTAGAGCTTTGATTAATTAGAAAGTTACTTAAGCAAGATATTTTAGCTAAGATATGATACTTCAAAATTTCAAATAATCCTATACAAAGTATCTTATAACAGTTACTATTGAAAAAACTTGCTTTGATTTCTTTCCAACCTTTTAAAAAATATTTTTGTGGTTGTTACAAAATGGGGTCAAACAGAATATGTATTTTCAATGCACAACTATTTATCTAACATTATATAAATTTAACCTAAGCATCATTCTGTTAGGAATATATAAAGAGCTTAAACTCTTATTTCCTAAAAGTTTGGGGTTATTACAGTTGGTTTTACTGTACTGTTATTTTTCAAATTTCCTACAGTAAACTTCTATATGTGGAATTATTGTGTCAGAGGAGGCATAATCAGTGCTCATTGTTATTAATATTCTTGGAATTCCTTTCCTAAGAAGTTGCTTCATATTGTCCGGCAATCATTATTGAATATGTTTGTCTTTATTAGCTTCATTTTTATTACTAGGTGTGTGTATGTGTGTGAATGTGTGTATGATCACAGTTTTGATTTTTTAAATAATTACTATCTACTGAAGATGTAACAGCCTTAAGAACCAGAATATGGTTTGAATAGAAGAGCTGCTTGAATGTCCATCCTCTGAATTCTTTATGCTATAGGGATGGCAAAGCCAATAGTATCTGGATAGCTAAATACTTAGAAAGGCTAAATTGTCCAGGTCTAACTATTGTCAGAAAGGTTCTTGGTCTAGTTTTTTATTTGTTGTTGTTTTTTGTTTTTTGTTTTTTGTTTTAATCCAGGCTCATTGTGTCCTACTGAACCACAGCAGCCCTTAAGTAACAGCACAGGGCTAATCTATGAGCCTCTCTAGTTAGGCTCAGAGAAGCCGATGTGTATAAGGGATGGAATAAAAAGCAGCTCTAGAGATGAAAATGACCAAATAAGATCATTTTCTTGAAAACCAAACACTTCATTCAAAAGAGCAAACAAATTGGATAATTTTATTCATACCTTGATATTCTTCTGTATGCATCTTAAAAAGTTTTTTTAAGTGCCTAAGAGTTGGAGTTTTAACTAAACTCAGATACACATGAGTAGCTCCAGTTGGAAGTTGTTCATGCGTATCTGAAAGCAAACTATGGCCTTTTAAACTTTAGCTTATTAAACACAAGGAAAAGCATAGTTAAAATTCCACTCATAGCTTCTCAGCCAAGATGGGAATGGCCCCAGCCATAAAACATGATGGACATGCCTCAAGACCAGCAATCTGTTGGATTGTCAAGTATGCTATTCAAGTCACAGTAAATCAAGACTTCACCTTCATTTCTCATAATGCATGTTGGTTAAAAGTGTATGTGTGTTGTTCTTAATGGCAAGGAAGAAGACAGACTTTGCAAGAACTGACGCAGGGCATGGGGGCGAGAGCAAACACCTCCTAGCTGTGGTGATGTTAGATATTCTCTGTGCATACTGAAGATCATTCTTGGGAGAATGATTTAGCTGTGTCTTTATTTGCTGGGATGAAAAGGGAGAAACCCAGTTTGGAGTTCACAGTCCTGTAAAAGGCAAGATCTTCCAGCACTACCCTCCCAGTGTAGCTGTGGTGTAGGACTCAGCACTTGAAGTCACCTGGAGAATTTGGGTGTTTGAGTGACTTTATATGAGTTAACCAGGAGGTCGAAAGGCCTAGCTGGTAAAGTGCATGATTTGTCCAGTCCCCTAATGTAGCAAAGCACTAACAAATTGTAATGCCCAAAGCTCTATCCCCTGGAGAGACCACTGGAGACAGAGATGTCCGAAATGCAACAGAAAGGTTTATTATCAGCGTGATACAAGCCAGGCAGGGAGCTGTTCCCCATACTGCACCCCATATACTGAGCAAGGAAGACCTAAGCACCCCAGATTACACAAGCTTTTTATAGGCAAGAACCACAAGGCAGGGTTACTTAAGGTCAAGGGTGCAAGTGTACTGCTGATTGGCTCATGCTTAGAGACTTTTTACAGTTCAACATTCCTGGACTCCACCTTGGTGGGGTGGCTGTTTTACTGCCTTAGTATTGGATCATCCAGGTGTCCTTAGATAGTGCTTAGCTTATTCTTTCTTGGAACTGGGCAAGCCCCTGCCATGAATGTGAAACTGAATTCTATTTTACCTCTACAGTACAAAATGGCTACTAGAATACAAAATGGGGTTTCTTGAGCTAAGTTTACTCTCTTCAAAAATGACAGGTATTTAATTTACAAAAATATGGTTCAGAATGTAGCAGAAAGTGTTGTGCTGATATATTATATATCAAATAAGGATTGCCTGAAGATCAGAGGATAGAGCCAGCCACAGAGTTAGCCATTGAGGTCTGGCAGTGGTGACACATCTTTAATCCCAGAACTAGGGATCTCACACCTTTAACCCCAGCACTAGGAAGGTTAAAGCAGAAAGTGATTTGGCTGAGCAGAGAAAGGAATATAAGGTGGGAGGAGACAGGAGTTCACTGTTGGTGAACTCCTCCCATTCAGTCTGAGGATTCCTGGAGACAGGATCTACCCCTTTGGCCAGAGGAATCAATTGTGGTGAGAAGTGGCTATTGCTTGTTCCTCTGTCCCTCTGACCTTTCAGCTTCCCCCGCCAATATCTGGCTCTGAGTTTTTATTACAAGGATTAGTGCAATCAGTATTGTGCTGGCATCATCAATTCCTGCTTGCTAATTGCAGAGATTCAAGTATTCTGTCATCTGGAAGCTTGTACAGGAATGTGAAACTGCTTTGCTACTACTTCAGCACAGTTAAGATGGTGGTTTGGACCTTCCCTGACTTTGAAAGGAAAAGATGGAGGGCGCAGGATACATTTGTAGAAATGTCACATCTTCCTGGGTCCCTTGCTTAGATTTTAATTTTAATCAGTGGAAAATCCTGGAGGGATAAAGAACTACACAGCAGCTTAGAAGCTGCTTCCATTTCAGAATCCTATAATGAGATCTCTACTCCATCAATATATTTTCATAGCCATTTGCTTGTAAGTCCAGGCAATAAATAAGTATACTGCTCACAGCTCTGCCTGAGGCTGAGCTCTTGTTTTGCTGGTGGCACCAGAGAAAAGCCATACTGGGCACTCTGAGCTCCAGGCCTTCCCCGTGTCTAGTCTGCATGGCTCTTCACTGTCTGGAGTGTTTCTGTTACCTCCAAACACTGCATGCTGTGATAGCATTCATTTTCAAGGGTCCTGCCCAATATAACACTCAGGAATGCCTTGAAATGCAAACTGAGTTGAACAAGATGGCTGTCACAGTTAGCCTGTGCTAGCCAGCATGCAGAGACAGGGAGAGTCTGACTCTCATTTTGTTCCCTGTTGTTTTGGAAGACATATATTCTCTTTCCCTTTCCCTCTCTCCCTGTCTCTTTCTGTCTCAGTGGGTGGTCTCTTAAGTTTCCTACTATATTCCAAATATTTCTAGAATTTCTGAGAGGTGGCCAGTCAACCAAATATACACACTCGCCTAACTCTGAAAAGGCTATACAGGCATTCACCCTCACATTCTTGTTGTTGTTGTTGTTTTCTTTGAAGTCAAACTGAACACAGAAGAATTTGTGAAGACCTAAAACTTGGGTTTCCATGGACATTTTTCCCTCCTCTCCCTCCCTCCCTCCCTCCCTCCCTCCCTCCCTCCCTTGCCTTTTTGACAACCCCTGTGGTTTCAAAGCTTTAATAGCCCAGCAGAGTCAGCCAAAGATTTTAAGCAAATATTCACAACACATTTACAAATCATATGCTTATGCTATTAAATCAATACTTAGTGATAATTAAACAGAAAAACCATATAAAACACTGTTATATATTTTCCCCATTTTTGTCATATTAAAACTGAATGCTTTATTTAGATGGTATAGATGGAACTTAATATCTGTCACTTGAAAGCTTGGCTTAGAGCACTTTCGGATCTGAGTCACCATGGGTTAAGTTCTGTTAATTTTTAAGTTTTTTTTTTTTTTAACCTTGATTTTCTAGCTAGAAGCTGTGCTACAGAGAAAACATAACAAGTCACTGTCGGTACTAAATCATCATTCACTTTTTTTAAGTCTCATCTACTGGCTTTACAGAGGTTCTATTGAAAGTTCCTAATAAATTTCTATCTGCCTGGGTGTCAGTCAAATGCTGTTATAACCTAATGGAAAACTGTTTCCCATGGGCCAAACCCATGAAACATGACAAGGTAGAAAAGTCAAGCTGATGCACCATTTCCCCACAGGTAAGCAACAATAGACAGGTGATTGAAAGGCCTCTGAAATTATAGACTTAGGACATCTTTATATAATTTAGAAAATCCTATTCCCTGGCTTTTCAAATATGTAAATATTAGAATTTTATTAAAAATAGATTTTTTCTCATATGATATATCTGGATTATAGTTTCCCCTCCCTCTTCCCAGTTTTTTCTTACCTCCCCTCACACCCAGAGCCACTCTGTTACTGTCTGTCACTACAATGCAAACAGATTTCTAAGGAAAGAAGAATAAAATAACACAAACCAAAAACTAACACACTGAAGTTGGACAAGAAAAACAGAAGAACTCCAGAGAAGACACAAGAACCAGAGATCCACTCATTTGCACACCCCAGAATCCCATGAAAACTCCAAAGTGGAAGCAATAATATAAACACAAAGGACCTGCTGCAGACCTGTCCAGGCTCTGTGCACACTGCTTCAGTCTCTGGGAGTTTATATGGACCTTTATTGTGTTCATTTAGAGGGCCTTGTTTTCTTGATCTGCTTCACCTTGGCTCTTCTCTTCTTCCTCTTCCACAGGGCTTCCTGAGCCCAGACGGGAAAAATTAAGAGACAGAGCTGAGTGCTTCAAATTGTCTTATTCTCTGTATCTTGTCTGGCCGTGACTCTCTGTACTTATTCCTGTATGCTGCAGGAAGAAGTGAGTGTCTCTGATGATGGCTGAGCAAGGCACTGATCTATGAGTATAGGAGATTGTCATTAGGATTCATTTTATTGCTATATATTTTGGCTTTTTTATTTGTTTTGAAATAGTAGAATTGGTCTTTGGTCCATCTAGTCTCAGGTTCTAGGTCACCCAAACAGAGTCTATTATGGGTTCCATACTCTGAAGTGGGTCTTGAGTCACGTCAGATGTTGGTTGGTTATTCCCACAAGTTTTGTGCCGCCATTGCCCTAGCATATCTTGCAACCAGAACGTCATTGTAGATCAAAGAGTTGTTGCCTGACTTGATGTTTACATTTCTCTTTTGGTGTTTGTGTCTCCTTTGGTAGCATGCAGAACACCTTCCAGTACCAAAGACACTAGATTTTAAAAACAAAGGCTCTATCTAGGCACCAGCTGGACTTCATGTTCAATGAGATGTGTAGGTGTTGTCTTTAGCAATGGGACCTTGCTATCAGTTTGTAAGGGCAACCTACAGTCTTGGCTACAGACTGGGTTGTTGAGGAATTCCCATGGGACACTTTTGCCCAACAACTGAAGCAGATATAACTAAATTCCAGTTGTGAAAGTTTCATTTTATAATAAGAAATGGACAGTTTGAATTCTGTCTCCTCCAATATTTGGTGATTTCGTTTAGATGACCTTCATTTGGAAACTTAGTAGATATCCACACTATCCCTCAAATGGCTTTCATTCTTAGCTGTTTCTCTATTTCCTTCCTCAGCCCCCTTCCCTCTTCCGATTCCCACTTGCTCCTCCTGTTCTAGCCCTCTTCTCCACTCATAACTATACATTCCATTACTCTTTCTTTACGAGATCTGTCTGTACTCCCTAGACCTTTACTCTATACCTGACCTCTGTGCTTCTATGCATTGTAGTTTGGATATTGACTTAAACAGTTAATATCCACATGTAAGTAAATATATACAATATTTGTCTTTTTCAGTCTGAGGTACCTTGCTCAGGATGATTTTATTTACTTAAGAATGTACGTAAAGTTCCATTCATTTATTTAAGAATTTGAAAATTTAATATTTTTTAGCAGCTGAATAGAACTCCATTGTATAAATGTACCACATTTTAAAATTTGTTATCAGAGTATTCTGAATTGTGTGAGTCAGATGAAAAAAGAGGTCACTCCAAGATGGGATTTTAAAGCCTGTGGTCTAGCCTCTGATGGTCTGAGTTGAACTGCACCTTGAATCAATATTCAAAGGCAGATTTATTGATTTTTCATAAAGTTTTTTATGGGTAAAGTATTTCCTCATTCCAAGATTCCTAATCTAATCTGTATGCTTTTCTAAAGGAAAGCATCACATGCCCACATGACTTCAGTCCTTTTTTGTTTGCCATGTGTAATAATAATCCAAGAGCCCCAGGTATACCAGAGGTGTCTTATGACCAAAGTCGTGAAGGCTGCAACGCCCCTTCAGAAAAACATTTTTTTTTTTAAAGTCTACTAATGAGTGAGTATATCCCCTGCTTGTATTTCTGGGTTAGTGAGGTAAAAACAATTATACAAATTACAGAAAACAATCACTGTTTTCTACAATGATTGTTTACTATTTTTCCCACAATGACTCTTCAAGGTCAAAGTACTTCTAGAAAACAACTATTTACACTATCCTAATGTTTACCCTAGATACAGTGACTTCGCGCTAAATTCCTACACTCCATTCTTCTGTTGTGGGACATCTAGGTTGTTTCCAGTATCTAGCTATTATGAATAGAGCAGCAACATGGTTGAGCAAGTGTCTCTGAGGAAGGGTAAAACATTCTTTGGTTATATGCCCAAGAGTGGTACAGCTGGATCTTGAAGTAGATTTATTCCCATCTTTCTAAGGAACTGCCACACTGATTTCTGTAGTGGTTGCACAATACTGGATCCCCACCAGCAATGGAGGAGTGTTCCTCTTATTTTACATCCTCCCCAGCATGAACTGTCACTTGTTTTACTGGTTTTAGTCATTCTGAAATCTGCAAGGTAGAATCTCAAAGTAGTTTTGATTTGCATTTCCTTGATTGTAGACATGCATGAATTTCGTCATATAAAATGAGACTCAGAGTCAAATATTGGGGAAGGCTGTAATATCAGAGGAAGCACCACAGTCAATTTGTACCCAACTGTCTTGCAAATTCCTCAGCTTTGCTCCTGGTCACTTCTGCGAGTTGCTTCTGTTGCAAAGTTTTTCTGTGTTGTTGAAGCATCCATCTTTGGACTACAGGCTTAGCATGTCTGACAAACTTCTCTGGGCAGCAGGATATTCCCAAAGTCCTTTTTACTTTGTCTTGGCGAGGTTTGGCATTTTTTTTGTGTGTATTTCTCCTGCTTGTTCATTTTGAATATCATATTGTCAGCAGACAAGGCAAGAGTACATTCTTGCCCAGTGGCTAACTTTTGTTACAAAGAAGGTCAATTCATATGGAGAAGTTTCCTTGATGTGTATAATTTTCTCTGAAGTGGATTGTTGCTGCCAGGAGCAGATGTCCCATTGTCAAAAAAAATAATAACCTTGATTCCAGGACCAGGTTCTGTCTGTGGTGCGAGTCTCCACACACTCCTTAGCAGACAGGAAAGGAGGCTGGCTGTGAGGGGCTCCTCCAGCTGCTACTAAAACAAGGGAACTTGCACAGCCACCCTGCCTCCAATTGCATCAGCAGAGAAGGACTGAGGACTGTGATATCCAGACTCAGACTCCACCCAGAGGTAAGGTGAGGTCAGCATGCCCTGGCACCTGAGTCCCTGCCTGGGAAAGTTGTGTTCTGGGACCAGGTTCAGTCTGTGGTGCTTGTCCCCACAGACTCCTTAGCAGACAGGACTAGAGTTTGGTTGTGAGGGGCTCCTCCAGCTTCACCTAAAATAAGGAGTATCACATGGCAACCCCGCCCTCAACTGCATCAGCAGAGAAGGACTGAGGACTTGAATTTCAGACCCCTGCCCAGAGCAGAGTCAGAGATTGAGCAGACCCATTGGTCAGAGGTGACAGGAGACACACAAGCCCTCTTGCCACAACTAACCAGGAGCCACCTAATCATGACCCACTGAAGCCATGGGCAAGCGCCAGTGCAAAAATATATATAATAATATAAAGAACAACAAGGTAACTCCAGAAGAAAGTGGTGATTCTACAACTACAAGACCTCAACAGAGCAATGAAGAGGAAGCAGAAGGAAGCAACACCAAAAATACCTTTATGAAGATCATTGAAGCCCTCAAAGAAGATATGAAAAATTCGCTTAAAGAAATAAAAGAAAATATGAACAAAATTTTGGAGGAAATGAACAAATCTTTGAAAGAAAACCAAGAAAAAGTAAACTAAAAAATGAAAGAAACATGCCAAGAAATAAAAACTGAAACAGAAGCAATAAAAAAGACACAAAATGAGGCAAAGTTGGAAATATAAAACCTAAAGAAAAAAGCTGGAACTACAGATACAAGCATAACCAATAGAATCCAAGAAATGGAAGAGAGAATCTCTGAAGTAGAAGGCTCAGTAGCTGAAATAGATATATCAGTCAAATAAAATACTAAAACCAAAACAAAAAAAAAAAAAAGCTATAACATAAAATGTTCAGGAAATCTGGGACACCATGAAAAGATCTAACATGAAAATAACAGGAAGAGAAGAAGGAGAAGAATACCAGCTCAAAGGCACAGATAATGTATTCAATAAAATCATAGAAGAAAACTTTCCTAACTTGAAGAAGGAAATGCCTATAAAGATAAAAGAAACTTACAGAACACCAAATAGATAAGAACCCCCAAAAAAGTCAGTGCGCCACATAATAATCAAGCCACAAAACATGTAGAACAAAGAAAAAATTTTAAGAGTGGCAAAAGAAAAGGGTCAACTTACCTATAAAGGCAGACCCAACAGAAGAACACCTGACTATTCAATGGAAATGATGAAAGTTAGAAGGGCTTGGTCAGAAGTTATACAGATGCTAAAAGAGCATGGCTGCCAAATTAGAATACTATACCCTGCAAAGTTATCAATCACCATACATAGAGTAAACAAGATATTTCATGACAAAGTCAGATTTAAACAATACCTATCTACCAATCTGGCCCTGCAGAAACCATTAGAGAGAAAACTCCAACCTAAGGATCCCAGATACACCCATGAAACCACATACATTCAATAATCCCACAGAAAAAAAAGCCCAGAGAAAGGAATTACATACAAGCTACCACCAAAAATACCAGGAAATATCAATCAGTGGTCACTAATATCCCTTAATATCAATGGATGCAACTCACCTATAAAAAGACACACATTAACAAGATGGATACAGAAGCCATCCTTCTGGTGCCTACAAGAAACACTCCTCAACCACAAAGACAGACACAGGCTCAGAGTAAAGGGTTGGGAAAAGATTTTCCAGTCAAATGGTCCTAAGAAACAAGCTGGGGTTGCCATCCTAATATCTAACAAAGTATACTTTAAGCTAAAAGCAATTAAAAGGGACCAAGTTGGTCATTACTTATTCATCACAGGAAAACTTGGCCAAGAGAAGATTTCAATCCTGAATATTTATGCCCTTAATATAAGGACACCTACCTATGTAAAAGAAACAATACTAAAGCTCAAATCCTACATCAGTTCTCACACCCTAATAGTGGGAGACTTCAATACCTCACTTTCATCCCTGGATAGGTCAACCAGACAGAGACTCAACAGAGAAATAAGGAGTCTAACAGAGGTTATGATGCAAATGGAATTAATAGATATCTACAGAAGCTTCCACCCAAATACAAAGGAATATACATATTTCTCAGCTCCTCATGGAACTTTCTCTAAAATAGACCACATAATTGGTCATAAAGTAAATATCAACAGATACAAAAAATTGAAAATAGTTCCTTGTAACATATCAGACCACCAGGGCCTAAAGTTAGAGTTCAACAACATCAAAAATCAAAGAAAGCCTACCAACTCTTGGAAACCAAACATCACTCAGCTGAACCACCTCTGGGTCAAGGAAGAAATCAAGAAAGAAATCAAAGTTTTCCTAGAATTTAATGAAAATGAATCCACAATGTACCCAAACTTGTGGGACACAATGAAAGCAGTCTTAAGAGGAGAATTCATAGCGCTAGATGCTTACATGAAAAACCTAGAGAAATCCCACACTAGAGACTTAACAGCTCAGCTGAAAGCCTTAGAACAATTAGAAGCAAACTCACCTAGAAGGAGTAGACGGCAAGAAATAATCAAACTTAGAGCTGAAATCAATACAATTGAAACAAAAAGAACAGTACAAAGAATCAATGAATCAGAGTTGGTTCTTTGAGAAAGTCAACAAGATAGATAAGCCCGTACCAAACTAATCAAAAAGCAGAGAGAGAGTGTCCAAATTAACGAAATCAGAAATGAAAAGGGGGACATAACAACAGATCCCCAGGAAATCCAGAGAATTATCAGATCATACTTTGAAAATCTGTATTCCACAAAAATAGAAAACCTAGAAGAAATGGAAAGCTTTCTGGACAGGTACCATCTACCAAAATTAAATGAAGAACAGATGAATTACCTAAACAGGCCTATATCCCTTAAGGAAATTGAAGCTGTCATTAAAAGCCTCTCCCAAAATAAAAGCCCAGGTCCAGATGGTTTCAGTGCAGAATTCTACCAGACATTCAAAGAAGAATTACTACCGTTACTCCTCAAACTATTTCACACAGTAGAAACTGAAGGAATATTGCCAAATTTTTTTATGAGGCCACAATTACCCTAATACCCAAGCCACTCAAAGACACAATAAAGAAGAATTACAGACCAATTTCCCTCATGAATATTGATGCTAAAATTCTCAACAAAATTTTGACAAACCATATACAACAGTATATAAAAAATATCATTCACTATGACCAAGTAGGCTTCATCCCAGAAATGCAGGGCTGGTTTAACATATGAAAAACCGTAAATGTTATCCATCATATAAACGAACTAAAGGAACAAAACCACATGATCATATCCTTAGATGCTGAAAAAGCCTTTGACAAAATCCAACACTCCTTTATGATAAAAGCTCTAGAGGGATCAGGAATACAGGGAAAATATCTCAATATAATAAAGGCAATCTACAAGAAGACAACAGCCAGCATGAAACTTAAGGGGGAAATCTCAAAGCAATCCCACTAAAATCAGAAACTAGACAAGGATGTCCTCTCTCCCCTTATCTATTCAATATAGTTCTCAAGGTTTTAGTTAAAGCAATAAGAGAACAAAAGGAGATTAAGGGAATACAAATTGGAAAAGAAGAAGTGAAACTATCTCTATTTGCAGATGACATGATTGTATACATAAGTGACCCACAAAATTCTTCCAAGGAACTTCTACGGCTGATAAACACCTTCAGCAATATAGCAGGATACAAGATTAACTCAAAGAAATGAGTAGCCCTTCTATACACTAAATATAGAAGGGCTGAAATAGACATAAGAGAAACATCACCCTTTATAATAGCTGCAAATAGTATTAAATGCCTTGGAGTTACTATAACCAAAGAAGTAACAGATCTATTTGACAAAAATTTTAAATCACTGATTGAAGAAATTAAAGAGGATATCAGAAAACGGTAAGATCTCCCATGTTCCTGGATA
Source organism: Sigmodon hispidus (assembly GCA_004025045.1). Lineage (NCBI taxonomy): Eukaryota > Metazoa > Chordata > Mammalia > Rodentia > Cricetidae > Sigmodon > Sigmodon hispidus. Next base: position 299,107 of record PVIH01000166.1, on the reverse strand, counting down.
GGTAGAATCAATATAGTAAAAATGGCAATTCTACCAAAGGCAATGTACATATTCAATGCACTGCCCATCAAAATCCCAACACAATATTTTTTGGACCTTGAAAGAACAGTACTCAATTTGATTTGGAATAACAGCAAAGCCAGGATCGCCAAAACAATTTTGCTCAACAAAAGAACCTCAGGAGGCATCACCATCCTCAACTTCAAGTTATACAAAAAGCTACAGCAATAAAAACAGCCTGGTACTGGCATAAAAACGGACTTGTGGATCAATGGATTCAAATTGAGGATTCAGACATTAACCCAAAAACCTAAGAACACCTGATCTTTGACAAAGAGGCCCAAAATATTCAATGGAAAAGAGAGTATATTTAACAAATGGTGTTGACATAGCTGGATGGAAGTGTGTAGAAAAATGCAAGTAGATCCAATCCTGTCACCCTGCACAAAACTCAAATCCAAGTGGATTAAAGACCTCAACATAAACCTAGCCACTTTAAACTTGATAGAAAAGAAAGTGGGAAATATACTTCTATGAATTGCCACAGGTGACCATTTCCTAAATATAATATCAGTGGCACAAACACTAAAATCAACAATCAATTAGTGGGATCTCCTGAAGCTGAGAAGCTTCTGTAAAGCCAAGGACACTGTCAATAGGACAAAATGACAGCCTACAGAATGGGAAAAGATTTTCACCAACCCTACAAGTGATAGAGGATTGATCTCTCAAATATATAAAGAACTCAATAATCTAGAGCCCAAAATCTTGAATAACCCAATCAAAAAAGGAGTTCAGATGTAAAAAGGGAATTCTCAGCAGAAGAATTATGAATGGCTGAAAGGCATTTGAAAAAGTGCTCATCATCTTTAGCCATCAGAGAAATGCAAATCAAAACAACTTTGAGATACTGCCTGACACCTGTTAGATTGGCTAAGATAAAAGACACAGATGACAGCCTATGCTGGAGAGGATGCGGAGCAAAGGGAACACTCCTCCATTGTTGGTGGGAGTGTAAGCTTGTTCAGCCACTGTGGAATGCAGTATGGCGGTTTCTCAGAAAATTGAGAATCAATCTCTCCAAGGACCCAGCAATACCACTTCTGGGTGTATACCCTAATGATGCACAGTCACACTCCAAAGGCATTAGCTCAACTATGTTCATAGCAAGCAGCATTATTTGTAATAGCAAGAACCTGGAAACAACCTAGATGCCCCTCAACTAAATAATGGATTAACAAACTGTGGTATATCTACACATTGGAGTACCACTCATCAGTAAGAAAAAATGATATCCTAAAATTTGCAGGCAAATAGATAGATTTGGAGAATATCCTCCTGAGTGTGGTATCACAAACCCAGAAAGATAAGCAGAGGATGTACTCACTCATTAGTGGACTCTAAACAAAAACAAACAAGAAAAAAAAAAGGGGGGGGGGAAGCAAAGCATGCCCAAGCTGCAAACCACAACCACTGAACAGCTTGGGATCAGAAACACCTCAGACTGACTCCTTGGATCCCACTCCCTCTAGAGGAACACCTGACTCAGTCTTGATGTTGGGGGTAGAAAACTGGATTTGCCAGGAGTGGAGACTGAACTAAGCAATATTGGGACTTTGGGACCTTGGGACTGCCTGCCCATGGGGGCATGGGGAGATGTGTAGAAGAGAGAATGATCTAATGTGGTGTGAGGAGGAAGGGACCTTGAATAAGGATATACAAGGATAGAAAATGTGACTTCTATAGTCATAATAATAATAATAATAATAATAATAATAATAATAAAATAATAACCTATGTTTTTGAAATTTCTTAAATGCCATATTCTATGGATCTCTGAAGTGCTTGAAGAATACCTGTCCATCTAAAATATATCTGTTCTTGAAAACATATCTAATATGACTTTAAGCTTGATTGTAATGTCTAACTACTAACTTGCATTTATTTACATCCTAATTAGTTGGTTATGATAACTTTCCTGGACTAGCAATTTGAATTACATTGTATAATGCCTTGAACAAACAGAAAAATATATACAGTGACAAAATGAACCTCAACCTTGATATACACAATTTGTATATAATATACAAAAAATCAAATTCAATGTAAAATTTTTAAAGCTAGCAATTTCTTTTTTTTAAAAGTAGGTTCAATTATTTACCCTTGTATCCTATTATATCTGTGTCCTTTTTTTTCTCTTTTTTAAAAACAAGAACTCTGTGTATAATCTCTCTTGTTAAGCTTTTTTCTCACCATAACCAATAACAATTTTTAACCAATTACCCTAAACAGTGACAATCATCCATAAGCCTTCGAAAGACCACCCCCCCACCTCTTGGGAATGTGGGCATTGTGTTCTTAAATTTACTTCCTGCTGTCTGGGGGACAATGACATCTTTAGGGGATCCTGAAAAGAAAAGTTTTATTGATTGTCAAGTCCGGAAATATGTAGCTGTATTATTTGTTATCCAGTCTCTGCATAACAGGAAAGTGCATGACTTAGCTCAGGTTCTGGCTAGAGTAGTCTATGAAGTTGGTTCATCTCAGCTAGCCACCTTGAAAATGTCCTGAGTAGTTTGTATTCCAAATTTGATCTGTAGTTGGTGTTTATCAACCTGGTGGCTTTGTCACAATCCATGTGATATCCTCATTGTGGGGCCCCATCTTCCTTTTGGATACTTCCAGTTCACAATTAGGCATTGTTATGGATCACTGCAGAAAACAGATAAGAGACTAAAACCCAACACAATATACAGAAAGCTAAATGCATACATTTTTATTCAGAATAGGATTAGTAACAATAGAACTGTTCCTTTTTTTAGTCATTCTTCTGTCCTATATCAGGTGGCTCTTCTGATGTGATACAGAGATTTTGCATTTTCCTTTAACAAGCATACTTGGTTTTAGAGAAGGAAAGAGCTACACTCAAACTCCAAAGATACTTTTAATTTATAATTTAACTGGGACTTCAGATTATCTTGTAATTAAAGATAGAGGTCAAGAAAAAAGATTTTACCATGTAGAGTATATTGGTACCAAAAGACCAGATATTCTTTTGCTTCTAAATTTTTCTGAATAACCTCCCTTCTGTAGTAGATGTCTAGATGTCCAAGGTCTTTTAACTTCTTGAAGATGGTTATTTCTGGTTTTCTGTAAAGTTAAAACCAAAAACCTGCCCCATCCCTTTTTTGTTTGTTTGTTTGTTTTTGTTTTTTAACAACTTAAAGAATTGTAGTATGGGTAGATGATCCATTAATTCTTTTTTTATGAAGTTTCTCTGGTTCAAATCAAGTCTTAATTAATTAAATTAATTTTGATGGTACCCATAACTTTTCTTCACTTAATGACTAAGGATGTTAAAGATTTCTTTAAGAGCTTCTTAGCCATTTACATTTCCTCTTTTTAGAATTCTCTGTTTAGATCTGTACCCCATTTTTTAATTGAGTTATTTGTTTACTTGACACCTAGTTTTTAAGTTCTTTATATAGTTTAGATATTAGCCCTCTGATATGTAGTTGTAGAAGCATCTGTTTCATGAAGTTCCATTTATTGATTGTTTATATTTGTGCCTGTGCTAATGCTGTTATGTTCAGAAAGCCTTTTTCTATGCCACTGAGTTCAAGACTATTTCCTACTTTACTATCAAGTTCGGTGTATCTAGTTTTATATTGAGGTCTTTGATTATTTGGAGTCTTCTACATAAAGCCATACAGTATGAGCAGCACAATTTGTTGAAGATTCTGTCTTGAAATTTTTGTTCATTTTCCTCTATCCTTTGGTTATGTTTTCATAGCTTTCTTTAAGAGATTTATTCATTTCCTCTTCAAGGACCTCTATCACATCAATAAAGGCTATTTTAAGTAAACTTTTTTTCTTATGCTTTAGCTATGTTAGAATAATACTCAGGGCGTACTGGGATAGGGTCACTGGTGTCTAGTGGAGACATATTTTACTGGATATTATTGATAGTATTTTTACAATGGTGTTTAGGCATCTGGTATCAGGAAGATTGTATTTCTAGGTGCTGATATCTGGTCTTGTATTTGTTGGCTAGGTGTTTGGTTCCTTGGTTTCTGTTGCCCTCTAGTTCTTAGGATAATTTGGTGGTTGTGTGTTGCCTGGTAGAAAATTCTTCTGGATCCTGATATGTTTGTCCAACTGGGTTCTAGATAAAATATGGTTCTCAGTATTGGGAGCTGACATTAAGGAAGGAGGATGGAGGAAAGCAGGGTGTGCCCCCAGGATCTGTTTACTCCCCTAGGAAGGGGGACAGTCAGACCACAGCATATGGTCTACAGAGCTGTGGATGAGAGCAGAGGGTTGGACTTAGAGGACTAGAGAGAGATGGAGATCTGAGGTTAGCTTACTGCTTCCCTGTGACAGTGGCCTGTGAGTTCCCAGGAAGATTCTGCTGGAGTTGGGGGCAGGGATAAAGCAAAGAGCTGGGGGAGAAAAACCAGTAGAGAAGATCTATGTGATTCACTGGAGATAGAGTTAGGGTGTGGAGGAGGCTGCAGAGACTGGATTTGGAGTAGAGAGAGAAGAGGTAAAGATCTGAAGTCTACTTGCTTTCCTGGCTGGAGTCAAGTATTTTGAATATGGGTGTTACTATTTGGACATGAAGCATTTTCTAAGAATTCTTCAATAAATAATAAAGCTCTGTTTCCTGATATAAGGGACAGTGTGTCCACTGCCTGCTTCAGTGGATCACTCTATCAGTGAACTCAAACTTGAATAAACTATTAGGAGATGATGGACCGTGGGAAGTATGATATGCTTGTAGAAAGCTCACTGGAGGTGGCTCCAGGCTGTGCCTTGGCCTGACTCCTTTCTATTACTGCTTCTCTTTGCTTCTTATGTAATGTGATATCCTTTCTTCAGGCATATCTTCGGTCAGTAGCAATAGTTCTACAGACTATAAACTAAGGACCTGGAGCCTAAATAAATTTTTACTTCTTCAAACTATTTTTCTCGGGCATTTGGTCACATCCTGAGTGTGTTTCCCATTGCTGTGATTAAAAACAACTCAAGAAAAAAAGAAGAGATTTTCTGTGAGACTATGCTCTTGTACACTGTAAATATTGACTTAAGAAAATGCTGATTGGACAGAAGCTAGGCAGACAGGAAGTAAAGATGGGGTGACAAGACAAGGAGAATTCTTGGAAAAGGAAGAACACAGCAGTTGCCCGCCAGACTCACAGGAAGGAAAATGAGAATGTTGTGCTGAGCAAAGGTACCAAGTCATGTGGCTAAACATGGATAAAAATTATGGGTTAGTTTAAAAGTAAGAGTACATGCCTGAGCCATAGGCCAAACAGCTGATAATTAATATAAGCCTCTATGTGATTATTTGGGACTAAATGGCTGTGGGACCAGCCAGGTGGGACAGAAAAACTCAGTTATTTTGGCTCCCAGCTCCAGGTTACAGTCCATCATGGTAGGGAAGCCAGTGGCTAGAGCTTGAGTCTGCACCCAAGAGGGAAAGCTGAATGTGCTTACTGCCCACTTTCCTTTCTTCATTTCTACAGTCCAGGATCTCCTGCCAAGGAAATGATCTTACTATAATTAAGAAGGGTCCTTCCACATCAATGAACATAATCAAGGTAATCCCTCAGACATTCTCAGAGGCTCATGTTATTCCAGCTACTCTCTCACAGGTGTGCATAGTGGTTTATCTCCCTGGAGAGGATAGATTCTGATGAGTTGAAAAGTAACAGGAACCATCACACAGTCATCAAAAACCTAACTAATAAAGGTACCTTTGTTTCAAAAACAAATGTGTACAATGGCAAAAACAAATAAACAAACTATATCCTTCTCTTTAGGGAATGAGAAATATAGCCTAGTGGTAGAGGGCAAGCCTAATATTCCCAGAGATGTGGGTTCAACAATTGGCATTGCATAAATAAATAGATAAGCAAAGTATCCTTCTTCAAAATGTTTTCTCCATTTTATTTTTCATAGCAGGTAAAATGGCATCATTACTAGGGCAGAGCAGGCTAGAAGACCCTATTTTTGCAGGGCTAAATACTTGGTTTTATATTTGGAAACAATTGTTGTCATGAGAAATTTTGAAAAGTGTTCTATCCAGTAACATGGCAGGAGCAGTGCTCCCCTGTTGAGCTGGTCTGTTTTCTTGTGACAGGGAACTTGCATTTAGAAACATCAGAGACAGCTTGAAAGGGGAACAAAACAAATGTCCATGTCCTTGCAGGTAATACCAGGTGCACTGAAAAACCATGGTAAGTGAAGCCAGTTGGCTGAAGACAGCTACCAAGGCTGGATCCCAGTTCAGAGAAACCAAAATTGACAGGAAGCAATAAGGGGCCCCATTGCGCTCCTCAAAGGAGGGAAAAGGTAACCATGACCAGGGAATGTGGCTTTGGTTACAGGAGCTGTCTTAGTCTGCTCTGGTTACCAAAACAGGGCATTAGAGCTTGACGGCTTAAGCAATGAAAATCATATTTTCTGAAGTTTTGAATCCCAAGTTTGAGGCTCTGGCAGGTTCTTCTGAGGATTCTTTTATTATTGTCTTTCCTCCATGTCTTTGTGTGGTTGCTCACTTTGCTTTGCCTCTTTGTCCACATTGTCCATCATTATAGGGCCTCTGGTTTTCCTGGATTAAGGCATGCCTAATAATCTCATTTTAACTTATTTGCTTATCTCCAGATGTCATAACATCCTGAAATACTGGGGGTTTAGTATGATTTTAGACACAACTATGTTCTGAGACACTAGGGATTCTATTTCTAGCTTCAGTCACATTCTCAAGTACTGTTGTTATTGTTTTGTGCTCCTTACTCTTTGTTATTTACTCTTGGGGGCCTGCCACCCAGTTCTCAAATAAATACATGGAGGCTTATTCTTAATTATAAATACCCAGACTTCACTTAGCTTGTCTCTTGCTAGCTTTTCTTAACTTTAAATTATCCCATTTGCCTTTGCCTCTTGGCCTTTTCTTTTTCTTACTTTTGTATATCTTCCTTTCACTCATACTCTGTGTCTGGCTATGTGCCTAGGTGACAGGGCTCCCAAAAGACCAAGAACTAAGAACAAAGAATAAGAAAACAACCAACTCCATTTTGGTGTACCAACATGAGCCATATTTCCATGTATGGGCTGAGAAAGCTAGAAAAAAAAGAGGATATGACTCCTTTAAGCTTCTGCTCATTGTTGAGCCCTTAAGGAATCGGTACATTAGGTAGGAAGAGAAAACTAAGTAAAAACACCTGCCACAGTGCAAACATCAGCATTCTAGAGCTCCAGGAAGGTTAAATGCAGTTCCTGGTGAAACATAACTCCAACTAGTCTGCAAGCTTTAGGCTTGGCTTTCAGGAACTGAGAAGTAGGCTTCTAGAGCTGTACACAGAGGATATAGCTGCTGCTTATTAATTAAAAGTTTGTTCACATGTAGTAGACTTATGTGCTATACTTTAAATATTTGTCCTGCTTATAGGTTTAATAAAAGCTGATTGCCTGAAGGCAGACAGAAAGTGTGGGCAGGGCTACCAGGCTAAGAAAACTTTTGAGTACAGAAAGAACAGAGACAGATACCACAGAATTGCCAGTGAGAACAGATGCCATGGGGATGCAATGTAGACACAACAATGAGATAGCAGCAGATACAGAAGAAAGAAGCTGAAATGCTGCTCTGAGAAAAGGTATCTAGGTTGAACAGGGTAAGAAAGATGGGTTAGTTTAATACTACAGTGATAGCAAGTTATATGTCTGGACCCTAGGTCAATCAGCATAAAAATAATATAAACCTGTGTATGATTCTTTGAGGCTAAGTGGGGCTGAGAGTGGGTCCAAACCTCTGGCCCAGGACTGGGAAGTCTGGGCCAGAAACAATTTATAATACTCACATGGTCAAAAAGGCTAAATATACTCAATAAAAGACATCCAGGTGGACAAATATTCTCTAAACAAGTTCCACATGCTTTACAATGTATGTAGGCTTAAGAAAGAAAGAAAAAAGGTATGGACAGTCATAGAAAGAAAGAAATAGTTTAAAAATAATGAAATATTTAAAGAGAGAAGTAAAGTAATATAAAAGAATAAGTCACATAGAGATAAGAAATAAACAGGGAGTCTGGATCCTGTATATTATTGTATTGATTTTGAATTTTTTTGGAATGCTGATGGGCAAGAGACAACTGCTGAGAGACATGGGATTGTGAGCAGGACTGCAGGACTGAGCCAACCTAGATACTTCAGAGCTCCCTTAACTTTAAGGTAGTCCAAAAATGCATTTTTCAAATAGAAATTTAAAAAATGCTTTTGAGTTTTGTTTCCACAGGAGATGAGAGGTTATGAATTCTTTTAGGAATAATATGGATCAGGTCTGATCAGGAGAGACCTCCTTAAACTAAACAAGTGATATCTATTAACAAAGATTATAGCTGATCTTCCCAGGACTTGGTCATTATCTTAAATTTTCTCAAGGGCCTTAAAGATGCTTCCTTCACAGACAGTAGGAAGCAGTTTAAAGAATACTATGCCCGCATTCCTAAGAATGGTATGGGAAGCTTTTGGTTACTTACTGGGTTATAAATGTTTGTTATCCTTAGGAGAATATACTATATTGATACAAATTTAAAGTTATGCTTTTTATATTGCATATATGTTTCTACTTCTGTTAAAAATATTTTTGTATATTGATACAATTTGAGGTAGTTTTGTTGTACTCTCTATATTTCTAATCTTGTTAAGATATTTTTGTATATTGATAAAAACTTAAGATTATTTTAATTGCAACACATTGTATATATGTTTCTACTTTTGTTTGAGTTAGTATATCTATGCAGTTCATTTTGTATAAGATACAGTTCCAATTTTTTAAACTATTATTATGAACTATTTGGGATAATCAAGAAGCATAGGTCAGTAGATAGTAATCTATAACAATCAAATTTGTAGATATGTTAGGTATGTTTTCTAGATCATATTTTAGGAAGACAGATGGTCTTCAAGTACTCTGAAGATCTATAGAATATAGCATTAAAAATGTTTTGTTAAGTTAGGGCTTTCATAGCAATGAGATACAACTGTTCCTGGAAGCACTAATTTATTTTCTAAAAGGATAACGAACATTAAAGAAACTCCTTGTGGAGCTTTCATTGTGGCAAGGTTAGCTCCAGGGCAAAGAAATTTTTGACTGCTGATAATGTGCTGTGCAGACTGAACATGTAGGACACACAGGAAGAAAACTGTTGGCCTTAGCTTAAACAAGGCACAGAAGGCCTTCAATGTCTGTTTCACAGAAAACTCTGATAAATATTGTAGTAGGATTAGCTGGCAAAGCTTGGAGGCATGTCTCTGGAGTGTCAGGAGCCTGAATGGGGTGTAGTCAGAGCCCACTGAGATGCTGGGACACAACCCTTTGTTTTCTGTTTTGTTCCTGCATCCTGGGAAGCAGATCGGACCATTCATTGTGAGACATTTCACTCCTTAAGAATTGTCTTAAGGTTCATTTTGTAGTAGTGAGTGTTTGTATAATTCCTTAATAAATATTAATCCTTATATGATACCTTGCTAGTAAATTTTTCTTGATAAGATATTCTGCAGGACACATAGGAAAGTGACTGATGAACTTTGCTAATACAAGACAGGACAGACTTTTAAATTTCCTGCTTCACTAAAAAGCCTGCCAGATATTCTGAGCCTGAGGCTGGAGATGGGTGTCCCAATATTACAAGGAACTTTGGGTAACTGTCCAGGTAGCTACATGTCTCTGTGGTTAGCTAATATATTACATCATTCTGGGTCTTTGATGGAGTTGAAGACTAGTTAGTTATATTTCCAGTTATTCTTAGTTATGATAGAAAGTAAATTAGGTGTAAAACTTTGGATTCACTAAGATAGAATAAGTAATGCATTATTTTGTCTGAATATGCTAATTACAAGTGGACAGAATATTGTAAATGTAATTCTTACTTTATAATTGTTTTTTAATAGTTTTACTATGCTAAATTTAAAATATTTTTTTATTTAGACAAAAGGGGGAAATGTTGTAGAATATTATTTTAAAATGTGTTGCATTTTTTTATGCTGTGGAACATTAGTTTAATGATGAAAAGATGTGTTGCATTTGTTTATGTTGCATTTGTTTAACTCTGTGAAGCTGTTTTACTTGCCTGTCTAAAATATCTAATAAAGATGGTCTAATAAAGAGCTGAACAGCCAATAGCAAGGCAGGAGAAAGGATAGGCAAAGCTGCCAGGCAGAGAGAATAAATAAAAGGAGAAATCTGGAAGGAAAAGAAGTAGAAACAAGAGATGAAGGAAAGAGAGGAGGAAGAGAAGGATGCAAGAGGCCAGCCATCCAGCTACACAACCAGCAGCAGAGCAAAGAAAGGTACACAGAAAGAGAAAAAAGTAATAGTCCCAAGGCAAAAGGTAGACAAGGTAGTTTAAGTTAAGGAAAGCTGGCAAGATACAAGCCAAGCTAAGGCCAGGTATTCATGAGTAATAATAAGCCTCTGTGTGTGATTTATTTGGGAGTTGGGTGGTAGACTCCCCAAAAGAGCAAAAACAACCACCAACAAGGTCCAATTTCCAGCTGCAGCCATATTGTGAGCTACTGAGTGAGAGCTAGGTCCTGTTTCCTCTTTCAGCCATATTAGGAGGTTCTGGGGATAGGAATGAGGTAGGATACAGTTTAAGTCCCTGACAGGGACACAGAAAATCTGTGGTCCACAGGGAGGGAGCCTGAGCAATCACATCTTAAGAAATTGTTCTCTTTCTTCTAACCCACCTTGTAGCATCTTGATACCTCCTGCCAGGTACACCTCCACAACAGAGGCAAGTGCGCCCATCTGATGACTCCCTGAATGTCACACTTCTAGGATCTGTGTTGTCCTGTGTAATCACAGGGTGACTTCTGGCATACCGAGAAGAGTGTAGTCACAGGACTATACAGTGCATGCAGCATACGAGGTGGCTGTGGTAGCTCCCTTTCTTGTGGCAGAGAAAGGAAACCTAACCAATATAATCAAAGGAAGGGCTTTTGACTCCCTGGTTGAGGGTCCAGTGCATCACGTGGGAAAGGCATGTCCTGGCGACTGATAGGGCAGGGGGGAAGCAGAGACAGGTTTGTTGTTGCTTAGTCACCTTGCTTCTTTTCCTGCCTCTTATTCACTTCTCCCAGTGCAGCTGCCCCCATGCAGAATGAGTCGATTTCTCCGGACACTTGCTCAAATACAGGCTCAGAGTGTATCTCAGTCAAGTTGCCATTGAGATCAACTGTTGTGGTCACCATGGCTGAACTTAGAAAGCATGTTTAGAAGTATTACGAACAATGGGCATGGACAGAAGGCAATGGAATGTCCTGAGTGGGGTGGTTGGCTTTGTGGGTTATTCAGTGTGAGCATGGTAGGTAGTACTGGATTTCATGAGAATTAGAGAAAGGTTTCTATTGTAAGCAGATATGGAAAACACGTGCCTCCTACTGGTCAGGCAAGTTTTGAAATCTTTCTTTTACTGCACAGCTTCTAGGGATCCCCTGTTCATCCTATTTAGCTAAACACATGCTGCATGACTGTTCAAACATCCTGCCCATGGACTTAGGTTGACAGGTATAATCCAGAACTCATATTTGTCCCCTATAACAAATAACCTGAGTAGATTTTCATGAATTCTGTGTTCTTGTATTCTTCAAGTCTCTTAGTTCTACATGAGGGAAAATTGTTCATGATAAAATCCAAAGTTCTGGATGACCTGAACTTAAATAAGTATATGGTGCATTTTATGCTAAAAGGTAGCAACTAATTTTACTTTAGATTGCCATTTCTTTTTAGTGTCTCTGCTAGCCTTATATACTCTACCAATGAGTATATAAGAATATATACTCATTGGTAGAAAGAGTGAGTTGTTTTAAATATTTAAATGAAAAAGTTCTAACCACACCACAGTAGGGGTGCAGCTCACAAGGTCATTGTAGTGTATTGGCACTGATAGTTTTTTAGCAGATGACACAAGAATCCAAAGAGCAGGGCTCTTGTTATACAAGATATATACATACATGGTACATACAAACATGTATATGTGTGTATATATAGTATATACCGTATATACAGGGATATATACAGTTGCAGCATTGGTGAGTGGCAGGAGCATTAATGGGACTGGAAAGGGAAAGACATTGATGAGTAAGCTAAGACCCTAATTTCCCAGTGCTGAAAAGGAGAAAGAATACAGGTACCTTTCAGCTTCAACATAATCCCCAGGTACACTTTTTCCAGCATTCCCTTACCCCTTGTTTCTGCTGATGAACCTAACAAAGAGTCAACAAGAATGTTTTACATCCATACCCATGCAGTGGCAGCACTAGAACATTGAGGCTTTCCTGAGACTGGCAAGAAAGAGAAGTGTTGTACCTAACCTTTGAATATTAATGGTACTTTATATAATTTTGTAAAGCAAAAGCTAGGCATGCCCCATGATCTAGCACATGCACTCTTAAGTCATGAATGTTATAGGAGCATGTGCACAGATGTATCAGGAGATGTGTGCAAGTGTGTTTGCCACATCATGTTTACAAACTGGAGAGAACAGCAAACCTATCAACAACAAAGTGGCATCCAATGGAGTACTGTGTAACAACAAAAGGAAGTTGTAGATATGCAATATACTTAGCAAAAGCTGTTTGTGGCAAGGGCATGACATTTTAAGAAGCAGTGACAAGATAGATAAAAATTTAATAATAATAATAGAAGCAGTGACCTAAATGGCAAGGTGGTCACTGAGCTGAAAGAAGACTGGGGTAAATACCAGACTCCACGAGGGGGAGCTGAAGCAGGAGGTGGGAACATGGAGATAAATGTTCAGACTAGAACATTTTCAGTACTGATCAGAGTTGCATAGAAGGCCAAGTGGGATGTCAACCGGGTCAGATGGATTCCATTGGAGGAAAGTCACTATTTCTTATGGATGCTGAATTTTTTCTAATACCTCCCACCAAGAACCAGCGTCATAACATGTGGAGACATCCTTACCAAATGAACTGCTTCTGTAAGCGTGAGTTGTTGTTTTTCAGTATTACAAAGTTTATATTTTAAAAGTACCCCATTAAACTGGGGGAAGGGAAGAATGAAAATCTTTTTTTTTTTTCTAAGATTTATTTATTATGTATACAGTGTTCTGTCTGCATGTATCCCTGCAGGCCAGAAGAGGGTACCAGACCTCATTACAGATGGTTGTGAGTCACCATGTGGTTGCTGGGAATTGAACTCAGGTCCTCTTGAAGAGCAGTCAGTGCTCTTAACTTCCAAGCCATCTCTGAAGTCTACAGCCACAGCTGCACAGACACACAGGCATACTGCATATATACATACACACATGTATGTATATAAATATGCATACTATGGGCACACACATGTATGATGATGTACACACAATAACAAACAAAAAAGTAGTTCTCAAGATTGATTTTTGGGCTGGAGAGATGGCTTGGAGGTTAAGAGCACTGACTGCTCTTCAAGAGGACCTGAGTTCAATTCCCAGCAACCACATGGTGACTCATAACCATCTGTAATGAGGTCTGGTGCCCTCTTCTGGCCTGCATGGATACATGCAGACAGAACACTGTATACATAATAAATAAATCTTTGAAAAAAAAAGATTTTCATTCTTCCCTTCCCCCAGTTTAATGGGGTACACTTAAAATATAAACTTTGTAATACTGAAAAACAACAACTCACGCTTACAGAAGCAGTTCATTTGGTGAGGATGTCTCCACATGTTATGACGCTGGTTCTTGGTGGGAGGTATTAGAAAAAATTCTGGGAGGCCCGAGTTTTTTCTGGAAATTAGTGTGGGGCTTGGCTTTACAGTACCAGAAGGGGCTACTCCCTTCTGGTATCTTAGAAATACAGCTGTTATTTTAATGGAATGCACACCTCAGTTGGTGCTTAGAGTTTATTGCAAGGTCACAGGTCTGAAAGCAATGGGAACCAACAGCTTACTGCTGTACTTTTTCATACATTTCCCAGCCTGGAGAGCCCTTTGGAACCTTCCATTGGTTGACATCTCTCTCCTTTTGTCCCCGGTCTTTATGTTTCCTCTCTGGGACCCCTGCTGTCCCCTTTCCTGTTCACCAGCTCTTAGACTCTGAACCATGTTCATATGACAGAGAGAAGCAGATTTCAGGGCACTAGCTTACAGCAGAGGGCACTCATGTGACATTGTAGGGTAGAACCCCTCCCAGCTGCCTGCTCTGGGCACAGAGTGGCTTCCTTGCCAGCCTGGCCTCCCAAGGACTGGGCACCTGAGGGATCCAGGCTGAAACTTGCAACTTGGGAAATAACAGAGATGGGAGACTGGTTAGACAAGCTTATCAAGGCCCCCGGGTTTCTGGTGTTCAGAGCTACGGAAACGAACAGGGAAAGTAAGTCCATCCTGCAGTGCTGGTTTGGAACCAGTGGCTGGAGGTAGAAATTCGCGTTGGATTTTCTAGAGTTCAGTAAGACAGGTATGCAACGATGTATATGCACGCCCTCTCCACTGTTCAATGTCAAGAAACATGTAACACGTGGGGCACAAAGACTTTAAGCCCAGATCTTAGCATCTAAAAGCCAACCTCTACTGAAAAGAAGTTGAGAGGAATGGATGATTCTAGCTGGGGCAGGAACCAATCAAGACAGACTAGAAAGATAAATCCACAATGACCAGACATATCTGGAGGACATAGTAGCTGGCCAAGCTTGGGATAATTTGGCTATTAAAAGTGTAACTGCTTGCAACCATTGAGTAAAATACAACCCGAATGAATCCCTATTTATACAGATAAGGAAATTAGTAACAGGAGAAGTGTATTTCCAAAGTACTTCCCACTAGATACTTTGTAACTGCCAAGTAGCAAAGACTAACTTTATAGTATTATGCCTGGCAGATGTCACTGTGGCTAAGGGAGAAGCAGGACATTATTGGAAACAAAGCAAATTGACATCATGTTTTCTTGATGGGACTCAGCTTTACTTGGTGGTAATCCTGCCAGCGGTGGATGACCCAGAAATGTCATACACCAATTGGAAGATATGTCCCCAAGTAACTGGTCTATAATCCTCAATTGTGTTGAAGTTGTGAAAGTCACAGACAGATAGATGAGCCACTTTAGAGTGAGAGAGAATAAAAATGGGGCAATGGAGTGCACTGTGTGATTTCCAGCTGGATCTTTTTGCAATAAAGAATGAAACCAGAATCACTGGGGAAACTGGACTGTGGTCTGAAGGTTTATCAGTGGTAACATTACTTTCCTTATTTCATAGTTGAATTGTGATCATACAGAATGTTCTTTGTGCGGAGTCAGGGCAGTAATTTGCTTCCAAATAAATCAGAGAAATTCTTTGTACTGTATTTGGAACTTTGGTGTTTTAAAATTTTTAAATATTTACTACATCAAATGTCATCCCAATGGAAAGATACACTGTGGCAACAGAAACCTCTTTAATTTAGGAGAAGGAAGGAGAACTATTCATGTTAACAGTTTTTGACAGTAGACCACTCAGGGCCCTTTGTTCCCTGCTCTCTACTCTCCAGGGTCTGCTAGCTGGTAAAACAGAGATGTACTATCATTTGTGAGAATCCTAGGAAAGGTATAGAGTGAGGTAACAGAAAATTCCATTCATTTATGCTCTAGTGCACTGGTTACAGGAAGGGCCACTTACCTAAAAGTGTAGTCTAGTAACAGCCTTGAGCTGCTGCCTCAGGTGAAGAGAGGCCAGACAGCATCCTCAGGGTAGCATGAAATGCTCTGTAAGGCATCCTCAGGGTAGCATGAAATGCTCTGTAAGGCACTAGCAATATTGCGAGCTCATGCACACATCCATTGTGTGCATGTATGTGTGTGTTTAAAGAGTGAAATGTACAAGTGAATGAAGGTTCTAAATGTTTGTGAGATTTTGTCCTTCAGAGTGAAAACACTGGGCTCTAAGTGGAGTGAAGTACACAGTCTAAGAGCCTTTGGCTAAAATGTATAATTTAGCACACTGATATGGATCTACAGCCTCCATTACAGTGAATAGTCCTTTGGCATGCCCCTTAATAGCCTATTCAATAAATAGGTATTCAAGAACTTGCTGATCCAGTCTAGCAATTTGGGGACAAATGACTGACAGTTAAAAAATCATAATGCCATGTAAAAAGTATACCATATGCTCCTTGATTAAATAAAAAAGCAGTCATAATGCCATGTAAAAAGTATACCATATGCTTCTTGATTAAATACAAAAACAGAAGACAATATAATGCCTTCTTGTTACATTGGTATCATCAGAGCAGGATTGGCAAGGAAATGCCAGCTCTCTGGACATTCCTCCAAGTCTTGTTCTGGTGAGAGCAGAGCTACTGAACTATTTACCTGGTCCTCGCCCGAGGTCTAGAGGGCAGGGAGTGCTCTGGGGTAATTCTGATCAGTGGTGAGAGATGGGTTGGTAAGAGCATCTCAGGAGAACAGCTGACAAGTCCTTAATCCCTCAGCACTCCACTTCCTTAGCTCTTGCTTTTGTTACATTGCGACTTCCAGACAACAAGCTTAAATTTCTCCCGAATTGTTCCTGTAGGTCTAGGACCAGATGGAGTTACCTTACTTTCTAATGTGTTGTACAATATCTTTACTATTATTTGTGTGCGTGTGTGTGTGTGTGTGTGTGTGTGTGTGTGTGTGTGTGTGTGTGTCTGTGTCTGTGTCTATGTCTGTGCTGATGAAGCAGAGACTGAAAGAGAGTGTCACATCTTCTGGATCTGGAGTTACAGGTGGCTGGGAGCCACCTGACCTGAGTGTTGGGAACTAAAGTTGAATCCTCTGAAAGAGTTGCCATGGTCTTAACCACTGAGCTATCTATCAAACACTTGCAATATTAAAAGTCTAGTAACTTTCACAGTTTCAAAATGATTTGTATCTTCAGAACTTCTTGTTTATAAGTTATATATATTTTTAAAAATTCAGAAATACATCAAAAAAGTTCCACAACTGTTTTCCTATGTCCTCACCCACTGTTAAGCACTCTGAAATACTCATCTCTTATACAATGTTTCATATTTAGAATTATACATTATAATTCTGTACTTAACACTTTGGCATGAGTTCTTTAGCTTTCATCAATGTTCTCTTCAAAATGACGTCACAGTACTCCCATGTACGTTTTAAATCACAATTAATTCTTGACATTAAAAAAATAACCAAAGCAACACAGATTTTTTTTTTATGACCTGCAAATTTTAAAACTCTATTATAGTCCCCGGAAGCTGGGAAGGAAACCCTCATGTGTATTAGGATTGAGCAGGGCAGGGGAGCTAGGTGAAGCCTGAGGCCACTCCTTATGGTCCAGCCAGTGCGGCCAGCTGAAGTCTGTATGGAAGGAGAGCTGTAAGTGTTGAGTGTACAGCCAGCAATGAGGGGGAAGAGGTTAGGCTAAGAGGCAATGTTCAACCCAGTGAAGTACAGCGCTGTTGAATGGCTGACTGGCTTCTCGAGCAGAATTCTGGCTTCTTCAAGTTGGGAAAACCAAAGCTGGGAGGTGATGGCAAGACTTTTAACTTGGCAAACAGGTTTGAGGGCTATTATAAAAAGATACTCTGTGAAGTCTGGGGGAGCACCAAAAGAGGGGTTCAGATTTAGGGGTACCAGAGGGTGTGTGGAAATGCCTGCTCTCCTTTATGATCTGTGTCTGTATAAATGATGGAATGCCCTAGATCAAGTCTTCACCTTTGAGTTACACATTTTGGAAGAATGAAAAGCACTGGAGGTTGTGTTTAACCTATCACCACCTGCTTTGAATTCTGAGCAGCTTAGGGAGACCTGCAAATACTCTTATGTTCAGCTATGTGGTTGGTCAGGCCAGTGGCTTCTTCTGTCCTTTGGCGTCCTTTAGCCTTAGAAGTCAGTCCCACTAAATCACTGTGCAGTCTAAGCACCAAAGCTCACAAGGTGTGTTTTTGTCCCTATTTCCAAGCTGGATAAACTTGTGCTTAGACCCTTGAGGTGAAGCCCAAATTCAGGCTCTAGCCGTATGTACTTTGAGGCATTAAACGCTCACTGGCAGTTGGCCTTGTAGTTTGGACTATCTGTGTCTGCTCCTTCTGGGCTCATACGAAGGCTGAGTAATAAAATCCTCCCTCTAGTGGCTCCAGCTCAAACATGATCTTACTCTACACAAATCAGGCTTCAGTGCCTGAGACACGTTGGTGCCTGAGAAGGACTGAAAATCCACTGCTGAGAAGTTGATTCCCCAAAGGAAGGCTATGCATACACACCTCTGGCTGGGTCAGTGTGACCCAAGATCCAACCAGTGCACCCACAGCTAAAGAGCACATAATCACCAACCAGCCTGAACCCAGCCATGGCTGAGGACGCTTATCTTATTGCACTTCTATTTGAGGAGAAACTGCCTGTGTTTCCTCAAGTCCAAGTTCTGAGTCCTCTGCCCTCCTCTAGTTACTGAAAATCCTAAGAGTGTTTTTGTGGATGGAGAAGGTGGTAGGCTAATCATTGATGATCTTTGTAACATTGTTACTGGATCTTTCCCCTTTTGGCTATACTGGTGGGGAGAGGCTATTATCAGTTGGGTGTCAGCATTTAAATAGCCTGATAGGCTAGGGGGCATTGCCTTTCTCCCATTGATACTGCATGTAATTCAAGACGTAGACTTGGAGTATTCACACTCCATTACGCATAGTGTCACTACTCATGAAGGGTATGGATGCTGGGGAATCTGTCTCCATGCTACCAAAGGCAGCAACCACATACCAGAGAACAACTGCCCTATCTATCCTTCTAGCCCCACATTTCCACCTTCCCACTCCTCAGACTAAAAGCTAATGTTGAAACCAGTTAACCTTTCAGCAAGGTTTCTTTTATCCACAAGAGTACTGCCCCATTCTGTTAACTGTGCCAACATGTCACTAGGTCAAGTTCTATTTACATTAAAGAAGTTTTCCTAAGGGTGTTCGGGACCTTCTGTAAATGGCTAGCTCCTGTATCCATAAATTCTGCGTATGGAGAATTAACAAGTTCATGCTGAAAAAATATTTTTGGAAAAAAAAACCCTTGGCACTGCAGAAGTATATAGTATTTTCCTGTCATTATGAATATTACATTATAGTAACAGACAACATCATGCTACATTTGACATTATACAAGGTCTAGCAACAATTCTATATAGGCAATTATAAGGAAATACCACACAAATTAATTTAAGGGACTCAAGTTTGTGTGGGTTTTGGCATCTGTTGAGTCCTAGAACCTGTCATCCACAGATGTCAAGAGATGACTAGCTAATGTAGTCATGTTCCTCCTAATACGAACAGTAAAACCAGGCCACTTTTAAAGGCTGTCGTGTAATGTGATGAGATCATGGACTTTTGAGACACCATGAAAGCCCAAGGTGTTCCCTCTGACCAAGTGTGTGGTTAGCATGCATGGCAGGGTCTACAGGTTATATTCTGAGATGCCCTTTTTGTCTGAGACCAGCCTTGCTTTTCCTATTCTGTGGCATCTTTGTCTTTGAAGCACTGGTCAGCATCAAGGGGACACACACTTCTACTCAAGGGGCCATCAAGTATTAGGGCTTCCTCAGCTGTGGCAGGTAAAGGGATCTAAATATCTCTTCTCTAATTAATACCGCACTCCAGGAACTTAAGGCATCATTCACAAACAGGGAGGGCCCACAAGATGATGCAGCAAGCAAGCAGCTGCTAGCTACAGAAGCTCATGACCTGCATTTGATCTGAGATCACATGGAAGGACCACACAGCTTGTCTTCTCACAACCGTGTGTGCTGTGGCACATGAACAACCTTCAACTAAACATACACACAACAAATGAACAGATAAATATAGAGTGAAGCTTCTTCTTGTTCCTTCTTTAACCATATGGTAGAGCGAATGGACAGCCAATACTATACAAAGAATATTAAAACATTTAATCCACTGGTAAGGAGTCGATTTTCTGTATTATGTGCTCCAATAAAGCAAGTCAGGGAGGGAAAAGAAAGTCATCTCCACCCTATGGATGCTGCATGGGTTCCTCCTAATAAGAACAGTAAAACCAGGCTGCTTTTAAAGGCTGTAGTGTAATGTGATGAGATCATTTTGGCATGTTTGTGTTGACTGCACATAGGAAAATGTCTTTGTTTTAAACAGCGG
Organism: Sigmodon hispidus; assembly: GCA_004025045.1. Taxonomy (NCBI): domain Eukaryota; kingdom Metazoa; phylum Chordata; class Mammalia; order Rodentia; family Cricetidae; genus Sigmodon; species Sigmodon hispidus. The sequence continues at coordinate 278,966 of PVIH01000166.1, read as the reverse complement.
GCAGCTGTATGGAAGAGAACCTGATTTTTTTTTAGTCTTGTCTAGGGCTGAGGATATAGTTCAGTGTAAGAAGACTCTGCCTAGGATGTCAGCGGCCCAGGGTGGTTGCCAATACTATAAAACAACCAGAAACCTCCCAAACAGCATTTTGGGCAGGACTTACGCCAATGTGAGATGTGACATCTAAGGTTGGAGCACAGATTTAAACTAGTGGTAACAAGGAGGTGGGGAAGGTTTCTCAATTCCTTTCAAGAAGATGCATTTCCAGTCCATCTGGAATCTGGCATACTTTTCTACTTCCTCCTGAACTGATCTACTGAGCTGAAGTGTGAGTCAGAAGTGAAACAAAAATGTGATGTGTGCTTAATCTACTTAAAAAAGCTGACAGGACAAATAAAGTTTCAGATGTTTTTATTCAAAGGTTCTCAAAAGAAATAAAACAGAAAAAAAGCTAACAATCTGATCAAATGTACAGTTCAAAAATGTCTTTTGGCGTTTAACAAGTCCTAGGAAAGAAAACTACAGAGTCATCTTGAACCGGTAAGTAAGTCACCGCTGGCAAGTATGTAGCACAAAAACAAAAATAAAAATTAACTCTCTTGATCATATAGATATCTCTATGAAAATCTTTTTTTTTTCAATCTGTACAAAAGGTCTTTCTTCATAAATTAATTTTTTTTATAATTTAATGGCTGTCTACTATGTGATGTTTAATTGACTTTTTTTTTTTTTAATATGTACAGAGGTTGTTTCCCAAATCTGACCCAGACGAGTATGGCACTTAGTTCAGACATACCTAGCAGCAGATTTTCCCCCCCTACTGACTGAGCTATTGTCTTTCTGTCTTAACTAATGGAAAAAATATCAAGCAGTGAGAGCCCCAGGCTGATAAACAAACATACTCGGTACACGGAGGGCGCTGCGTTTGGTCTGGACTTCCACGAAGCAGAATGTTTTGGGGAGCATAGAACCAATAATACCACAACTTCTTTAAAAAAAACAAAAACAAAAAAAAAAACCAAGAAGAAGAAACAAGAACAAAAACAAAAACACATTTTTTATGACTATGTAATTTTTACTAGATTCTACACTTCTGAGAGCAGCAAGGACGTTTGAAACTATGAAATGTCACTGACATCTATCATCAAATACAAGCAATAAAATTTAAGAACTAAAAAATACTCAAAAGAAGTAATTGCTTAGCCCTAGCTCCCGAGCTAGGAGAATTTGGTCGGTGGAAACAGGGAGGGCCAGCAACCTGTCCCAGCACAAAAGAAAAGCCTCTGAGGTAGATAACTGATCATACAGAGCTGACCAGACAAGTACACAGTCTTGGAAGACAACTTAATTTACCATTGCTTTTAAAACGTATGCAATCGCCTTAATAAAAGAGCATCAATAACAATGAATTATCTCATATGTACTAAAGTAGAAATAACTGTATTTATGAATCAGGAATTTCATAGTTTCAAAGTTGGTTTTCTTTACACGTGAACACCTGTAGTGATGACATAGAGTGTGGCACTGCTTGGATTCAAATCTTCCTTCATGCTTTTTTTTTTTTAATTGTTTTTTTGTTTTTTTAATTTGTCTCTGTGAGTCCATACATCAGTTAAAATTATAAAACCTAATGCAAAGGTACAAAAAAGGCACATTCTCCTAACCGCAAACTGGTCCGGCAAAAATAAAGAGCAGAGAAAAATGTGATGCTGAGACAAGGTAGAGTTACTGGCTACTGGCTCGTTGGTCTTTGGTGAGGTCACCTTTGCAAGTGCCAAGTCATTTGTAGTTTTTCAAATTGACCTAATTGAGAGCGTGCATGAGCAAGCAGAAGGAGAGAGAGCGAGCGAGCTAGTAGCCAATCATGTTTCTTCTGTTCATATCTCTGCTCAGTTTCAAAGAGAAATCCTTACTTTTCGCTTTCACCATTTAGTTTCAATTGTAACATTTTCCTCCCTCGGTTTTACCGGATCACAGGCATGGTTCTCATTCTAAAGCACTATCTTTAGTATAAAGGACAAAACATTCGGTGACTCCCCTCCCCCGCCCCCAGCCCCATAGCTACCTACACTAAATCTAGAACATCGTTAATTTTTTTTTTTCCTGAAAAAAGGCAAAAAAGACTTTACATTGCATCATACAGCAGATATCCTAAGTTGGTCAAACTATCAGAGGAAACTGTCGGTGTACAGCCTTACAAACAATTTACCCTATTAAAAGTCCCCCAGTCAGAAAATGGGTTTCACACAAAACAGTCCTCTCTTGCACTTTTACTACCTTACACGTTATGTGAAAAATCATTAAAAACACCTACTACATATTTAAAAAAGCCAAAATTTCAGCAACTTTTATTGACTACCTTTTAAAAGCCCTATGCTGCTGTTTTACAAGGCGTAATAGACCAGCCCATTTGGTCAAAGCATTCTACATCATTAGTTTGAACTAACTTTACTGAAACAGCTACAGCATCAAAAGAGTTAAGGCAAATTGGAATTCATAGAAAAGGATAAGACACTTCACACTACATGGAAAGAAAAATGGAAAGCTAAGAAAAGACATCGAAGGGAACACTGAGATACAGCAACACTCAGCAAGCACAGAACACCATGGCTGAAGTCAGACAATTAAAACTTCAGAAAGCCCATTTCATACAGCTGAAAAAAAAAAAAGACAAATTAAACACAAAATGAACAAAACCGCAAAAATCCGGTCATGCACTTGGATAAGTCTTCGTGGTCTTTGTGCATACCCAGAAAATTGAAGTTTTCTTTTTCTCTCTTTTTTTTTTTTTCTTTTTTTGCATCATTATATTTGATAAAAATCTTTGATTTTTTTTTGTTTTTTTTTTTGTTGTTTTTGTTTTTTACTAAAATAAACCTGTTCAGGGGAACAGCTACTAGATGAATTTAAGGGTTTTATGCACCTTATAGAACTTATAGCAAAAATAGTTTTAGTTGATTTCATTATAAATAACGTTTTCAAGAACCTGTGCAAAACTGTCAATAATTTCCTAAAGCACAATTGATCAGAAAAATCCATGATTGTTCAGCCTTCACACTCTTCTTCCTGTAAGAACTCCCTTCGGTACATCTGGAAGAGAAAGATAAAATAGCAATGTCTTTGCTGATGTGACAAACACACTGCAGTGCTTTGCCATCTTTTGTTTGAAAGAGATAAATGTCTGAACAAGGTTTGTGCTCATGGATGGTGAGACCGTGGGACACAAGCTGGGGATCTGAGGGTCACTTTCAATTCTTGAGCCCACCTTTCAAATTTGGGCCTTGCAAGATACTTTCTTCTCTAAGGCATGGTTAGAGAAGGGCCACCTCCACACGGTCTCCAATGATGGAGGACTTGATGAGATGAACAATACAGAAACTGGAATCCACAAACAGTCATTATGAGGGATACACATGTGAAGTTTGAACTTGTAACTCCAACTCAAACTGGTAATATGGTACTCTGTTCCGAGGAGGCTAACAATCTGATTTCATAGTGAAAATGCTGCTGACCTTGTGAGACTTGATTAAAGCAACATCGTAAGGTCAATCTCCTTAGTTAGTGTTTGAGCAATAAAAATTGAATGCTTCTATTACAGGACAATTTTGGAAATAAATGTTCTATGATGCTTTATATTTTATAACTTTGGGGTAGAGGAAATATGTATTTGACTTTGCTGTAAAGCATTGTTCCTTATCTAGATAGAGTCTGCAAATTCATAAACACATTAAATCTGAGTTATTCTAAGCCTCATTTGATTAAAGTACCCCAGATTCCTTCATATGAGCCTTGCAGTTAGAGAGACCTTCTGCTCATACCTCACAGTTACTTATTGGGTTGAAAGGTATATGGAGAATGGTCATTAGATGTCTCCACAGTCACCTGCTGCTGGCCACTTGCTTCCTAAAACAAAGCACAATGCAGGAGACAAGTTAGTAATGAAATTGTCACTCTGCTGCTAGGACCTGAGTCCAAGGACATACACCTTAACACAAACACTCTTCAAAATGAATTTCTTCAAGTCAAGCAGAGCTTTTAAGGCTAATCATTGCCACAATGCAGCTGAAATATGACCAGAAAAACCTCCTGTCCAAATGTTTAACTTAAATATTGATCAAAGAAATTTCTTAGCTTTGTTTCCTTGGCGCCAGATATAGTTTATAATTCACTATTTTCAGATTTTAGAGTCTGAGACACAGTGTTTAAATGTTACATGTCATAGCCTCTCCCCATCTCCCAAAGGCATCAATTACACCTCACAATCAAACTTTCCAATACTTATATGCTGAAAAGTGAATCAATTCAGTAAATGGAAGCAGGGCCTGTAACCTCAGCTATTGGAGAGGTAAGGCAGATGGCTGCAAGTTAACAGCAGCCTGCCTGGCATACAGAGCAAGGTCATGATTTTAAAAGAGACACGGATATGCCTCAATAGCAGAGCATTTGTCATGCATATGAGACACCCTGGCTGAGCCTCTTAATAAAATAGGAATAAATCAGTAGTAAAACAAAAAGCCAGAAGACTTTGGATATTTTGTTTTGTCTCAGTTCAAATTTTTGGAACAAAACAAAATAAAACCAAATCCCACAAGTCAGATTTTGCTGAAGTAGTTAGAGAGAGAATTTTTGTCTTTCATTGTTATGGAAGTTTCAGGTTTTGGGGAATTGCACATAAAAACCTGTGGGTTCAAGTAGTCATGGCTGTTCAAAGTTGTATAATCATGCAAATACTACAATCATAGTTCTTAAGAAACTTTGGGATCTGCCTAGTGGGTAAGACAGCTAGACTGATACACTTCCTTAGACTCCTAAGGGCACTGCAGGAAAATACTATGCACTTCCTGTCCATTCACAATTCAGATGTCAGACTTCCACAAATGCAATATATTGCAAGATAATAACCAAGAGTAGTTAGCTATCAAACAGAAAGGATTGTTCCTCATGCTTGTTACATTTTAGAAACATCAGGTTTTCTTTTCCCATTATCTGAATTATAACTGGTTCCTTTCTACAAGTATTACCAATGATTCAATCTTTAGGACAGAATTGCAAAATCCAGCTTTATCTTTATGTGCTCGAGAGTCTCATTTTTGAGTAATAAGACAGAGCCTTCAAGTAGCATAAAATGTACTGTAAGATTACAAAGTTATTTGGGGGAAGTTTGTAGATACAATGTATCTGGATGTTGCTCTACTAATTTGCACAGAGAGTATTTTGCAGTTGAAATATAATTCTAAGTGCACACTTTTTCTAGACCAATTTAGCTATATAGCCCAAGCTGGCCTGAACTCATGGATCTTCTTGCCTCAGCCTCTCTGGTGCTGGGATAACAAGCATGTGTTACTATGCGTTGGTAAAATATTTGACTCTTGTCTGTTATTATTATTATTATATTTCAATGATTCATATGTAAAACTACCCACTGCCACAGTGACCATTAGGATGCTCTATACCAACCTCAACGGGAACCGCTGCTGTCTGCATGTGTGTATACTGTGGCAAGTAGGCTCCTTGCATGGCTGACGTTGCAGGCATGTACTGAAAAGGAGAAGGTGATCAGGGTATGCAACAGCAAGCCATGCAAAATTCAGATTTCTGGGTGGTACGGGGTGAGAGTCTCATATAGCTATAAAGTACTTAGAAATCTCAAAGAATAAATTTATTTGAGTTCCCCTCAAAGTTTATTTATTGCATATGAATATGCCATTTGGAAGGTCAAACTAAGAATTCCATGTTTCTTTGAATTTACCAACAAAAAATGTGGCCCTGTGAAGGTCATTAATGTTTCTCATCTGCAATAATTCAGTATCATAAAAATCTCTCCTCCAAAGGCCATGCTATTTTCCGATCACTTTTCAAGATGATTCCTTGTACTCTTTGTGTAGGAAGAGACCTGAGGGAAGGTTAACTGGCCCCTGCAGATGAGGCTAGGGAGCCCCTCTCTGTCTGTTTCAGCAGTCTCATTTTCCAAAGGCAGGAGGGATTTGTAGCCTATTTTTGGGCTTCGTATTGTCCTGGTTTCACTTTCAAGGGAAACTGTTGCTGGTTTTCAGAATAAGAGGGAAAACACACTGCCCTTTGACCTTTTCAGCCACCACAGACACAGGCTGAGCTGAATGCCTTTGTCCATCTTTTATAGTTGGCTTAGTACTAATTCAGCCTTATAACCCAACCAATCCCTCGGCGTGGACTAAAACAAATCATTATAAAAACTGTAATCCAGTGCTGCAACACTGAATGAAAGAATTACAAATGAGGAGACACTGCCTGTCCTTTCTCACCTGTGTATCTTTCCTTTTGCGACCTCGACCTTGTAATATGGGTTATAAAAATTAGACATGGGCATGTATGGGTGCTATGTGGAGGAGGGAGAGAAGTCCAGAGATGGACTTATAGGTTGTCAGATATCAAAAAAGTTCTGAGTTCCCTTACTTTGTAGAAGGCAATGGCAGATGGGGAAGGGGCCAGACACACCCAGTCTTTGCCACCACTCCTATTCCCCCAAACCTATACTTTCATTAGTGAAGAGTCCAGCTTCCTTACATCACTTCCCTCTATTTGCAAAAACACAGGACGTTAATCTGCCACCTACTGTTCCGGTGCTGCCTAGTGACAGATGACTCATCTGCTGGGCCAGAGGGCTGATCATGGAAGTGGGCTGTAGTGACATGGTGTGTTCCACGGAGGGAGTTAACACGGCACCCTGGGGAGGGGAGAAGAGCAAGAGAAGACAAACTGAGGCAGAATTAAGATTCTGCAGTTACAATTTGCAAAAAAAAACCCTTTGATGAGTCAAATATAACTCCCTTCCAGCTTAGAGGAGGTATTCGGAAAAACTACCCCAAATTTCGCAGACAGTTTCCCTGGAACTTTCATAAAGAGCTGAGAGGAAAAAGTGGTGCTATTTCATCCCATTGAGATCCTGTGTTAAGCTTGATCTAACTGTAAAGCCAGATAGGCCAGCAGGAAGGGCTGTAACACAAAACAAATTTAGGGACTACTGGCTGCCAATGGCTGGGGGCGGGGGGGGGGGGCGCTTCATTTTCTACAGCGACAAAGAAACTCCTCAAAACAACAACAGATGCAATCAACATAGCATTGTTTAAACATGGTTCACAGATAATCATCTGGTTCAAGATTAAGCAGGCAGGAACAGGAGCTTCAGCTCTTCGTGTTTTCCAGAACTTTCTGTCTGATGTCTGGGAAGCCAATCTCTGTAATTCCACTCTAGTTCCATATTCACTCATTTTGCTTGGAAAATTTTTGCCATAAAAAAATTCAGGTAAATGTATGTAAGGAAATAGAGGAAAGCGGGGGAACGGCACTCATGATCTCTCTAAGGAACCAGCACTGGCAGCATCTCTCTGAAAGCTGGATTCTGCATCAGAGAACATGAACAATTTCTTACTGTGGGCTCTTGGTTTTAACTTAGCTTTCTACTAGAAATGGTAGCTACCTTGCTGTTGTCAAATGTAATGGCTAGATCATGCTATACTGACTATATAGCAACCAAAACTGAACTGTTTGGATATCTAAGTTTCTCTACACAATCAATAGATTTTTATCATTGTTTTCACCCTTGCAATCACCTAACTGTTATAGCATGCCAGTATTCTGTCATACTACATAAATATAAAAACATGTTTTAAAATCAGTGTAGCTGATCACTATGAAACACACTGGTGCTTACTGATAAGATACCAGTCCAGGGCACAAGCAGGTGTTTCATATTGTTTGAATCTGGGTGGAGAATAGTAATACGGATCTCCTCAAAGAGGTGAATTAAAACATATGCAGCATGAATATCTGTCTCCAAATTTACCAAGAAAAGGATACATTTCATTTTTAAGGTACACCATCAAAAAACAGGAAAAAAAAAATGATTAGAAGTCTATGAGGAAGGGGTTTCCTGATCCTTCTTCCTCATCTACAAGAACTGCCTATACACTAAGGGGTCTCCAAACTAAGAGTGCACTGACTTCCACTTTCCAAATGAACTGCCAGGGGAATGTGTGGATGCATGTCATGAAAATGGGTATAGGATGTGTGGACTTAATAGACATATGCATGTGTGCATGAGAACAGGTAGAAAACATGTTTTCTTTGCATCTGAACGGTTACATTCGCATTTCCTGTTTAGTTGGTTCTATAGATTGCTACTTTACCCACGTGGTCTCATACTGCAATGTCCATTGTCGAAGAATGGTGAGTGAATTCCCTGTCTCATTTTAAGGTCAAGAGCTGAATTTTTTTCCTAAACAAATGATCTGGGTTTTACATTATAAATGTTGTGATGTATCTTGCATATGAGAATGCCTAATTTTCACTAGTAACTAGAAACTAAAGGGCCAATTCTGTGGCATGTGTGTGGGTCATCATGGACATTCTTAGTCTGGTTTGTGAGTTTGTTTATACACTTGTTTTTAACTTTTGACCCTATGTTTAAAATTCAGCAAACTAAATTTTGTGTATGTCTAAAAGACATACACTCTATAATATGATCAAGTATAATGTTTTAAAAAGTAGTACACAATAGGATAACAAATGCTTAAACTGATGAAGAAGTTGTATTTGTCATTTACGAGGAATGCACTGCTGTCTTAGGGCTTATCTTTCCACAGACAGGCTGAATGACACTGCAGACAAGCCCTGCCTGGCTCTGAACTTTATGTCTAACTCACAAAGAATGTAAAAAGGAAGAGCCGTTTCTTTACATGCATTGCAAAATATTTGGTTACTCAGCCAATGGTATCCCACCAAACTGTACCGAGTAGGAAAAGAATACCTTGCCTCAAATAGTATATATTTTAAGTTTTTATATAAAAATTAATGTCTGTCAATAATTCATTTTAAGACAAAAGAGACAAAGTTTTATAATAAGTTGGCACGTGTTTTTCCACCCCATCATCTTTGGTAGGGGGAGCGTTAACTCAATAGGCCCCACGTTAAGCTTCCTTAGAGGCCATACAGTTGTTAACATGAGAAACTTACAGGATGCTGTAGGATGTACGGCTGAGGTTGCATCCAAGAAGGACTTTGCACCTAGAAAAGGGAGGATTTTGAAAGAAACATTGATTTCTACTGTAACGATCATCTGACTCTCTACAGTTCTTTTTAATCGTGTTAAAAATCTACAGAAAGAAGATAAGGAGACAATCCTACCAATGATTACAAGGTTAAGGCGGTTAGAGTTCCTGACAAACTGGTAACTCTACATGAGATGAACCGATCACTCAAAACCAAAGTCAGTTTGTCCACTCAGTACAGATTTACTGAATATTAGGGACCAAGGAGCAGAAGGTGGGTAAGGCATGGATGGGCTTCATCCTTAAGCAATATACTGTCTAAGCAAAAGACATAAACAGAGCAATCCAAATTAGTGACGTGTTATAATCAAGGTATGAACTACGTTTTAGAATACTGATGAATGAGGATTAATTGTAGAACATTTCATTAGAAACTAACCCTCCAAGCACATACTATTTTATTAAGAATAACCAAATGCAATCTCTTTGATAATCAGGAAAACAAGTTTAGAAATTTCATGTAGTCCTCAATAATTTCTAGTTAGTGAGGAAAAGAATGTCTGAAATGCAGACCTAGGATATTAAATGGGAGGTAACCAGATCCTGACATCAATAGTTAAATTAAAAGGGCATCCACACAGTAACCCTCTGAGCTGAGAAATCAGATGTGAGGGCCAGGCTTTGTGGCGGGAAGGAAATGAACATCCTGCCAGGATGAGAGGAGTCTGCTTCTCGATGCCCATGGCTTTCCAAGGTCTGCGGAACTGGAAGCTATATTTCATTTTCCAGTTCTTATCAGAACCCTCCTTCGTCCCGTCCCTGAGTGTTAACTTCAGAGATTCTACAGAGAGAATACGGGGTAGAGTCACGGGGAAAAAATGTAGCGTGATTTACCTTGATAGCAGAGCCCCGATACTTGTTTTCTCTGGTTTCCTTTGCCACCTAAGGCAGACCAAAGTTAAGTGCTTCTGCCTTGTTAACATTGCAGTTACCTGGACTGCAGCCTTTCCCATTGGGATACTGGTGCTTTCTCGCAGATGCCATTTTCTCAAATCCAACTGCATAAGCACATGGTGGTTTAGTGGACAGGCCGACTCAACAAGAGCATGGGCCCTTACAGACACATCATGAGAGGCAAACAGCTCCCTGTTAAATCCCAATTTGGGACAGATATCCCCCATTTTTATATGCTTCTGTGGTCACAAATGCCTAGACACTTATAGTATTATAGGGTTAGGAAGCTATGATATCTAATCCCATGTTTTTATCTCAGCAGCAAAGCACCCATTGCCAGTGTCTATTCCTCAGTGTTCCCTAATTATGAAATGGGAAGAAATAATCTACTAACTTTTTACCATTGGTCCTTTGAAAACTTAAAATAAAATAAAATTCACCCCAAAGTAACTGTACATAAACAGCATTTTTTGCAAACACCTTACAAGGACCTCAGACTACTTGGGGGGAACATCCCCTGACCTCTGCTTGGCATTGACCATGTAAGGATAGTCTGAGAGGTTATGCCACTGAACATCAGGCAAATGGAATAAATTCCACAGGGGTCTTATAAAAACACAGAATTGTCCAATAAGGGAAGAAGGCCTTGAAATGACAGGTTGTCTGCAGCCAGCCATGTCCAGCTGGTTCCCAACACCAATCTTCTGACTTTTTAATTCTATAAATGGCTGCTCACTGCTTTAAAGGGGAATATCCATGGTAGAGATGGACTGAGAGCTGAAATGCCTAAGAAACATGACAATCAATACAGTGTCTCCTGGGCTTTAGAGAAGCTCATACTTGCCCTTATTTTTAGTGACATAGAAATTTTCAGGCCATCAAAGATTACATTGTAATATTAGCTGTAAATGCTATGTATGAAGGAAAATGCGCTATATCTTCTCATGCTCACTGAGAGTCAAAAAAAGACTGGAATCTTAATTCCTCAACAGCTGAAGATACTTACATATGCGAATACTATGTCCAGAAGACTGACACATCATAGTTAAGAACCCAGGAAGGGTAAGGGAAAGAAAAGGTGTGGAGACTGGAAGTAGGATGGGGTAGAACCTAAAGACTAAAGGTAGCAGATACTGCTGTGAGACTCTGCTTTCCATATTCAACCTTCTCTTTTTCAATGTTATTTTTATAGTTTTTAGACAGATATGACTTTGATATTGACCATTATTGAAAAAGCGCAATTAATATTTAGTGCTGTGGCTGCTAGATCACATTTACTGAGTATCAATGATATGCTAGTACTACATGACACTCTGCACTTTTATTTAATGCTCAAACTCTCTTGGGTTTATAAGGCAGAAATTATTATTATCCCCATTTTAAAGATGAGGAAACTGAGGCTTACAGCTGTCAAACAGCAGAGTTGTTAGATCAGATGCTGTAGTCCCCTAACTCCAGATGTCAGGACTACAACATCTAATTCAGTTTCAAAAACAAGAACACCCAAAGTTTCGTCACACCAGATCCCAGCAGTCAACTGCAGAGAATTCCTCACAGGTCAGTAACTGAACTCTGTAACAATGGTGTCTGGGACCAGGCAGTACACCTGTGGTAGGAAAGACTGCTACAGGAAGAGAAAGGCATGTGTGCCTCACTAGCCCTGGAACCCATGAGATCAGTATCAGACAAGGAGCTCATGGACAGCTCATTCCTCGGCTGGGAATAGAGCTGAAGGTCAAACCTCCTCACAAAACAATGACACAGGGTCATGGCCTCTTGCTTCTTGGTGGGGCAACGACCTCGAATCTCAACTGTCCCAGTTCATGTCACCTAGTAGAGACAATCTCTATGTTAGCAGTTTTAACTGTCTTTCTATCTCTTCCTGCTAGTGAATGAACAAAAACAGGTACATGACTTCACTCTTCATTTTGTGATTTAAGTTTCTGGGATACATGATGGAGGAAGGAAGTGCATGGGTTTATGTCAATTCAAGGACCATGTGATGACCTCCAACCACTTCTGGCTTTACAGTGTCCTATACAGAAGAACAAATCGCTACACCAAAGAAAAGGCAGCTTATTCCAAACTAGGTATCCAAGCTGCATCAAATTTGACTTCATTCAAATTTCATTTTAAAACCGTTCATTATTTGAAGACACATAAAAATGCAGCAGATGCACAGGTGCACTGCTGTCGGGTCCTGAGGTACAAACCTGGTAGGCAGACACAGGAGATGCAATATAGGGTGTAAAAGAAGTCTGACTGATCATTCGGTTTGTGGCAATACTGTATGGTGAAGGGTAAAATCTAGAACAAACACAAAAGCCTTCATTCAGTAATCCTTCCAATGGAATCATTCATGGAACAATGTCTGATACTCTCCGTCTTCACTGTCCCGCAAGCCATGATGCATTTATTCTAGTGACATACCCGTTATGTAGAGCAGCTGTAGTCGGGTCATAAGTGAGTGTCATTCCAGCCTACAGGAAGCAGAAGGAAACATGAAAATCCACCTAGAAAGGCACTATTTTAAAAGCCGTAGTTTCCAGAGTCCCAGTAGCATAAGATGGCGATAGTTATGTTTGATAAAGCTTGAGGTTTCTGTTAGCCAAGCATGATTACAAACTCTGTGAGAACTGAGTTCTACTGTGCTGTCTCACACAGCAGCCATTACCACAAGAAGCTACTGAAAATTAAATAGAAACCAATCCCTCCAGTAAAATAGCCAGACATCACATGCTCAGAGGGTCATATGTGTCTGTCACTAGAGAACATAGGTTCAGGACATTTTCTCCACACATTTAGGGTTATTTTTGATCTGTCTGTTTGTTTAATTCCTGAGATAGCGGTCTCTGTGTAACATCACTGGCTATCCTGGAACTGCTTTTGCAGACAAAGCTGGCCTCAAACTCAGGAGATCTGCCTGCCTCTGCCTTCCAAGTGCTGCGATTAAAGGTGTGTATGCCACCACTGCCAGTTCCTTTATGATCTTTTTACACATAAAACTTTGTTGAAATAATACAAGGAAGAGGAAGCCCAATGTTGCATTAAGAAATTGAAGTTATTTTTTTTTTTTTTAAAGAAAGCTTCAAAAGCTTGTCTGTTTGTGTGTTTGCAGAGAGAAATGGGGGAGAAGAGAGGGAGGGAGGGAGGGAGGTGGAGGGAGAGGGAGGGAAGAAAACCATGATCACACATTTTTTTAGTAAGAAGAAAAATCCAAACTATAAAAGTAAATTCTCAGTGACAAACATACTATTTATTTTAATGTTAAGAACTGATTCCTGAATATGATTAACGTAAACCTATTGAAAAAAGTTGCATCCTCACACTCAAACACCCTCACGGTCATCCTTTTCCTGAAACACAGCATAGCTCTTCCTTCCCACGGCCTCCCTGTCCTTCTGAGGACTCAGTAACTCCTGCCCGGGAGATAGCTGCGCTCAGACAGCAATTGAGTAACAAGGCTCCAGCAGGAAGGTTTGGTCTGGACCATTTCAGAAGTGCGGCAGACCAGTCAAGATGCCCCTGACCGGCTTTCCATGCGTGTTCAGGATGACACACCCACACTAAAGTTCCAACAAGAGACTTACAAGTCTCACCTCTCCTTCTCTGTGCCATGGCCGCCCGTTAGGAATGTACTTGTTTGGGTTCTGCCTCTTCTTCTGTCCTCCATCTGCAAACTTGCACAGTAATGGCTCTGTAGGAGCTGTGGACACGGGAAGACAACAGGAGTGGCATTGTAGTCGCATTTGACAATATGGAAGGGGGGGGTTCTCTCTTTCAATAGGAGCACTGCTAGTACCAAGAGGGGATACTTGGAAGGCAAGATCTCTGGTCCTGTGAGCCCAGGATGAAGAGTAGTGCTGGCTTATGTTTCTGCACTGGGAAGCCACAGAGAAGTCACCTCTAAACACTACCACACTGTGACTTTCCCCACGCTGGACCCTCTACAGTTCCACCACTGGACAGTGAGCAGATAATCCCCCAAAGGGACCTGGACCACTCCTCTATCTTCCCAGACAGACTCTGCTCCTGGCAGAGAGTAAGCCCATGCCATGCCCATCACACCGTGCTTCTGTTTACAGCTTTTATAGCTGTTCTGTTATCACCATGTCCCCAGTGCCTACTATATAGCCACTCTGTAGGCATTTATTATATGTATCAATGGATAAATATGGATGAGTCTCATTTGTATTAACGAAAGCTGCAGGGCCGAGACAGTTCAGTAGTTAAGGATACTTGCTGATGTTGCAGAAAATCTGAGTTGGCTCCCAGCAGCACCTATGGATGGCTTAAAACCACCTGTATGTAGCTGCAGGTACAGGGGGGCCAATGCTCTTTTCTGGTCTGTGAGGACACACACATGCATGTATTTACACATGCTTGTGTACATATACACAAAGAAAAAATTTAAGTTACAAACCCCTGCCTTTGTTAAAGGTCCTTCCACGTCTCCAAGCCTCCCTTTTAATTTTTTTTTTTTTTTTTTTTTTTTACCATTCAGTCACCATGATCCAAAAAGATACCTAAAAAATGAACATTCCTCTCCCAAAATACACTCACTGAAAATGAGATGCAGGTGTCACAACAGGCTATCCTTGGCTTTTCCTTCATTTTGCTTTTCTGTGACAGAAAAACTGGCACGTTCTTGGAGTGGTGTGTTTTTCTGTATGTTTCTAGTTACAGCAATAAAGGTTCTCACACCTCCCTGTCTGGCTCCCACACTCCGTCCTTTGTTTCCTAGAGCCATGATTATTCCTTTCAAGTTCTCTTTCAAAGTTAAATAACCATGAAGAGAAAAAACATTACTGTGGAGAATTTACTCCTTTCTCCCTTGCCTCTTATTATTCTAATTCATCTCTTATTTTATATCACCACTACCCACCCACTAATGTCAGGGTAGAAGCATGGGTGTCTCTTACTATATAACACACCACAACACAGGCTGTAATCCCTCCCCAGTGTCTGGCACTTTGCATATGTCTGTGGGCTTCTAAGTGGGTGCATTATGATGTGGATGTAGTTCAGTTTCCTCTGGTTCAAGTTTAGTCTGCAATGTTACAAGGAAGGGCCTGGCAGGAGGCCCCGAGGTCACTGGGGCAGGGCCCTCAGTTGCAGTGAAGGTGATTCTCATGAGCTCTCAAGTTTTTCCAAGAGTGAGCCAGCCCCACCCCTGAAGAACTCACTGCCTTTGCCTCATGGTACTGTTTCCTGACTGCCACCAGGCCCTTCAACTTCCTGAACTATAACCTAAATAAACTCTTTGTTTATAAAGCCACTCAGCTTCAGGTGTTTTGTTATGGAAATGAACTGATATAAAACAGAAAGAGCTAATAATGAATCTGCTAGGTGTCTGATGAAAATATGCACCCTCTTATTTTCCTTCTGATCCTAACTCCTCTACCCTGGCCTTTCATGAATAAAGAGTCTAATGCAAACTGAGAATGATGGAAGATGGATGGGCAGAAGCCAAAATTTCCCAATGTAACTAAACTATACTACTTGTTCAATACAAGATGACGACTTTGGAAAATTCTACCTAATGATCACAGAAGGTACATAATTTGATGCAATGGGTCAGGACAACCTTGTAACAATCACTAATGGTCCTTTTAACTCCACAGCTATCTTGGGACAGAGAAGAATCAGGATTGAGAACATGGCATCTGAGCAAAAGCATCACACCCTCTCCAGAGGCAGGACTTACCACATCTGACATTCCCTTAAGTTACTTGCCTTTGTAGGCAATTGAAAAGAAGCTATTTAAGCTCCAATACTGAAAGTACCCCTCTTCCTGCCCCCCCCCCACCAGGTCCCCATGTGAGTGAGCTTGTGCGCTTAACTGGAAGGGGCTGTTGGGTGGAAGTTGATCCAGTTGATGACAAAGAATAAAACAAGAGCTCAGCTAAGACAGGCAAAAAGCACTGTGCTCAGTCCAGTGCCCTTCCAGGTTGTAAGGCTCAGCTCCATATGCTTCCTCAGGGTGAGGGTGAGCCAGAGATAACCTGAGGGGCTAGACCTCTGCCCCTGCTCACAGTGAGGATGCATTGTCAGCAGAGGCTTTAGAATAACTCTGGGCTTACTTGGCTTGTCAGAAATGCAAACTGTTTTCTTTCATTTATCATAAAATTCTCCCACAGAACGAAGGCAACCAGGTGGGACTCATTCTAAAGTGCATCTCTGGTTCAATAGCTAAGCAGCAAGACCCTTAACATACGCTCTGTGGCCAATGCCCTATCTGGGGATAATGTGATTCCCATGAATATTTACTCATCTAGATTCTGCCCTGTCAGAAAGAAATCCTAGACGATAGCAATCATATGGTGTGGAGGTGAAGATTCAGAGAGTGCTGGCTAATGGTAAATATACCACTTACACGGAATGAGAATGGGGGCAGCTCCTCTTCAAAGTGAATCGTATTTACTATATTATTCTGTTCTGTCATTAAGATCTTTTCCTCTAAGGGCACAGTGGGTTGTTAAATCAGTGTGAGCACTGGCAAAGGTTTCCCATTTTAAAAAACTGTAGGCAGTTAGAAATATCCTGTTCGCCAGACAGTAACCGGCTCCCCATGCAGCAAAAGCAGAGTGCCTCCTACTCCATGGCAAAACCCAAAAATCCCAGGAGCTTCCTTCCTCTACCAAAATTCTCTTCGGTTTACTTTAGTGTCTATTATGTGTTAGGTCCACAAGAGTAGCATGTACAGCAGTCCATAGATCAGAGCTGCAGCTTGCGTTCAGTGTGGATGAGGATGCCCTATCTTATGAAAGCCTCTTTAGTCATTAATAGGATGGAACATGGAATGGAGACATACGTGCTTTAATAAAAATGCTCCATTGGAACAAATACAGATGCAGAAACAGCTGTCATTCTTTCCTGACACTGTTCCATTGACGGGGGTAGGGGACGGGGAGCACTGTTAAGAAAGAACCCATGCTTACAAGCTCTTTCTGCCTTATTGACCATAAAGACCACCCACTTGCTTTAGGAAAAGCAAGCCACACAAAGTTAGGGAATTCCCTGGTGTCTTTAGCCAGCAAGGGCTTAATTCACTGTAACTGACAGAGGTCTTGACACTGGGTAACAGTTGGATGAGTTCGGTTAGATTTTTGGGTGGGAAAAAGAAAAGTGGGCCAGATCTTTGTATTTTGTTTGTGTTAGCACAAGCTTGTTACAGCCGGGTGGCTTCACTTCATCAGCCTCTCCGGTGCTTCAGATCTACCGGACCTGACCGCAGTGTGGGTACTTAGGTAGCCTCTGGGAGCCTGAAACACAGGTTCCAGACTAAAGAATCAGGAGTTCCTGTGAGAGTTGACTTTCTCTATAGCACAGACCCTTCAGGCAGCTAGATCAGGCGGGGGTGGGGGGCACAAATGATATGCCACAAGTACCAAGCAATGTGGCCTGAGAGCAATAGTTAAGTTCAGTTGGATGAACTTTACAGAATTAGTATGTAAGTCAATCTTTAACATAATAATCATTTTTTTCTAAAATTTTTTTATGATTTTTATTACTTTTAATAATATGCATGTGCATGTGACCATGGAGGCCAGAGAAAGGAGGCGTTGGGTGCCCTGGAGCTGGACAATACGTGTTCTGGGAACTTAAGTCCTGTGTAAGAGTTCTTAACTGCTGAACCTTCTTTCCAGGCTCTTAAATAGTAATGCTTCACCCCTGTGTGCAAATGGAAACTCCACAGTTCTGAAGAACCATTTCTGTGTGTGTTGTTTAAATCTGAAGATATCTGTTATCCTCCTTCACCTTAGTTTTGAAACGGCAGGGATTTATATGTTTCTGCCTTCTCAGTGGTAAGACTATAGGCATATGCTTGCCCAGGGCTTGCTTTTTATATGAGTGCTAAGAATATAAACTCAGGTTTCCGGGGTGAGCAATTTATATACGGAGGCATCTCCCTAGCCCTTGATGTACTGTTTTATTTCATATGAAAATAGCATATAAATATATAAACTACCCTGTGTTGTAAAAGGTTTTTGGCTTGGACTTTTGGGCCTAGGCCTGATGTTTTGACTTATATTTTGTATTGTTTAGTTTTAAATAATTATATGTAGGCTTATATTATGTTTATGCTGATCAGCCTAGGGCCCAGGCATATAATTTGCTAACTCCTTCATCTGAACTCAACCCATCTTGTTCAGCCATGCGGCTCGGTACCTTTTCTCAACAGCATTTCCTCTGCATCTCCTGGCAGCTCTGGCAACATTGTGTCATTTGTCTCTGCTCTAAGATGTTTCCGAGTTTTCTTAGCCTGGTAGCCCTGCCCACACTTCCTGTCTGTCTTTGGCCAATCAGCTTTTATTAAACCCATAGGCAGGATGAATATGTACAACATTACCAGCATAATCTCACTACAACCCTGAACCAATGGACTTTCCCAGAGCCAAAGGCATAGTTCCAGCGCAACACATTTAGCTTCTGGACTTTCCCAAGTATGCAAGTTCTCTTAGGCTGAATTTACCTTTGGTAAGGGTGAGCTCTAACATCCTGTGTAATTTCTCAGATCACAATCTCTTATCACCCAACTCAGAAAAGTTATTGGAACCAAAAGGAACATGTGCCTTTCAAATTCTGATGACTGAGATGTTACTTGAACACTGCTAAGGGCCCCAGGCAGTACCACAGAGAGACAATGAGCTCATAGTTCCTGGCACCTCTTGAGAGCCATCTAAGGTAATGGCACTATTGGTTTTTCCAATGTCTCAACAGAACAGGAGCTCTATACATGCCTGCTTCAGTGCAGATAGCAGGAGTGGCTACACCCACAATGCCTTTCTGCAATCACCATCATGTATTTATCAGGCTCCCAAAGCTCAGATTGTGATGATATGTGTACAGTTGTGTTTCCTGAACTTCCACACTCAATAGTACTCCTTGGTGCCTGCTGTGAGCGTTGTGTGATCTTTCCCAGTCCCTGTATTCACCCAGCAACCTGGTCTCCTGGAGTCAGTTCTGCAGTTCACAAGAGGGTAGATCATTCCCCCAGTGCATCCTAAATGAGGTTTTCATGCTCAGACGCTGACAGAGGCAACAGCTAAGAGCCGGCTCTGTCCACATTCCCCATTTTTCTAGTTATTCAGGACTGAATCTTAGGCATTGTATTGCAAAATGTAAACTGTCCTTGACAAGCTTCTTTTCCCAGTCTGGAAGTGCAGCATCAACCACCTCAATCAGTTCTGATACGATAGCTCCTTGAAAAATGCCCTATCATAGGGAGCTGACCTCAATGGAGAAAAAAAATCCAGGAAGTTCCCAGAAGCTGGGGGCATCATTTTTATTCTAGGTGCTTTTCCCATCTTTCTACTTCAGCTGCCATCAGCCTTCAGCTGCCTTTAAATTATACATACACACACAAACACAAACATACACACACACACACAAGTACACACACAAAACACATACATACACACACATACATTCACACACATACACACACACACACTGCTTCATTGTGAAGCATCCAAATGAGTCTGGATTTGGTTTTGGGTTCACCAGAAAATATGACTCCTGGTTTCAGAACAAACATCAGAATCCTACTGTGTTTTATAGCAGCTGCAAACTGTCCCCTGTGTGTGCTCTTAGAATTCAGAAGGCAGGTAACACCACATGGCTGCTAATGGTAAGACACCCTGTGTCCGGAGAAAGTTACTAGATCACTTCCACTCTGTTGTGAGTCCCTTGCTGAGAATGGAGTCATTTCTAACACATTTGTTTTGATCTGAAGTTGTAACTGTAGTGTTTCTTGTGTGCAAGGCATTGGGGATGCTGTTGAAGTATTGCTGAATGCAGTGACATATGAGAGAATGACTTCAGCAGTTTATGATGTGGAAAACTGTAGACACACTGTTGGAGCTTTTGCAGAAACACTGAGAAAAGTCTGCTATTGCCACTTAGGTTTTTGTCAACTTGACACGCAGTAGAGTCACTTAAGAGAGGATATTAAGCAAGAAAATGCTGCCATCAGATTGGCCTGTGGGCGAGCCAATGGGGCATTTTCTTGACTGACTGGTGTGGGAGGGGCTGCTAACCAGAGAGAGGGGACAGTGCCACTCCTGAGCCTGTGGTCTTGGATGGTATAAGAAAGCAGATTGAGCTAGCCATGGGGAGCAAACCAGGTGAGCACCAATCCTCCATGGCCTCTGCTTCACTTCCTTCCTGAGGCCCCTCCGTGATATACAGCATGAACTGAGAGTTAGGAGATGTAATCAGGCCTGTCTTTCCCTGGTTGCTTTGGTCATCATGTCTTGCCACAACAGAAACCAACACAGAACATCTGGTGTGAATGACAGGGAAGAGAAGAAACATTTTCACAAAACCTTTACTGGGCTGTGCTGCTAAAGACGGCGTATCGTACTTCTGAGGCACAAATTGACCCAAAGTTGTTGATTGTATTTCTAGCCTCTACATGCTTATGGTTCTAAGACAAAAAATGAACATAGGAAAAATGCTCTATAAACCAAAGCAGAATTCCTGCATCGGCTTTCCCTTTATTCTAGAAAGAACTGTGAAGTTCACCACAATTTGAAGACCTTTAGCACACTGGATTTTAAGATAAAATATTATGAAAGAATTTTAAATGGGATGGATAGTGTTAATATTCCTTATTACTGCGAGACTATACAAAAAAGTTATAGCCATCCATGCATACATGAAGTGTTTCTTTATGATCAACTTTTAAAATTATTTTTATTAAAAAATTTTAAAAATGTATTTATTACAAGTTAAAAATATACTTCAACTAAGAATATGCCCAGAGACTACCCAGGCTTTGCTCCTAAAATGTTCCTTGTGCGGACCTTTAACAACTACTCACCTTTTATATACATACTTCTTACTTTGCTTGGTTTCTAGACAACTAAGGGCACAGTGATGGCTTTGCCCTAAGGACACTCTTCTTCCCAGAGTATGATGCTGTGTTACCTGGTGGCTCCACCTGCTTTTTTCTCACACACATATAAGGGAAATGACACTGGCAGCTTATTCACATTTGCCTCATTTCTATTGGGTTTTTAAAATTTTTTTATTATTAAATTTATTCATATTTTATATCCTGACTTGCGTTTTCCCTCCCTCCTACCTCCCCACTCCACGTGTTGGTTTCTTTCTGGAAAAGGCAGACCTCCCGTGGGTTTGGGTTGTTAACTAGCATTCTTTTTCACCTTATTTCTCAACTCAACCCAACCCCAGGTTGCTAAGAGAGTGGGGTCCTATAAAATGGAAACAGGAGCACCTCAATAGAAACTCTACTCTTCCACATCTGCTGTTTCCCTAAGTGTGTGCAGATGCACTCATCTTTACAATCTGCAGTGGTAGATCTGTCCCCTTCTTCTCCCCTTTATACATAGGGCCTTCCCTACCTCACTGAATGCCTATAGGTTTAACAGCTAGACCCTGTTAAACTTGAAAGTGGGCCATAGAGTTTCTCCAGCCACTAACAGTGCTATTACATTTGTATAGTGGTTAGGACACTAGATTCAGGGTTTGAAATTACTAGGTAAGGCCTCTAAGGCACTAGATGTCTCTGGTTTCATAATCTGGGGAACGAGGGTAACAGTACCTTCTTTCAGGGGTTGTCCAAATTAACACAGTGCTTAGACCATTTTGGTGAATGTCACCTACTACAGTTGGGACACAGACTATGAGAACGTTCTGCAATGTAAATTACTGCTTTCCTCACTTTTGAATTAAGGTACTTTCTCAGGAGAACTGTGGTTTGTTCAGAAGTTAGGAATGTTTGTGTGGACTGTCCGCTGCCACAGGATTTGATGATGAGGTTCAATGAGCTTCTAGAATGAAGACATGTTTAAGCTAGGGTGGGAGTAAATTTACTGGCAAATGTCTTTTAGAAGGCTGCTTTGGTAATGCCCCAACATTCTACCCAAGGCACTACTTGGGCATTAACACAGTTTCTCCATTTCTTGTTCTTTAGTGGAAGAACTCAGTAAAGCTTGAGTTTGTAGTGGTGGTGTGGGCTGTGCTTACTGGGGAACACAGCCCTGCAAACCAGCTCATCCCAAGTAGTGTCAGGCATGGAGTACATGTTGATGGAAACACAGCCATATGGGTAGTTGTAGACATTGATTAGTGTGTACATGTGTGCAAAGGACAATAGGGGGCACTATGGAGTTGCTTCCCTCCTTCCACCATGCCATTAGCATTGGAGGTGGGTTCCTTTACCTGCTATTGTCTCACCAGCCATGTTGTTACTTTGAAAAACTGACTTCACATCATTGAAGAGGATGATTCTGCACCAGGTCTGTCTGAAGGCAGCTGTGGTGTGGCTACACAGTGTCAACTTTCTTGCACTATAATGATGTTGTTTTCTCACAGGTTAAACACAATAGACTAAAACCTCCCCACTCTGAGTCAAAAGAAAACTCCCCTCCTCTATAGTACCTCTCACAGATATTTGATACAGTGACTCAAGGCTTCACACAGGCTATCCACAATCATACCAGCACACCAGCAATACCCAATAAGAACAACTCCAAGGTGAGTACTTAAACCCATGTTCCTGTGGCAGTGGCAGAGGGAGCATTTCCCTAGGTAAGACCATTCTAATGCTGTGTTCTGGTAGCACTAGGAAGAAGAGGGAACAGGAGCACTTCCACAGGTATGATCACACCATCCTAACAATACTAGAGCATATCACACACACACACACACACACACACACACACACACACACACACACACACACACACTTACTTATCCTGTGGTATCCACTGGTTTGGTTCCAGGACACACTGAAGTTATCCAAGCCACAGTACTCATGTCCCTTATATGAAATTTGTCTGCAGAGACTTTACTTGCTCTTCTGTATAGAGTTTTGGATTATTTAACTGTCATGATGATGTAAATGCTATATAAATAGTGACACTATAGTGTATATTGTATTAAATAGGGGCTAATGAAAATGTTCAGTACATGTGCAATTTTTTTTTCCTGAATATTCCCATCCACGGTTGGTAAAACTCTGTATGCAGAGTCTGTAGATATGGAGGAAGATTAGTGTATTTTGTCCTAGACGTGTCAAGATGTCGTCCCCCCCCACCCCCACGCCCCACCAAAGTAACTACAGCTAAGAAAAACACACGTTTAAATGGGCAATAGAATACTTTGGAAAGTTCTCTCACATGTACTCCTTCTGTCTCCTGATATTGGACAATGCCTTGGTGATACTACTATCCTCAGAGACATAAAGTGTGGGTAAAGATGGGTTTTAAGTCTTGCTGGGTCCACATCTAGCTGATGAGTCAGAAGACACAGGAGCAGATGGAGAGCAGGTTGCACCCAGTGCGATCACACCCACAGTTCACTCCAACAGTAACTGGCTGCCTGAGACATGGTCAAGTGATGCTGGCACAATGTAGACAATAGTGTGACACACACACACACACACACACACACACACACACACCCTCGTCACACAAAATGCACCAGCAGTGCCACTTTTCCTTAGCATAATGGACTTATCATTGTACTTCAAAAGTCCACAGAGATGGGTAGACATGTTGTGCCTCACAGTATCAGACACAGTTGTCCTTGGGAGGAATATACAGTGTTAAGTGGCACTAGGGTGGCAGGGGTGTTCCCAGACCAAGGAGATTTTTTTTTTAGCTAATTCCATAAGCATATTCTTCCCAGACAACATGCTCTCTTTCAGGAAGACAGTAGAAAAGCATTTGAGACAAATCCCATTGCTGATCATGACCAGAGTTTGTGCCTGGAGCACAGGTTCTATTTTAGACATGAGCTCTATCTACATAAGTGAAGTTTCCCAGCCCGGTTCCAATGTTCCATTAAGTGGAAAACCATTACCACTTTATTTCTCCATAGTAAGATTTTTGTCAATCAGTATCAAGTAGTGAAAACCTCTACAAAATTCATCAAGGTTCTCCTACCCTGGAATTCCCCAAACAAATCTGGCCCACTTCAAACCTGCCAGCACTCAAACTCAAGGTAAATGTAAAAAATAACATCCCAGTATTTCCAAAGAAAAATGGGTGGGGAAGGGTGGAAGAAAAGGATTTAGAAACAATTTAAAGAAGCTGTAAGAATGAACAAAAGCTCCCTGAAAATGTAATAGTAGAAAACGGTGTTAAAAAGAAGCATTCAGAAAATAGACTGTACTAAAGTTATAATGTGGTACATTAGAATTTTTACAAAGCCATGAACATGTTCTAGTATATGTCATGGCCCCAGCTAAGGTTCCCCAGTACAACTGGCACTGGGAAATCCCAATGTCACCTCAATATAAAAACATAGGTTGGTTGAATGATGGGGGACATAGAGCTAAGCATGCAAAGATGGATTATTTATTATTTTATTTATGTAGCCTTGGATGACTTGAAACTTGCTACATAGTCTATAGTGGTCTTAAACTCATAGAGATCCACCTGTCTCTGCCTCAAGGACATGCACCACCATGCCCGGATTGACTTCCACTTAGTCTCCTAGAAGCTAGTCTATATGTGTTACAGCTTATGACTTCACTATTCACACAGAACTTATCTTTGGGGGCTTTACTACATTTTTAGTTTTCTACTTACTGGAGAGAATGTGACCTGGGTACAAACTAGTTCTGCCAATGACTCAAGACCAGCGGATCCCCTCTGAGGCTCCAGTACACCAGGACCAAAGCTGTGTCGGGATGTGATTCTGGCTAAAGTGCATTTCTTTTCTGAACTTGGCTCCAGTGTCAACAGGCAAACTGCCAACTGTGCAGGAATCTAAGTACTCTGACAGAAACCATACTGGATAATTCTGCTTACGGCAGCTAAGCAATGCGTCATCAAATAAGCCACCCTCTGACTGTGTTTACGAGATGTTATGTCTACCTAGCAATGAGCCTGCAGTATTGAAACATTGAAGAAGGCTCATTTAATGTAACCCGCCCACTTCCAACATTTTATTTTCTACTCAATTTGATTGATAATTTCAAGTATTCCTCAGATGAGGAGAGAACAGCCCCTGACAAACTGGCTGGTCTTCAAAGCTCCTCTCAGTATGTGTACAAAAGGAACAGGTCCAGGGGAGCTGAAAACAATTCAGATTCCTTGTCAGTTCCAACGTGTGCTGGGGACTTGTTTTGGGGAAAAGCTGAGTTCACTGCAAGAGTGTGCTTCCAAATCCCTAACTCAGCCTGGAGGCAGTTCACCCTGTTTATATGTCAGAAGCCTCTAAGCAGCTCTGGGTATTGAAATGAGTGCTCCATGACAAATATTCAGAGAAACTACTCAGTGACTCCAGAAGGTACAGGGCAGTGTACAGAAATAAGAAAAATAAATAAATGCTCCCGCTCACAGCCAACTTGCAACCTAGTCCTGAACCCAGATTTGCACCTAGGGAGATTACCAAGCATTTGGAAGTGAAGTAGCATTAAAATGACTGAGAACATAGAGGACAGCTCCTTGGCAACACCATGGTCCCTGCAGCCATGCTTGCAATATAAATGGACTCATCTGTCTCTTGTACTCATTTGTCCCTTGGCACAACTTGGAAGACACTATTCTCCATCAGCTGCATTGTTGCCCAGGCTCCTACAGTCATCCATATGTGGTTTGGAAATCACCAGGTTTCCCTTGAATGGGTGTGACCTGCAGTTTGTGAACCCACTTCAAAGGAAACAGTCTAATGACAACCATGAAGTCCCGTGGAGAACAAAGGAAACTTCACCCAATCTGTGATACTCTGTGAAGTTTCTTTCACAGAGAGAATTGAAAGATTTTTATCTTAGGCTGTTACAATGGCCCTGGATGCATTTCCTTTTTCAACCAGCTTTGCTGGTTGAAGAATGAACCAAGAAAAGAAGTCACAGAGCAGTCCCTGAAAGGGATGAAGGTTTGGATGGGGGGCGTGGGATCCTAAGTACGTAGAAGGCACTCAAATTGGCACCGCGCTCACCTCCCAGGGCAGGCTTCTACTAGTCTGAGATTAGAACATTCTCCTTTCTTTCTTCTCTTCCAAGTGTTGCTGATGGAAAAAGAAAACTAACGCAGAGAACAAAAGGCAGCTCATCCTCCCCTAGACTGAGGTCCTCAGACACACTGTCCTCCCAGGACCTAGATTTTCTGTTCCACATGTGTGCCTATGGGCAGTTCACCTCCACCAGTAGCTCAGAAGTGATGTGCTGTTAGGTTTTAATATTCCAAGATCAAGTGTGGTCAGTGGTACTACATACATACAAATTAGTTCCTCTATGAAATGGAACTGGATACAGAAAATTAAAGTGACTTTCTATTCAGTCATCCAGTTCAATATGGAACCTAGGAGCTTTGGAAGGATACCTGTGCACAACCTATGATCTGCTGCTCACTCTGGTGACTCCTGGACTCTAACTTCAATATAACTCAGTGATTTCTGGCTGTGACAAACTAAGGTCCCAGTATGCTCTTGCTGTTTAGAGATGGGGTCTGACCAACCTTTTATGTTACTTGGGTTCGAGTCACAGAAGTTAAAGATTTTTTTTCTTTCTTTGCATATGAAAGGTACCAGACAGACTCTGGGGGCAAAGATGCATCTGGCCAAATGGCACACTTTCCTCCTCTTCTGTATTCCTGCAAGGCTGTTTACTACTGTAATCTGGTTTCGCGTTAAGTTCAAGGACCTGAACCACAGGAGATTTGGATTAATTCTTACTGATGCAACTCATCTGTTACATACACTAGTGATCAGGGAGTAGGAGGAACACCGTGAAAGGACCCCTCTCCAGACATCTACCCAAGCAAGTGTATATGTGCAAGGCATGGGTATGGAGAGGCAGACAATGGTGCTGTAAGAACACAAACAGACCAAGAGACAGAGATCAGCTGTCTTATGCTGATCCAAAGCCTGAGAGTACAGTGCAGATAGATATGAGAAAGCGGTAGGTGCCTCTCTCTTCTCCCGTTCTAACAGCTTCAGCACCTCTTTCAAAGCCAAGTGAAGTCGTTTCTGAATTCTGAGACACTGCACACTGGCAGGGACCACTCTGGGACTGACTGCAAACCAGAAGGCATTCAGGTCTCTCCCACGTGCTACCCTGTTAGGAACCAATGCTGTCTTGGTGCTATGGTGAAGTGAAATGGATTAAAAATCACTGAACACTGGTTGTTGCTTAGTATAGCTGAACGACTACAAGGCATGAACGTAAAGAGTTGAGAAAACTTCTAAGAGCTTCCAGTATAGTGGGACTAACACATGTAAACACAATCTGTGTTCTGATGGCAATGTGCATCCTTTGGGGTGGTGGGGGGCGTGTTCCCAGGGTAGAATGTAACCCAGCTGAGTGAGATCAGGCCCCACAGGGAGAACAAGACTGAACAGTCTAGAAAGGGAAGGGGAGGACCTCTGCTTTAATGGGAAGCAAAGAAATCAGGATATAGGAGGCACAAGGGAGACAGGGAGAAATGGGAGTCATGGGTAAAGGGTTCTACTTTCGATTCATTACTGTGTCCCTCCCTCCTGAGGATGTGTCCAGAAGGTAGGAATGGAGAGATGGCATTGAGGAGAAAGGGCTCTAGTCACTGGGGCCTTCAGTGTCATTGTGGGAATCCTCAGTCTCTTCCTGAGTGATGATGGGTGTGGGAGCATGGGTGAAACTTATTGCGCAAATTTTATTTCGGATAAAATGAGAACCCGGAGCCAGATATCAGAGAGATAGAGAAACAAACCACAGCCACATCTCATCTGCCAACTTTTTAGGCCTGTCTCTACAAAAATCTTCTGATTCCAAACCTCTCCTTAGCCCACCAAGAAAGAAGTATCTGGGAAAGCTGGAAAAAAAAAATCCAGAAAGAAAAGATGCATTTTATCTAAAATTCTCTGGATACTTAGGAAGCAATGTGAGGGAGGTCAGGCCAGATAGATGAAGCCATTGTCAGGCTGCTCTCCTGAGAGGGAAAAGGAACATCAGAGATGACAGAAATACAGAGGGAAGGCACAGAAGTAATTAGGAAGAGAAATCGAGTACTTGAGGGATTAGTTGAATGGGAGAGAGGAAGAACAGAGGTGGTCAGGAGAACCCAGTCCTAGGGTTCTGACTCCACTTACTGAGGTAAAGAAGGCAAAAGTACAAGCAGTAAGGGCAATAGGGTTAGTTCTGGAGACACTGGACACACAGAGACTGACATCAATAGAAACGTTAGAAGTGGTGAACGACCGAGACTCACTGGAAGCAGAGACTGATGTGTCAAGACTGGATAAATCTATCAGAAATGGTAGCCAGAGTGTGATGGAGAAGCAGCAAAACTGCTGGGGGCACGGAACATGACTGGTTCAAGAATGCTACAGTGCAGATGACGTCAGTCACCAGCAAGTGTTCAGCTGTGTTTGCCTCCCATTCTCCCTCTCCTCTACTAACACATGCTAGAGATCCAACTCCTAGCACCCCAGGATATGACCCTGATTACAGACAGGAACTTTTGTTCCTGTTGAAGTAAAAAAGAAATCAACATCACTAGGGTGGGCCATTCATTTATTGTGATTGGTGTTCTCATGACATCACTAGGTTAGGCCATTCATCCATTGTGATTGGCGATTCTCATGACATCACTAAGATGGGCCATTCATCTATTATGATTGGTGTTAACATTAATGAAAGAACACACAGAGGGAAGGTGATGTGAAGAGACTTAGGAAGAGGATGGCCAACCCCAAGCTAAGGAAATGCCTGGAATAGACCTTTCCCTCACAGCCCTCAGAAGGAACTAGCCTTGTATTCCTCCAGCTTAGACTTCTGGCCCTCAGAATGGTGAGCCACTAATCTGCCACTTGTGTTTCTTACAGTTGTGACAACAAACAGAATGCTTGTCTAAAGGAATCTGAACTGAATGTAGGAGAACATACCAAGCTGGAGAGCACTGAGGGCTGATGGGAAGTAAGACTGCCTTTTAAAAGTGTTTTCAGGAAAACACAAATTTAGCTTAGAGATCACAAAAGACCAAGACAATTTCAAATACAAACATATTACCTTCTTCTGAAAAAAAAAAAAAATCTTGGCATAAAGTAGTTTATACTTCTAGTCACTAAATTCTGTGATTAAAAAATCCATGATAGCTACATTCACAATTTTTTTTGTTTCTAATCATGATAGTTCTTTCAATTTGACACAACCTGGGAGAAAGTACCAATGACTGTGGGCATGTCTTGGGTGCGGTCTTTATGTGGCAGACATAGTCCACTGTGGGTGGTACCATTCCCTACACAAGAGGTTCTAAACTATAGAAGAACAGAGAAAACAAGGGGGCATGACTTCATCCATTCTCTCTCTGCTCTTGGCTGTGGATGCAGTGCCAATCCCTGCCAGTTTGACTTTCCCACAGTGATAGAACTTACCCTGGAATGTTGAGCTGAAATAAACCCATTTCTAGTCACTCATTTTTTTTGTCACTCTAAGAGTATTTTTTTTTTTAATCGCAGAAGTAGAAATGAGACTAGTACATTAACTATTTGTGGATTTTTCTTCCATTTGCTCATCCAAGATCGATTAGTCGTATCAGGGACATGTTATTTTATAGATCCAAAATCAAAGCTTTTCATTTTGTTGGAAAGATAGGATATAAGTGAAAAGCAGATATAATTATAGGAGAGGAAGGCACAGCAAGGTCCCAATGGGACAAGATCACAAACAGTCGCCATGTTCTTCTGGAAGGAGAAAGGGAAGAGCATGGCCCAGGCATAGGTCCTTCGACAGAGGAGGCAGAAACCAAGTGGCATTTCTGGTACTCTAGAGTCTACTCATTAACAGAAGGTGAGGTCATCTGCTCTGAGCTGTTACAGCACAATGTGGGTGGGAGAAGTGGGGTGCTGGGGAGCCTGAAGATCTGCAGGAAAAACAGTGGTGCTGAGAGTCTGGCCACTTCTCATAATGCTAAAGAGAAAATGTTCTACAGCAAGATGGCTTAGTTTCAGTGTTCTTCCAGCAGGCTCAACCAACAGTGAATGTGTAAGAAACCAAGGCCACCAGTGAAGAAAGGACTGTGGCATGAATAGACCCCAGATATGGCAGAGACAGGAAACAGATTAACAAGTCAATTCTCAGCAACAACAGAGAAGCCCCCTGAATTTCCAAACAGGCCTCCCAGGAGTCTGGGTGTTATCTTGGCATAAAATGCTTTCTGAGGTGTAGAGGTTTTGATTAAACACAACCCAGGCAGAATGGCTCTAGGGAGCGACTGACCAAGTGTACATAAAGGCCATAGGAGCTGAGGTGCAGGCTCAGGGGATGTGCTTAGTCCTGGGAAAGCTACTGAGGATGCTGCTCAGGTGGTTAAAAGATGGCTACAGGTCAAAAGAGTTAACTCTACAATGCTTTGCGAGTCAGCCCTTCCCAGGGCAGCGGACATTCCAGCTCCTCCTGGTTGGTGCTCCGGTAAATCTTACTTGGCAATACAAACAAGTAAATGTTAAGGAGTAACGTGAGAGGTTTGAGATATAAAGAGTCATTGTGTGTTACATACAGGCTATAGAAAAGATGATTGATAAAAACTTTAGGCAAACAACATACCAGAAACTCCTGGTGGGGTCTTAATGAATTTTCCGTTAAAATGACCAATGACAGCTTCGCATTTTTCTGTTGATTCCATCCTAGTCATATAAAAGTAAGACACACATAAATAGTACTTGTACAGCACTGAGAGACTTTATATAACTATTGCTTTAGGTTTAGGAAACAAAGGGAACCTATCAGAAAGCCATGGATGTGATTATGAGAAAGAATACTTATCCTTTCAAGAGCTGTTGCTTTGGCATTTCTACGATAAACTAACCAATCCCAGAGCTATTATAATTATAATAGGCAGAATATTCTAAATTATAAAAGTAAATTCTGTGAAGAGTGTTTCATAGCAGTCACATTAAATTATGATTTTCTAATGATTAGAAATTTAAAACTATTTATAATAATTCATAATTCAAAAATAATTCATAATTTTCTGAGTCATGATTTTGTGCTAAAAGAAATAGTTTTAAGATTTTTGTTTTAAAGATGGTCTTTCCTGTTATGAACTCGCATGGCAATGGCTCGTGTCAATCGGATGATGTGCCTTATGTGTTTTTAACTTTCACTCTGGGTTTAAAATTAAATTAGTGAACTTAATTATGTGCTCTGTCATCTTGACTTTGGAGGAAGAATTAAAAGCTGGAGCCTAATTTTACATCTACAGGTGACTAAGAACATTGAAGAAACACTTCTGAGGACTTAATTGCTTTGACTTGCTTTTCTTCTGTGGAAAACAAGTAATCACCTTCTCAAAAGGCATTATACTCTGGTTCACTCAGCCACACCTTAGCTTTAACTAGCAGCGAAAGGTCTTAAAAAAGCAACAGAATTCCACTGGACTCCTCTGTATGGGGGATACACATATCTTCATTCAGAAGAGCACCAGGGAAGAATTTCATGAGGTTGGACCACCAAATGTCTTGCCTCAAGCCTTTTCAACAATGAAGTAATACGTATTGACTGTAGATACTGCAGAAAGGATATCTAGTTTTTATTCCACACTGTCTAGCCCAATGGAACAAATAACCAAAAGCCAATAGAACCAACTTGCAGTCCTTGCCTTTGTGGCGTAATGGTGAGGTGACAAGGATAGAGTCCCTTATTAATAAGTGATTTAACAAATAAATGCGTTGTTGACATCACAAGTTTGCAGTAGATGTCAATGTCATTTTCATATGTTAAATGAATATCACTATTTTCCCTCCAAAAATCAGTCAATAATTTAATGTATGCTGATAATATCTATCAGTGTCCACTGCAAATAATTTCTTAAGTAATTCACTGTAAAATCAGCGTTTGTGTAGGGGCTTTAAAATTTTCTGACATTAATCAAAGCTCTATCTATTTAATTTAATTCTCTAGAAACCAATTTAGCCACTACAGGATCCTTCCTAGGTAGTGGACAGAGTTCATAGGCAGGGCAGGGGTGCTTCCCTTATACCTAGAACAGTCATTAAAAACCTGAAGAATTATAAACTGTTAATAGCTTCTAAGGTGATGAGATGACCAGGTATTATATCTCCCTTTTCTTTCTGAATGTCTGAAATATTTAGCTTAAAAAAATCTAACTAAACCTGTTATATAAATGGAATTTCTGGGAAAAACATACTGATTTATCTATGAACCTTGGGAGACTGTTTCCAAATGGTTACAATTATCTTCAAGCAAGGAGTCACGTTGTCAGGATCATGTGTTCAGGGACTCTGCTCTTCTAACAGATCCAGCTATGAGCCATTGAGTATTCTGCTCAGTTTGGGGATTCCAGAACTTCCCAAGATTTGGAAAATCTTATGTGTAAGATCACATACAATTTAGGTCCACAGTAAAACTGGCTCCCATGACCCTGGCTCAGGCATTCTCTTTCCAGTCATTTTACACTTTCTAGAATGACTTAGCAGAGCTACAGCTCCTAAGGAGACAGTTGTCACAGGCTTACCTGGCAAAGCCAACACCACGGCTGGTACCACTGGAATCACGCAGGACCCTTGTAGAAATAACTTGTCCAAAGGGTTTGAGCATATTTTCAAGTTCTTGCTCATCCATCGACAGTGGTAGGTTAGAAATGTACAGGTTGGTAGGATCTTGTTCCTGTTGCTAAGGAAGAACAGAAAGTCAGCTGTCACGTTCCAGCAGAAGGGAAATGTTCATATTAGCACATTTTTATTCAGCCACTGGCTCTGCTAGCCCTTTACTACATAGTGAGAAGGTGGCAAGTCTGGAAACTTAAGTCACCTTGGACACTTGAAAATCGTTTCTGAGGCTTGTACAACCTGCACAGGGCAGACATGATCCCTAATGTCCTCCTCAGAAGATGTGAAGTAGTACCACTGGTCACAACTGAGTTGGAGATGTTCTCACAAAACAAGTGTCTCCATGTGATGCATGCAGTGACTCCATGATAACTAACGACTGCTGTTTTCAGAAGTCCATGTCAAGCTCACTTCTATGCAGGAGGCTATTACCGCTAATAATTCAACTTAGAGATATGTGAGGAAAGATTCTGGACAGACCCTGTGGAATCCAGTACAGGCTAGATTCAACTTTCCCATCTTTGTCCTGTAGGAGGATCCATAGTAAACTGTAAGCCATAGCAAACAATATAGCACTATCAGAACAAATCTTAGGATTGAGAACAGATGGGGAGGGCAGGTTGGGTCAATCTTTTTTCCACAAAGCTGGGTACTGGATTAGAAATGTAGAACCTCAGGCCCATACTGCAGGGACAGAACAGAACCTGCATCTTAACAGGATGTTCAACTGATTAATAAGCAAATCAAATTTGAGAAGAGACATTTCTTACTCAGGTCTTACTCAGCCTTCCTTTCTTCAAGTAGAATCATCTGGAACCACAGACATGTGACTGAACTGTGTGATGACCAGTGACTGTGACATACACATATGAAAAGTAGTTAAACCATTTGGGAAGCCCACCTGACAACAAGATACTTTCTGACTGAGTCAAAATTTACTTATGCAACTGAGGTTGGCATAGCCTTTACTTCAAATTTTCCTTTGTGCCCGTTGCTTCTTGTTTTGAACATGAATCCAGGGCCTTGAGCTTTCTAGGCAGGTGTCCTACCATAGAACTGTATCCTCCAATTTTATCTTTACACATTGAAGCACATGAGCCAATGTCTTTTTAATAAGCACTATTGGCAAAGTCATTAATTGATGTCTTAGCCTTTGGCAACAGAATAATATCCTCATTATGGCTTCCTCGATTTCTGAAGTACACAGTGTTCTAAAAATATATCTGAAATATTATGTATGTTTGCATTTGTACAAAATCTTTCTAATGTATCTTAGCATTAAATAAACCTGAAATAAAATCTCTCCTGTTTATATAATTTTCAAGTAATAACAACAAGTAAAAACTAACTAAGATTTAAAATCATCTAGAGCTGGGATGCAGCTCACTGTTAGAGCTCTTGTCTGGCATAAAGTCTTGAGCTTGACTTGTGGCACTACATACATGAATGAAGAAATAGATGGACAAACAAATGAAGTCATTTAGTTTTCTAGAGAATGATAAATGTCCTGGTATACCCAAGGATTAAGGTTAAAGGAGACAGAAGTATGGGCAACAAATACTGCCCTTAGAACTTCCCGGCCCAGGGAAGAAAGAAGGAATGCATAACCAGGCCAAGGGCATAGTGCACTGGCTCTGAGCCCAGATGATTTAGGTTTTGTGTATGTTATGGGCAGGTCCAATCAAAAACGAAAAATTTAAAAATGCTCAACATCAACCACCTGAACAATCTTCTTCGTGGTCCATTCATGGGCAAATCAAAACAGCACCTATCTTTGCTTTTTAGCAGAGATTAGAAGGGTGTAGTGTGGCACCACTATTTATCTTATACTGAACAAAACATTGTATTGTCAGTTAGGGAAAGTAGATCTTTAATGTTAAAAATGTGCCAAGTTATTTAACAGATGCAGGGTAATAATACACACAGTGTTTCAAAGTAAAAGGAAAGACCATAAAGTTGTCTTCAGGTGTTAAGAGTTCTCAAATTCCCCTGAGGTGAGGTAAGAGGGGAAGCCCTATCCCTTCCTTTGAACTTTACTTGCTGCCTCTACCAGGAAATCACACAGTTCCTCCAAGAGCCATCTCATTTGGGGCCCGTTTTCTAAGTCTCTGAAGCTACTCATGTGAAAACCTACACAAGCAGGGTTACTGTGCCTTAAAAGTAGCTTATGGCTCTTCCAGTGTATCCCATGTACCCTAGACTCTCACCACAGAGTAACTACGGTCACAGTCCTAACTTCTAGCAGCTTACAGATTAACCGAGGAAAAGGAAATGTGTGGTGAAGGCTGGGTCCGTACAAATCACACTGGGAGGATGGTTGGAGCTCTTAAAAGATGAGAGGATAAATTTCTCAAGAGAACATGGGACATCAGGAACAAGCTAGGTCAAGAGGTGAGACTGTGAGGAGGTGGTACCTAAGGAGGTGGCCTCATTTTCTCAGTTATTGCGTTAGATGCCCCCCCCCACTCTAGGAATTCTAACACTGAAGAAAATGACTACACAGTGGTGTACTAGATATAAAACTTCCCTGAAGCCCTGTGCTTTTTCTTAGAGTTCATGGCTATGAGCCCACCACATGCAGAGGTTAAAGGTGGAAGACTTGATGTAAGTTAAAGGCCAGCCTGGGCTACATAAACCAGCCTAGGTTATGTGAGACCCTATTTCAGCATCTATCTCCATCCAACACAAGAGTTAAACTTTGCTTCTTGTCTACAACAATTTGATTTCTGAGAGAGATGTGCTCTGGAACCTGATACCATCAACTGACTGATATTTTAGGGAGACAAACCACCATGGATTGGGATGTCTCCTTCCCCAGAGGTGTGCTGGGAAGGGATGGAGAATGGACTGTCTTTTGACAGCCACACTCTGCAAAACAAGAAAGTTTTAGAGGCACTAAAGTAGGGGAGGGGCATGATTAGGATTCCTAAATCATGCTTAGGATCAGAATAAAGAAGGAACTGGCTAATTAAAGGTCATGAAAATACATTTTTATACAAAGATATGCTGTAATGACCTAAATGTGTTATATAAGAGATTCACACCCAAAGTCTTTAGACATTCAAAATTATGATTATAAAAATTTCAATGACTTCATATTTAAGCATGCTCAGAGAACTTTTTACACATTCGAGTCTTATTAAGGGGGAATTGACAAGGTAAATATGAGGACTTTTTAATGTCTTTTAGTTGTTCCTGGGACACACATTATGAGAACAATATATACTTTATAGCGTTTTAATTTAACTTGAAGGTTTACCAATAGGGAAAACAGCCCAAATATTAAAATGGTTAAAAACCTGAATGAAAGTGTGAGGTATATGTATGTGGTGGGTAACCAATCACTCTGATAAGAGCAGAATACAGTGGACTAAATATATGTAAATATTTCTATGACATTAAAAAATATATTCTGGGCATTTGAACTCAGGAGTCTTTGAGGCTCTGCTACTTGATTCCCATAGCAACAATCTTATCAGTTTAGTTTCCTCATGTAAGATAACCATTATATCTAGTATTATAGAGTCTTTCTTTTCATGCTGTTGACCTGTCCTACTGACTGACTACATGTTGCAGTAATTTAAAACTTAAAACACAAAAGAATAGGATGAAACCCCAGGCCAGTTGTAGCACACACACACACACACACACACACACACACACACACACACACACACACACACACACACAATGAAGTTTCATTACTGTATATATTCACAGGAAATGAAACAAAGTATTTATAGTAATTGGTGGTGTTTTGGATGAAGATATTTAGTCTTCTTAAAACCAGTCACAACCTTAACTGTTTCATTATGTCTAAATAATAAACCACCATGTCTAAAAAAGTTATTTTGTCAATCACAGGTGGCCAAGAACAGTGGGTCCAATGAGCCTCTTTATGTCCTTAGGCACAGATGGGGTTCAGGAGCCTTTCTAACACATGGAAAAAGAAGTCCCACACTGGCTGTGAGAAGGCTAAATGGCATTAATGCTCACTTAAGTAGAAAAGCCAGGCTTTGGAGGTCTCACATGGTGTAAAGCACTCAGTCATCATCTGAAAAAAATTAACAAAACCCTCCCTGTGCTTGTGGAATGGTTCCTAAAATGCAAGAAAGGACTTGGCAGGAGGAGCAGACATCTGTTTTCGCCTGTTTTCTCTTGTACTGAGAGGTTCACCCACCAGCAGATCGCCACTGATGAGTGTGTGCCTGTAGACTGCTCAGAGCATAGTGGGCCTCTGGGTAAGTGGCACTGAATTCCTGCTCATTTGCCTGCTTATTTGTTGAGAAAAGTGTGCAAGCTTACTACCCCTAATGATCTGCTGACCCCCAGTCAGCCTTAGAGGTGACAAAGAAAGGCTATAGGAGCCATTCTGTCCTCAAGAGAGTTATGACTTACATCTTTCTAGCCAGTTATCTGTCTTTCTTTTAATAGAATCACATTTTTTTTTCTTTTAGAGGCAGGGTCTCACATCTGTATAGCCTAGGCTAGACTGGAACTTACTATGTAGCTCAGGCTGGCCTCAAATTCATAGTAATTCTTCTGCCTCAACTTCCCACATGGTAGGACTGCAGGCATGAACCATCACATCTTGGCTTAGAATCTGAATCTTTTATTTAAAAAGAAGATACACATTTGAATATCAGCTATGTTTTATATACACTAGCTTTCCAAAAAGTCCAAGCCCATTTCTAAGTTAAGTTTCATTCATGGACATAAGTTCTAAGCATCCCTTTTTCTGAATTCCCAGTGTCTATCCAACTTTGGAGTAAAGCCTTTTCTCTTAACTAGTTGATCCTTTTAATCAAGAGATCAAATACTGCATGCCCACCACATGGCAAGTACTGAGTGAGGCTGTAGAGCTTAGATCATGAGTGAGAAATAGCCATTCTAATGTTCTCAGTTTATGGTTTTGAAATTCAGTTTCAAGTATCTATGGGCTCAGACCTCAGCCCAGGTACCCAGTGTGTCAAGCAGCTACAGCTCTCCCTTCCCTCAAT
The DNA here is from genome assembly GCA_004025045.1 of Sigmodon hispidus. NCBI lineage: Eukaryota > Metazoa > Chordata > Mammalia > Rodentia > Cricetidae > Sigmodon > Sigmodon hispidus. The sequence goes on along the minus strand of PVIH01000166.1, from coordinate 241,459 downwards.
TGAGTGTCCCTTTGTTGCTTCACATTACACAAGAAGGAAGGACTTTAATATGTGAGTTTTTATTGCAATGCAGTACCCCAGTTCATCCACTAGAAGAAAGTAGACAGTGATTGGTCCCTTACAGTGTAACCACACAAGCCAGACTTAAACTTCCTTTATAAAAATTCTCTCCCCAAAAGATGTGCACCAGTTAATCCTTGAGTTCATCAACATAAGAAAATGACATTGAGACCAGATACTCAAACTCAGTATTTTATGGTAGAGAACATGAAATCTGCTGGCATTTAAAAAGTGATCTGTAACTTTAAGGATGAAAAATAAAAATAAACCAGGCCCTGAAAATTTTATTCTGCAGAATGACAAACAGCCACTGTTCCAGAACCTGCACATTGGTCCTCACCACAGATGATGGTGAATCATGTCCCCTGCAGAATAAGCTGTGATGGCCTTGAATGGGTTCTTAACCCTCCTGGAAGCTGGCATTCAGTGTGCATCACTGATATAACCTATAAAGTCAACCTATATCTGCTATGGGACTATGCTCTTGTACATTGTAAATATTTTTCACTCCTGTTGGTTTAATAAAACAATGATTGCTCAAGTAGCTGGACAGGAAAGAGAGGTGGGGCAAGCAGACTAGGGGAATTCTGGGAAGTTGAAGAGCAGAGGAAGAAAAGCCATCAGACAAAGTGAAAGCAAGACAAGAATGCTGCCCTGAGGAAAAGGTACCAAGCCACATGGCTAAACATTGATAACAATCATGGGCTAGTTTAAGAGTAAGAGCTAGCAAGCAATAAGCCTGAGACATAGACCCAACAGCTTGTCTCCTTATGTTTGTGTGGGACTAAGCAGCTGAGGGGTTGTTGGTCTGAGGCAGGGTGAGAAACTTCTGACTATATATACCCATGCCTGTTTTGAATAAATGCACTGTAAAGATTTCTTCCAAACAGAGCCTAATACACTATGCCCCTTAATACTATAGGTGCTAGGATGATATGCAGGGGCTAGCCTATAAAGGCCCTTGCAGTTTTCAATAGGTTTATAAAACAGACTTCTTTCTAACTCAATTTCAGCAATGGGTGTTGGTGTTCCCAGAATCCACAGCAAGAAACCAGACCACCTAGAGAAAGCCTGCAAAAATTTGGCTACAACTAGATTAGGATGAGTGGCTGATTATCAGCTCTTATCAGTCTGGAAAAGACACACAGGCTGAGAATGACATTTATGTGGAAATAAAGGCAGCCATGTTCTGGGCCTCCACATGGGGCCTTTTACCCTCTTATTAGCAGCCAAGCAACAGGGCTTTCAGCAGACCTGACAGAAAGCTTGATCTGTACCCCAGGGCTTGCGGAATACAATGGGTCGAGGTATGACTCAAAAGCTGAACAATAGAAAAAGAAAAAGCTGGTTGAAAAGGCCTACCAGAGTGGCTGGGGAGTAATTACTCTCTTACTGACGGCTGGCAAAGGTAGATGGGCCCAGGACTCACTGGAAGCTGGTTTGGTAATACTTAGAGTAATCCCAGCACTCAGGAGGCAGAGATAGAAGAATCATGGACTCAAGAGTTACCCAGAACTATATGGTAAGTCCCCTCTCAAAACCCAGAAGATGTGAACCCCATAGGGCAGGCTTGGAGTGAGTTAGATTCCCCTAGGAATGCTGCCTGGGAGGGCAGGGAGAGAGGGCTAGCTGGAAGAAGGCTGATAGCTTGGGGGATGGGTGGTAAGGATGTGTAGAGAGCTCAGGGAGAATGGCCAGGGTACTTTACAAGAAAGAACATCTGTTTGCTGCCTGTGAGAGAAAGCCAGCCAGATTACGTCATTGTTAGGCCAACAGACTTTCCCATCCTCTGCCAGTATTCCAACTTTGAAGGGTTAGAAAACACAGTTAGGGAGCCCAGAGAGACAGGGTAAGAACACACACTTCACAGAGCAGATCCCACTGGGGGAAGAGAAACGTCACCACCATTACCTGATATAACTGCTATGAAGTAGGATTGTGTATTTAAATTAGAAGCACTGCACATCATATATTAATAATCTCTTCAAGTGTTTAGCTTCAAAATGTTAATCAAATAGTAAAATATTTTATATTATTTTAGTAAGAAAAATTATAATACATTAAATACCAGTCACAATTCCAATCAATCTTCTAAAATGTAATTAGATTTAGCTACAATGTAACTAAGCCCATTCATCACATGTCATTCTACATGCGCACGTAATGAATGATCATTGGGATGGAAACCTCCAAAATGCTGCTTCCAGATCACCCAATTGTCAATACTGTTGCCAGCAAATAATTGCAACATAGTTTGTGATGGGCCCCTTGGAACCAGCAACAGCCAACATTCATGTATTTTGTAGGGCTCTGGGCAGTCTGTGAAAACTCTTTATACATGACCCCACAGTCTACATTCTGGATTTGAAATGTAATGAGACTTCCCACCCCGCAACGAACTCTTACTTAAACACACCACATCGAATGATACTGGACAACATAGAGACGGAAAGGGATGGCCATAAACGTACTGACAAAGATGCTATATTTTATGGCATTTAAGAGAAGGGATCTTCTGAAATGAGATTAGCTGCAGAAACCATTGGAACTCTTGTGGATATTATTGAAAGAGAAAGGAGGCGCTTCACAGAGTGAGTTAGGATGCAGAGTGGTTTTCTGGGTAAGTCCTGCTTATACACGTCCAGTCAAACACTGATTACAGAGGCAGAATAAGTGCTATACATCAGAACGCAAAGCAGGCTCCCCGTGTTCACAATATGCTTACAATCTCATAGTTTTTCAACACCAACGCTGGACACTGTTCATAGGACAGGCAATCATCAGAAAACTGGGATGATGCTCCTAATTATGGTTTCTGTTTGTCTTAACTTCTACTCTGGAGGTGAAGAACACTGTCAGGCCAACTCAGCACCAAGCTGTGTGGATCATAGGGAAGGATTACTGTAGGAAAGGATTCCTTTTTATGAATTCCTGAAACCTTTATCTGTGTCGATTCTTAGATTCCAAATATCTCTGTGCTGGCAGCTATAGGGCTACCAGAAGCTAATGTAGCTCTCAGGTGATATATGTCTTCCTCGTGGTCCTTGAACGTCTGTAAGTCTTCTTTCCTGGACATGTGAATGTTCCTCAGGGAGTGATTGTATGCCACTAGTCAGAAATAGCCAAGGACGGTAGCTAATTATTTTCCTCTGCATTTCATAAAGCTCGGGAATAGAAAACGATTGCTCTCTTGAAAAAAAAAAAAAAGACTTGAAATAACATACTACCAAATTTTAGGCTTGAAAATACTTGACACGGAAACTGATGAAGGAAAAACAAAACATGATTATCTTCGTAAGTGTACTATAGGTACTCTGTATAAGAATATCATCCAAGCTTACATTTTTTCTATAAAGACTAAAATATATGATTGTTTTAGTTAATGTGACCTTGAGATGTGTTGAGTGGGTAATAAAATTTCTGTTACAGAATACAAAACATAAGAGATGCACAGTGCTTCAAGGGTCACCTCTTTCTGATTCTTAGTCATTTTTTATAAAAAATATGTATATGTGAAAGCTACATCCCGGTATTCAGTAGGTGGAGGTAAAGAATCAGAAGTTCAAGGTCATCCTCAGCTATATAGTACAAGAATAGTCTGGGATATGTGAGACCCTATCTCAAAGGGGAAAAAAAGCATATTGAAAGCAAGTTGGATAACAACCTGGAATCTCTTTAGCTTTAGGATATAACTACTCTGGGTTAGTAATTTTGATCATGCTAAACTAAGTTCATCAAACCATCTAAGGCATTAAAACATTTGGCTGTATTTGTGTTCATGTGCTACAGTGTACTTTCTGATACCAGAGAAGTTATAGGAATTAGTTCTGTCTTTCTACTATATTGGTTCCAGGGACTGGATCCAGGTTTTCTTCTATGGCAGTGAGTACATTTATCAGTGGGGCCATCTCCAGCAGCATCCTGACTTCGACAATCAATCTGATGTGAATGGAGACACAGACTAGTCAGTCAATCCATTCACATTTCTAATGCTAGGTTTTTAACCTTGAAAGGAAACTACTAAAAGAGAATACAACTTGGGGAAAGCATTATGTCTTATAGTAATTGAAACCCAGGCATACGGTGCTAGAAAGCTTATGAAGCATGAAACATATGGTCTCTGTTTTACAGTCTTTGAGCACTTAGGCATATTCCTCATTTAGAGGAATATTTCAACAATATTCCTCAGCTAGAATGCTTAAAGTTCCCCAGAAATAAGTCCATATAAAGAACCTGAAGGATAAATTTATATTACACAAATAATCAGCTTATAAAAATCACCTGGCTATAATTCAGGTAAAATAGCATCTATGGCATACATTTACATCCAACTTCTCATGTGTATACATCCATGCATGAGTCAGTTACACCTCTCTTCAAATTGGCTTTACTGGTTCAGCTATACCAGCTGGCTAGCAAGCCTGTGACTTTCTCCTACTCTGTCCAGCACAGAGGTTCTTAAAGTATCCCACTGAGCCTAGCTTTTCCATGCCTGCCAGGGATCTTCTGTTTGCATTGCTGTTACTTTACCAACCAGCCATCTTCTAATTCTCTCCTCCAATAACCTTATTAAGTAAATCTTCTGGCTATTAGACAAAGGGATGGGTTTCACTGTGACATTTCTATACATTCCTATTATGATATTTTGTCCTTATTTACCCTCCCCATTCATTCTCTCTCTCTTTTTTGCTGGTCTCCCTCCCTCCCTCCTCTCCCCAAATACTTCTCATTCTGCTTTTGAGACATTTATATCCCATTGCCTTCTCTTTGAAATGTGCCTAAAGTGGATTAATTCTTAGGGCAATGAAGTGTAAAGCTCTATTTGGAGAAAACAGTATAGATTTTAAAGCCTTCTGGAATTCTGATTATTCAACAAAACTGGGTGCTATTTCTGGATTTCCTTATGGGACTCCATAATTTACTATGCAAAGTATATACATTTGTCAATTCTCCTTTAGAATGTGAGGAAGAAAGTCTTTGTGTAATTGCTGTTGCTGAGGATGCTGCTGGGGTGCACGGCAGTGTTCAACGCGATGGAGGAACAGCAGCCTTCAGGGCTACAGGCCTCTACTCACCTTTGCCATCTGAGCTTGGACTCCGTTAGCCTTCAGGGAGGAGACAGCTTTCTGGGCTGCTGCGGGGCTGTCGAAGTCAACAAAACCATAACCTGAAATGCAAAAGACACTCTTCTTAAGCCATTAGCTATTGATCACATAAAGTGTTAAAAAAGAAAAAAAGCACTCCATTTTGGTTGTGATATAGGCGACAGAAGTGGATGCATCCATGGTGTAATAGCTTCCTCATTCCTTAAAAGCATCCCTTAAAGCAGGTGTGTTTATGGGTTGGGAGTGGCGAGTTAAGCTTTATCTTCTTAAAGATCTTCTCAGGTGTTCTTATGGTTGAGTTGGAAAATATCTGACATTGAAATTGCTGATTAAGGTAAAAACAAATAGATAAACAGATTAAGGGGCATGGGGGTGTTGTAAGAGATAACTTCAGACAAACTTTTAAAAGTTATAACAAAACGATAGAGCTGTATGATGGGCCTCAAGTGACAGAAACAAATTTATGTATTCTACAGACTAATCCTTAGTTTTCTAAGTTAAAGTATGAGCATTTGATACTAAAATATAATAATCTAAGTACCCAGTTAAAAATACTCATTTACCCCAATAACATGAGCTTCCTTCAAAACAGAGGAGAGAAAGAAAATGCCTCCAGATCCCTGAAACAGTAATTTCATCCACCCCTGTGTAAAGACTAAAGACTAAAACACATGAAAGAAGGGCTACTCTTCAGCGCCCATTACCTGTGGGTTCACAAACACTGTTAATGAGCTCAGCGTCTACAGTGTAGGTCATAATAACTCAAAAGAGGAAATTGGGGGTGGAGGGCTGACGTGGGTAGCACTGGAAATATACACATGGATGACACCTAGCAGTTCAGACTAGCAAAATGTGCTGTCACAGGACAGAGCAAAAGGCTGGTGACCCTCAGAGATCCACCAGAAATCACTGCATAGAAACAGATAATCAGAGTTTTCAATGCAGTAACTCCCATACTGAGGAATGGTTAAGCATATTTAGGCCACTTTAAAAGACTAGCTAGCAGCCTAGGCCAAATGTCAGCTTTTCTCTGAACTTGAGTTACATGTTTTATTTATTTATTTGTATGTGTATATATATTTATTTGTAAATATATTATACTTGTGTACATACATGTGTGTACATAGACATATACATTTTTTGACATACATGTATTTATTTAAAATTTAAAAATTTTTGTCTGAGGCAATGTCTACCTGGGACCTGACCTCCTCCTCAGCCTCATGAGTATATATATATATATATATATATACATATACATATACATACACACACTGGCTCTAAAGCTAATTTTAGTAAGTATGATTTAAAAAAGAACAGCACTATGGAGAAGGCTATGAAGAGGAGGAGCCAGGCCTACTATCAACATTCAGAGTTTATGGGGAGGTAGTAATTTTGAGAGTGTTGTACTATCGCTGGAGGGACAAACACATGGCAATGAAGTAAAGAAATACTCAACGGTCATGTTGCACCATGAGCCTCAAAAGCTGCTTCTTTACAAAGTGAGCTGTCATGGAACGGAACATCGGTTACAGAAGGGATGGATGGATGTGGAAGCTGGAACAATCAACAGCTTCTTTATAGTACTCAGAATTGAATTGAAAGGGGCTGATTTGATTTACCCAGTACAGAAATAGGCAGGTTGGGAAGAAAAAGGAGGCATCTAATGCCAGCTAATGTAGACACTGCTCCTCAATTGCCAGGGTAGGGGTTGGTTGAAGATATCTGGGGCCTATGCTAATGCATATCACACTTGGATTCTCAGGCAAACTCTGCCTCTGTCTTTCCCATACAACTCCACAGTTTCTGAACCATGTGAACAGTTTCTGCTGCACTGAAAAGATGCATCCCCTACTGATATACATTTCCTTTTACCAACTCTGCTACTGCCAATGCATTACAATAAGCAGAACATCTCCACTAAGATGCTATTTATTGTACTTAAAGTCATAATCTGCTTGTGTAATAGGACCATTCGTTGTTTTTATTGTCTTAATAAGAAAAATACACAATTGCTGCATTCAGTCTTGTTGGCATATGTTTCTGGCATTTGTTAAATCCTACTCTAGGAACTTCTAACTATTTATAGAAGATAACCAAAACAGGTAATCATGCAACCATGCGCTGTTCATTTATCTGTGCTACCTTCTAGTAAAGATAAGACCTATAAAATTTTATGCATGGGCTATAGAATTAATTATATCTCATTGTATCTACAGGGAGGCAGCTGTCTGTGAAGGTGAAGCTCAGTAAATAACTTGCAAGTTTGCTCACTGATGATCCTAGGAGATTTAAGTCATCAGGTCTCAAGACTACAAGTAGTTATATTCATCTTGCTTACTGCAGTCTGACCCCTTGTGATATGGCTGAACACAGGCAGAGCTGGGCTTTGCATTTCTGCTTTGGTTTCTATCAAATACAGGCTGATTTGTGATAAAATAACTTTTTCTGACCTCACGTTATCAGTCTGATTTATCCTCACCTTATTATATATATACACTCATCTTATCTATAACTCAGGTTTTCAATCAAGCCTCTGTGGACTTTTCTGTCTTAACCAGTCTATGACATTACTGGTAAGTACATAAAAATATTTTTTTTACTAAATTTTGACAAAAATTAAAATATAAAATATCAACCAAATCTTCAACAACTAATGCACATTATTCAGACTTAACATTTTCTGTGATTTATATTTAATAAAATTAGCTTGAAATATCAGAGCCAAGCCATAAAAGTTAGGCAGAGGTGGCACACGCTATTAGTCCCAGTAGTTGGGAGGCAGAGGCAGGAGGATCTCTGTGAGTTCAAGTCCAGCCTGGTCTACAAAGCAAATTAAAGGACAGCCAGGACTGTTACACAAAAACCCCATCTCGAAGAAACAAACCAAAACCAAACAAAATAGAAAAAGGTTAGAGAGATGGCTCTGTCCTCTGATATTCCAGACTAATTTTATTATGTATATATCACCACAATTTTCTTCACCTTAACTTTGTCCAAAATAGTGGCCCTCAAATAAGTTTGTGAAAAAGTCTCACAACCTTCTAAGATGCCATGTGTGAAATATTTGAATATATTTAATCTCTAAAACTTGTATTTAATATTTACAGTAATACTTCATAATCTCTTATGTAATATTTACTTATATTCACCCAAACTATCACATGTGGAAAACTATACACACAAATACATATACTGACCACAGCAAGTTACTGTAGATGGCCTGTTATCCGGCTTTATTATGAACTAAACAGTTACGTCTCACTTGTCTTAAAATTGCTTCCCAATCCCGCAAACTTGTTCTGGCCGGAATAACTTTATAAGCCCACTCTGGACCATCTTCTCCCCTTCCCCATATTCCTTATCCTACACAGCTGCTGATGCACATCACCTAGAGGCTGAGACTGAGAATCTTGGAAAAGGCTGTGCCTGGCTCTACAGGGTAGTGTCTCCCAAGACCCACTTGATGGGAAGGTGCTCAGGAGACTCAGTGGATTGAGCATCAGCTCTGAATCACCCTTACTTTTGTTTAAAAGCCTCATAAATCTCTCCACTTTGTTTGTGGACACTTTCCAATTGTGCGGCTTTGCATATGGTGCTGTGAGATTAGCTGCTCTTTCCTCTAACTCGTGCTCTTGTCTAGACCACACCGGGCATGGGGCAGAATTCTGGCTTCTGAGATAGAGGCGGCCATTGGAGAAGAGCACAGGGCAGTGCCTTTCAGTCTGGCACTAGGGAGTTCAGCTGGGAGGAGGGCTTCTCACCCACTCAATGTCACAGCTCTACTTTTCCAGCATTACAAACTGCCACATCAGATTCCTTTGGAGTGAAGAAGAAAGGGAGGGAGCTATGGTAGACTAAAACCATTTATCCACTGTGATTATTTTCCCCCAAGTTTGAAGTTCACTTTTGAGATCAGCTTCCTGCTTTGTGCTTGGCAAGAGCCTCCATTTCTCGATAAAACCAAAAGACTTTTTTTTGTGTGTATGTCTCTGATCTCCCAAATCATTTATTGATGCTAAATAAGACCAATCTTGGCAACTAAGTGCATGCATTTCCGCATGCATTTGACTCTCTCTGGTTTAATACATTTTAAATATTTATTGGGGACCATTCTAAATAAAGCACATTCTATTCACTGTCCTAAGGCAAAACTGCCTTAATATGCCATGTTGATTAAACATGGGCTTAGATATTTGCCATAATAGCTCCTTTAAATCTAGGCACTTTGAAGAGGAGAGAATACAATGAACCACTTCAAGTCTAGATTAAAGGAAAAGACTGGCTTACAAGGGGAGGCCTCACCCTAGGCTTCATTTATGCTCTCTGCCTTTTTCATTGCTAAAGCCAATGCGCCATCACCACTACTTGAAAAACCAGGGTCTAATTAATGAGAAGATTTGCCTTCTCTGCCTGTTCCTGTCAACCTTGCTTCAATTCCTGGGGTCAGTAGTTAGATTCAAAGTCAGCTGATTCCATTCTTCCATTTTCCTAGAAATCACATGCCTATTGTTAAGATGCTGGATCATTAAAAGTCAGATGTGCAGAGCATCTGCGCCGCCCTGTTCTGGACGCTTTCACTCCCAGCTCAAGGAGCTGGATGAGCTCATCCTAATTGCATGGAAAACTGAAGGTCAGTGCATCAAATTAATGCAGCAGCATATTTCAAAGGGGCGTGTGACCTCCCCTCCCCGGTACAATTTGGTCAGTGAAAATGGTTCTCTTCTCCCGGCCGCCAATATTGTCAACAGGCATTCAGCAGAGAACAATCGGGAGTATTGAAACATGTAATTAAGTACTGCTTAAACCTACTCTATTCTAATTAATAGAGCCAATTTACACAATATGTAATCTTTTCAGTTCTTTGGTACAGTCCAATGGTCTTCAGTAAGCAGCTCTAATCTCCCGGGCTCGGGGAAGAAAAGCTATTCTCTGGCTCTACTTTCCTTTTAGAGGCAAGGGCTAAATGCCAACTTGTATTTTACACGTTAACTCTATTGGTGCCAAATCCAGAATTCTGGCAAACTCCAATTGTGAGGTTTCCAGCCAAAACTCAACCAGGGACAAAACAAACGTAAGCAATGCTGACATTGTGCAAGACAGAAACTGGGTGACATATGAGGCCTGCTTTTTTAACACTGTGAGGTTAATTGTGAAACCAAAGGCCATCCCATTGCCTTTCTAAAGCTATGACTGAGAAAATGACTGCCCACAGACACATACCTTTACATTTGTTGGTTGTTTTATCCAAAATTGCCTTCGTGGAGACGATTTTCCCATATCTAAAACAAGAAGTCAGAAGGAACTCTTATTCATGTTGAAGTCCAAAGAACACACACAATTTTTTTCAAACATCTGCAAACTTTACAGTACAAAATGTTCTTTACTGAGGGGCACGCAATGAGAATTCTGAACTTTAAACTAAAAATATGGAATGGACAGGCTCTCCCTTTGAAGCTCTGTATTAAGTTTGATGTTTAGCTTTAAAGAACAGGTACTTTCCTGACAATCTTCAGGAAAAAAATAAAATGCACTGTACTCTCTATACATTTTTTTTTTCTCCTTCTGGTAACATTATGTCTGTGGTCAACTACAAAGCCAAATACAAGGCCACAGATCTATTAAAGTTCTACGACCCACACAGCTTTTATAAAATACAGACAGCAAAAAAGTTGTTGTGTTATTCTATTCAGTCTAGCCCGGAAACAGTGCTGTGTGGTCACAGGCTGAGCAGAAGCTGTGTGTAGATTATGCTTAACAAACTTTAAAAATGGCAATAAGATAGTTTTTTTTTTTCTCTTTTGCCCAAGACTTCTATATTTATAAGTGTTACTGATGTCATCTATTGACTCAGTAATAACTATTAATATGATAAGAGTGAGCATGTACATGTGTATAAGACAGTTGAAAATAAAAATGAAGAGGGATTAATCATTAAGATTGTATATATGAGAAATACGGTTTAACTCCTTATGGTGTCGTAGAAATTAGGGAGAGGAAAAATTCAGATTATTCTGATTTGGTACACTGCTGCTAAACGTTAAATGTAATTTCTATACACATGCAGATACTAGCTTCATACCCTCTTGGTGTGGACCCTAAGGAGAAGAACTCTTACCTATGTTTATTTTCTAACAACTTAGGGAAAAGTTTGAAAAATAGTATTTACATTTTTGTAAAGTCAAAGTAAACTTGAAAAAAAAAAATGCAGGACGTATTTCATGAATCTGGGGCCCAAATTTCCTCATGGATACATAGTTAAGTTCTAAATTTTCACTTTCCTGATGGTTAAAATTTACAAACTTTTAAATGTGTTCTCTTGTGCCTTTCTCATGACTGACTTTTGAGGAGTAAAAGACGGAATGAGTCTTATTGCTAGTGGGTGGTTGAGCTCTTTTCTAGCATGTCAAAAACTCACTGAGGCGCTGGGGAGGGAGAGATAAAGAAGCCCGAGAATCTTCAGTGTATCAGGCAATCTGCATTGGTTTTATACCACTCTGAGTACCACACACTTACACTTGTCCATGCAAAGAAGCTGAAAATACATTGGTCTAGAAGAAAGAACTGGCATAAGCCACCACTGCTCTCCTCCATTTAATTCTCCCCTTCCACTCTGTCTAATCACACAGTCAAAGGAGTTCCAACCAGCCATGAAAGTAAAGAGAACTTAAGCTTCCAACGAGAATGACATCCAAGAGGCATAATGCAGCCCAAACACCTTCAATTCCCTGAAGAAGCACCAAGCGCTTATAACAACATCAACCTGGATCACTACATTTTCAAAAACAGATGTAAAGAAGCACAAATACTCAAAACAAACAAAGACAGAAATGAAGATGACCCTCTGGCACCCACTCAACTTCCAAGGTCACATGCTTCATTATTCCCAGCATTCCCCCATTTGCAGTCTTCAATGAAAGCATTTCTTAGATTTTGTCACTTACACACTTCCAAAAGCAGGAAAATGTTGGTAGGACTCCAGCTTAAAGTAAGGTGACTGACTGATTTCTGGCCTGAGGTCTCAGAGAGCGAGCTTTTTGTCAGCCAAATAGTAGGACATTTAGGAGAAGGTCATGATGGCAAAGACTCAGAGATGTAGGGGGCTATGAAGAGGGTGACACTCGGGTCACACCACATCCCTCCCCACTGTGTTCTTTCCTCCTACTGTCCTTGACACCGGCGTTCACGCTCACACCTTATATTGTGTGCACTTTTCTGCACCATGGGAGCCAGTATCCACAGAAGTGGCCCTGAGTCCATTCCAGTGGCCAATGGGGGCTTCCCTGTCCATCCACTTCCTTACCTCCCTCTTCACATGTAGTTTTGACTCCCAGCTCTGCCTTTATTTGGACATTTATCCAGAGATGGAGTTGTAACTAACTTTTTATGATATCATTTCTCTTCTCTGTTTTTTTTTCTTTTTTTTTTGCCTGTCTAAATTAGTTAATTTAATGCAATCCTGGTAAAAATACAATTGCTACTTTTCTAGGCAGATATACATTAAAATGCAATTTTAAAGCAAGGTTACATAGATAGTTTTTTAAAATATTAAAACTGACAATAAGTGGAGGGCATCTCATTCTATCAGAAATTAAACTAGACCATAAAATCCATATTTATCAAGATTTGGTGTTGGTGTAGGAATATAAACACCAATGGTTCAAGGCAGGGAATATAGAAATATACATAAGAAATATGGTGTAGCAGCTTATGAATGATATTTTACAATTGAAGAAACCATAGGTACTTGGTTTTTTAACACACAAGTTCTACAAGAAGTTTTGTTTATGTCTTTACCTCTTTCTTTGTATTTAAATATTTTAATATTTCTTTAAGATGACAAGTATTTAAAGATTGCCTTATGCCCACCACTTCCTAAATTCTATTCTCAAAGAATCCCAAACACATACTTCACCTCCTCCCCATATCTTTATTTAATAACACCTTTACTTCACCAGGTCCCCACCAAGCTCAGGTCACTGGGACTGTATTTATGCAGTCATCCCTCAAAGAAGACAGTAACCCTGCTGAGCTTCGTCTCTGATGCTTCCAAAATGCCCTCCTTCCCTATGCTGTCTAGACTTATTTAAAAAGCACCAAATAGTCCTTCTGTCTCCACCAGTCCTTCTCAGAAGGCCCATTGGTGCGTAAATTTCCCTCAAACACCACTTTAGACATGTCCATCCCATCTGTCCATTACCACAGCTTACCCATCTTGATCCCCAAGGACCTGTGCAAATCTTTTTTTCCCAGAAGCCAGCCCTAATTGTCTGATTCACTGAAGAAATAATAAAGGGATTACAGTTACCAAATTCCTGCTTATGCTTTTCAATGTACTATGAACAATGATGAAGTTATGTGTGGTGCGTTATATAGATGTTATATATTTTATTCGTCTTCACTATTTGTTATTATCCCATTATTGTAAATAGTTTAAAAAAATCACAGTTTGGGTCTAAGACTTTGCCTAAATTTCCAAAGTTCAAAAAATGCATGGTATTAGTTTTCATTGCAATTTATTTATGGCGTTATTATGAGAAGCAGTTTGTTCTCCATTAGCTCAACTATAAAAGGAGATGGGGAGAAGGGGGAGAGGGAGGGGGAGGGCGATTTTCCATACCGACACAGATTTCTCTTTTTCCAAAGCCAGCAGTTTTTGTTTGTTTTAACATGAAACAAACACATGGTTCGAGACTGACAAAGAGGAAAAGAATAGACGAGATATTTCTAAAATGTATCAGTTTGAGTTTCTATTGTGGTTTTTCAACAGCTTGTGGGCCAAGACTGAACGACCATGATTTCACAGAGAGGTAGAAAGGTTTCCACTCTGTGGAGGAGTTAAGGTCTGCTGGCTTCCTGCACTCAGGGAGAGGATTATTTGGAGTCATTGAGGGGTGTTAAGGGTTTTCCCTTTTATTAAACATCTCTATACTATCCACTCAAAGCATAATAGGAATGGGCATTATTGTTCAGATAGCTTTACTTGCAGTAAGATTTAATGGGGCAGGGATGTTGCAGGTAATTAGAACTTAATCTAAACCTACTGTCAATCACCAGTGCCCACAGATTAACAGATGGCTGGGTACAAGTTTATAAAGCAACCCAAACTTTCAGCTGCCCTTGTTCCCATTTGCTGCCTAATTTGTTTAAAAAAAAAATTCATTAAGAAAAATAGAAATACAATGCATCATGTAAACGGGGGCTTTTGACCAGCAGAATGCATACCCTAAGAACACAGAGGAAGAAGACACTCAAGAATGTAAGGCATAAGGCTGTGTGGAAGCCACTGTATCTATGTTGAATCTTTAGGTTTTATCTAACTTCAAAGTGGCGAGGCTCAGACCACAGCCCTCTTGGCCCTGATTATGATGCTCTTTGCTAAGAGTAGCTAATCCACTCTAGAGGAAGTGCTGCCAGTAAAGGGATAAAGAGTAATTAAGAGATGTGACTGCAGAATAATTAGAATTTCAAAGGGAGAGATAACAAGCCAAAATTCACATTTAGACCTCCTTGCTCATGTGGACAAGGCTGAAGAAAGGCTTAGAACGTACTAAAACTTCTTTAGTTTGCAATATATCTTTATTCCTTTCTTTCCCATTTCCACTTATGACACATCAGATATATTTTAGTTTTAATTAAAAAAATGATCTGCTGTCTCCATAGCTTTCTCCCTTCTAAAGTATATCTTTGTAGTTTATTCTCATCACAAAAGCAATACATTTTACTGGAATCAGAACACAGATATTAGGCTGACAATATTAAAATCACCTAAGTCCTAGATCTGAATGGTGGTGCACCTCCTTACATGCTATAAGTGATGTATGTGCAACCATGTGCACATACATTCTTTCCCTCCCTCCCCACTGTTCACCCCCACCCTTCCCAGTTAACATATGCTAGGGCTTGGGAGATGTACGTCTACACCAACCACCACCAACAGATGGCGATCGTGGTTGATATGTTATCTAAACACTGGTCATTTCAAGTTTAAGGTACTATTTGCAGTGTTCATGCTAGACTTGGAATATACTATGGGCATTATTAAAGCTGTACAAGCAATGAGAATGTTAAACAATAGTAAGAAGTAATGTGTGCTCACAATGTTAACAAAAAAGATACATGACATCCAAGAAAGCCAAATATTGCTCATGAATACAGGAGGATGGCTTATGTTTACTTTAAACTCAGGAGTGCTCCTTAAGAACAAAATGAGAGATGATATAACCATATAGATAACAGACAGCAAGAAGAACAGACAGCATGAAGTGAGAAAAAAAAACTAAGAAAAAAATAAAAACTTTGGAAGCTGACTACTTAATAAATTTATCTGGGGGGAGATTAAATACATTACTTTTTATTAATACAGTTTTTATTTTTATTGAGACAATTTAATCTTCACAACAACTGTTTTCTCATGAGTAGGTGGTATATGATGTCTACTTTGAACACGTGACAGGAGCAGAGTGAGTCTACTCAAGGTTACACAGCTAATAAGTAGCAAAGATACAGGGCAGGAAGTTTGCTTTGGAGTTTAAAGGCCACGTGTGTTGACAATTACAGAAACTTGGGTCACCAAGCACAGATAGGTTCAAAGCAATTCCACTTGGAGTCACATGCTTTAGATGGGGAAAGGGTAGACCATCATACTAATGTCATTAGGACAGAGACTGATGACATTCACAAAGAGGTCACAGTGGCTTAATCTTAGGATAAGATATCCAAAAAGTCTATCAGTGAGAAGAGGCAAATTAGTGTTAAAGTTTATAAGGAATGATTCATGGATCTATTTCATGAGAACAAATCTAGGGACTGTCAATCAAATCCATTCTTGTTTTTTTAGAATTGGCAGAAGAAAAAGAAAAAAAAAACAAAACAAAACAAAACAAAAAAACCCTTATATATAAACTTATTTCACTTGGGAGGTAGAAGTAGGCGGATCTCTGAGTTCAAAATCAGCCTCAATCCACAAAGTGAGTTGCGTGTTTGCCAGAGCTACACAGAGAAACCCTGTCTCAAGAAATAAAACAAAACTCCCAAACTTATCTTCACCCACAGACGTCCCATGTGCACACCTACAGCTGTATGTCAACCCCCCAACAATCATGACGTCACTCCTACCTCAACAGGCACACATATGATGCTGATGAGAGTCTCTAGCTTTCCTTTCTGTGGCTTTGCTTTGTCAAGGGCCTCTCAGGAAAAGGGGATTTCCTAAAATTTGCTTTAGCCCATCGAACTGTGTGCTTATGCACGGGAAGGAAAACAGTACAAACGCCATCGTTTAACAGAGAAATTTGCTAGTGAGTAAGGCCAAAGGCAAAACAGGAGTGATTTGCCCATGCTGTTCTGAATCCCCACTCCCTTAAATAATGTAATTGGTAACGTTTTCTCTATTTAGTAAAGGGTGGAGTAGACTTTGAAGATGAGATACAAGATGTAAAAATTTCTAATTAGGCATTCAAGTTCAAATAGATTTTCTAAGATTTTATGTTTCACGCTGACAATTTTCATGGTTTCCAGAAAGCTGGTCTAGGACATGAAAATATTAAGCATATATATAAAGACATTTCAGTGGTTTGAGCCCAAGTCAGATGACTACCCAATCTGCCTGTGTTCTATGGCTGCGAAGGGTGGTATGCACAACAGCACAGGGTCTTACATATCTGGAGACAAAGCCAGAGTTTTCAGAAGGAAAATACTTGGCAAGAAAGGCAACTGCAGACCCAAAGGTCAAGTACAGTTGAAGCCCTGGTGTGGAAAGCCAGTGGATCACAGGAAAGACTAGCACAGCTCCAGAGATCAAATCAAGAACGCAACTCACCGATATTCATAGCATGCTCCAGTGTGACCTTCACCACAGAAGACCTATGAAAAATGTATAAGATGTCTGATAGGCTATGAAGGGGACAATCCTTTGAGGGATGTGAGGAATTTTCAGTACAAAACCACCTTAGTACTGAAATAAAAATACAAGGTCTTGTCTGCAGAATTCTAAACAAAGAAGGCATAAATACAGAAGGACTGGCAGGCTGAGCAAGAGCCTTTGGGAGCACGGAAATCCAGGCACGCTAGGAAGGACCATGAACACAGGGTATGTTTCATGCAAACCTGTCTGAGGACAACAGAGAACAGGGTGGGAAGGTCCTGGAGTGGCGTTCCCTTCCAGAGAAAGGAAACAGATCTTGGCTGAAGATTTTTCAACTGTAAAATTAAATGGCCAAAGCAAGATTTTTAGCAAGATTCATGGAAAACTTTATGCTCAACATTAGCAAAGAAAGCCATGTCTTTTATTTCACTTGCTTGTATGCTTAAAAAGTGGTATGAATGACTGATGAGAGCTGGGGGTTTCCAGAGGCCAGCAGAGATTTAAGACAAATGGCTTCTCTGGAGGAGCCTTAAATGCTCAATTAAACTTCTGAGAAAACCAGTCCCAGGTGTCTGCTACGGAGAGCCAGGGGCTTGTTGTGAATTCAAAAGACAGAGAAAGGAGACTCTCAAGTTCAAGTTTCTAAACTGGAGAGGTCAGTGATTTCAGTCCAGAGCCTGCAGGCTGGGATATGCTGCAGAGCTCAGCTCATCCTCACGTGGTCTCAGGGGCAGCTAGCCCAGCTGACAGGGAGTTCACAGAGATTCTGGGACAAAGTGCCACACTGCACTCCTTCTTAAAGAGGAAACATATACCTATACACTTGTTTTTCTCAACACTAAAAGGTTAACAAATTCTTCATATTAAAATAAAATCATTTTCCTCCAGATTTTGGAATAAACTTCTTACTAAACTCAAAACCATTCTCATCAACTTTCCTACATGAAACCAGGACTGTTCATTCCATATTTAGCTAGAAACAAAAAGTGCACAGAAAACAAACATTAAATTATCTCGCTAAAAAGACAGTAAAGATACCCACAAGCAAGGGGAATATTCTGTCAAAAATGTACAGTTTCTCTTCTAAATAAAAACATTATAGAGACTTGGATTTATGATTACAGTTTGGAACTGATTCTGACATATTGCTAAGAAAGCAAGGTCAAGCCGCACTCTATTTTCTAAGATTTTATGTGCATAAGAGTGCACAGTGCACCTATGTTCATTGACATTCTAGCACTATTTTCAGATGTCACTATACTGAAGCTCTTTACAGTCACGATGCTTGGACTCAAATTACTGTCCCCAAACACTACAGTAGAGAGAAATAATATATGCTGGAAATAGAACCAAGGATGTTTTCGTGTATGTCATGCCATTGATCGCAAAGTCTCATACACTAATACACAAGCCATAAAGCTAAGACAACTTGACTAGAGAAAAAAGTCTTTTATCTCTGGATTAATGATGCCATCATGATTACTTTTTAAACTGTTTTCCCCTTCCACTAAAATCTACAGTGTATTTCTTCTGCTGCGATGATGCACTCACTTCATATAGTAATTTACCATAAGGAAAATTTGGTTATCTCAGACACAGAAGGTGGCGTTAAAGTTATGAAGATATGGCCTCAAGTTCTCGTACAGCAAAGGATCAATTCTGGGACAGTCTTGGGATCCTCATCTATAAAACAGACAGCAATACCTACCTCACAGAAGACAGTACAGTTTGGTCCCTAATGGCTTTTTCCTCCAACCTCTCCCTATGTAAGAATACCAATGACAACAACCTGGAATACTTTCTTGTCAAAATATTAATGGTACCCTACATTGTAAAATATTGAGGAAGAACAGACCCACTATTTTTTGTCACTTTTAACAGTTTTCTTTGCAGATCACATATAAATACTCAATATGTACTGTCTGAATATATAAAGCATAAATAGGCAATGTAATTTTTTTCCAAATGAAAGTGTTTAGTGGGAGAAGAAAAAGTGTATGTGGGGAATACAGAACCACTATACATTGTCTTGGAAAACAGATATGCGTGGAATTTTATCCTAATTTAACTAGTAGAATCATAGGAAGGAAAGAAATTTAGGAGTTTAACATGAAACCAAAAGCTAGTAACAAAAGGGAAATTACACAGTTGGGATATGGGAGAAGTCCAGACAATCCCTTTTAAATAGCTCTAATATGACATACTTAAAAATAAGGCAAAATAGAAAATCTTAGACACATATACCTATGTGCGTGTGCACACACACACACACACACACACACACACACAGAATTTGTGGAAACTGAATGTATATAACTCCAGCACTGAAAGCCATAAATGACTACTTCGTTCAAAGCAGGGCAGAATGACAGAGGGCTGAAGCAACCATGTTTTCTGAAACACTTAGAACAGAATGCAAAATTATCTCAATGTAATTGATTCTGTCACAAGCCAACAGCATAGGAGTCAAACTGGACATTTCTTGGACTAAAGTTAGCTGTGATACAAAATATAGCATCAGTATATTAATTACCAAGTACACCTCATCCTTTTGGATGATGGCAATGCTCTGCCGGCCCACAGTCCAGGGAAGTCAGGTTGAGAAGAGACTGGTGAGGGAAACAGTATTTATCACCCTCATTTCACTTCTTACAAATTTGGGGATATGGTATAAATGCATCACAGTGAAGAGCATACTTGGTCTACATGACTAAGGGAACACCAGCCGGCAGCTTGACATCTTTAAATTTACTTAGCTCAAAAGGTCACTTGTGACAATAGTTGTGGCTCCAAGAGCAGAGCTGAGGGGAAGGATAAATAAGGCTCCTGTATTGATTACCTGCAGGTCTGTCCCTGAACCACACTGTCCTTAGATACTGCAGATAAAGATGTGCAAGCATTTCAAAGGCACAGGAGTAGAGACACAAGGGCTCAGAGCCTCATACCGTAAGAAAGGCAGACAGAAATTATCTTTGTATGAAGATGCAGCTGAAGCCAAGCAAATGCTCTAAAATTACTTTGCTGCCACATCCAAAATGAAGGTGCTATGCTCACTCACTGTAACTCAGAGTCACTGCATTTTTCTGGTAGGTGTTTTGGTTGTATGTGGCAAGGTAGAGGAATGTGAATAGCAATGATTTTGGTACATGCTTATCTACTTACTGTATGACCCAGTCAGTAAGAATTTCCCCAGTCTTGGTTGTTTTGCAAAATCTTGTGCAACAGGACAGGTAATCACAGATTGCAAAATGCTAGATTCTTTGAAAGAACCAAAACCTCCTGAGATGCTAGAAATGATGTTAGAAAAGTGAAAACGGACTGAAAGCCAAGCTCTGGAACAGCCTTGGGAGAGAAAAACTAGAGACTTGGGGGAAAAAAAATCAAGCACCAATGTGTGTTCTTCCAAATGGAAACACTCCCTCATGCAGGGAGGAGGCAGCCTTAGATTCAAAGCTAAGGAAACTCAGGGCATTCACAAGGCAATCCCCCAAATCTGTGCAGGCAGGAAGCACTGTGGGAAAATGAGAAGCCACCCTAGTGGAGCTGCCAGTAAATTGTTCAAAAGCCCGAGATGCACCCAAACTGGGGTGGGATTTTTGATGGGGCTCCCATAAGTGACTTAGGTATAGCCAATGGTTCCTTGGAGTATCATTTGCTCCCTCTCTTGGGTAGACAGACATTTGTTCCTGTCTTCCTGGAAAACTCATACAACCCAGTCACATGCATTAGATGTTGGATCTATTTGGGAAGAAGTGACAAAAGGGGGCTGCTTTATTTGCACTAAATAAGAAAAAATTATTTATTCCTGAGTCACATGATGAGATCAGGAAGAATGAAATCTGGTTTGGGTAAGTGGCTAACTAGTGTTGAGTTAACATTGAACATGGCCTCTAGTGACGTCCCATAAGGCTCAGTCCTCAGTCAGCATGTTAAAAAACAAAAAAACCAAAAAAACTACTATGACCTACATTCAGCGATTGCTGGCATACTCTCAGATATATAAATGAACCAGAGCTAGATGGGACAGGGAAGATGTCAGATTACTCCAAAATCTCTTTTACAAACTAAAATTAATACTTTACTAATGCTGACACAGTAACCCTTAATAGAGAAAAATAATTTATCCCCCAGTTCTGAAGTGGTGAAAATCGACCGACAGAGGCTTGGCTCATGCACATAAACAACCCTGGGTTTTCAGTAGGGATATGTCACATTCTCTAAATAGCTTCAATTTAGGTTGCATGGATTCTGATTATAAAAGTAAATTATGTTCTTGGCCCTCTTGCTCACTGTTCCTGAGCACAGTTACTGAATGATGTTACCACCAAAAGCTACGTTCAAGTCCTAAGCCCTCTGCAAGTCATCTTTTAAAACAGGGTCCTCTTTGCAGATGTAATCAAGTAAGACATGCCCCCCTCCCAGAGGACTGTAGTCCAGTATGATTGGGACCCTTTTAAGAGAAAAACTTGCATAAAAACGCAGAGGGGGGGGTCCAAGTGATGCAGACCGCAGAGGATGGGATGCTCTAGGCAGGGGTACTAAGAACTTAGTATATACAATATCATCATGTGCCACAGCTAGGAAAAGACAAGGGAGGCTTCTCCTGGGCATGGTCCTCCTGACACATCAAATGTGGATTTCCATCTTCCAGAACTGGGGATAATGGACATTTGTTGTTTTAATCAGCCCAATTTGTGGTACCTGGCTATGGCAGCTGAACAGAAAAATATAGCTCTAGCCTAATTGTGTATTTCTTTATAGGTCTTTGAACCTTCTCTGTTCAATCTTCATTTTCTGCTCCGTAACACAATACCTCAAGTGGTAAATGCACTGTCATTAATGCAGAACTCAACAGCACTTCCTGGCAGCAAGCCTTCCTGACCTTTGCAGGACCAGCTAGTTGCTGCCTCTGCTGTGCCCATTGAGAGCCCACCAATACAGTACCCTGGAGCAGCATCTTTAACCCCACCACACTCTCTGTGTGGGTCTGTCCTAACTAGGCTTGCATCCTTGGATGATTTGTTTACATCTTTGAACATGGGGGCCTCAGCATGGTGCCTGATGAATAACAAACATTCAATATTCAGGAGAAAAGAGCAGAGAAACAGTACCACAATCTCTTCTTCCTGTCTGAAGATAATCATTTTGACTCTCTCATGAACTTGGTTGTGGTATGAATGTGAAATGTCACCCATAGGCTTTGTGTTTGAAGGCTTGGACCCCAGTTGGTGGTGCTGTTATGTGACTTGGAAGAACCTTCAGGAAGCAAAGCCCCTCTGGAGGAAGTGAGTCACTAGGGTGAGCCTTGAGTTTTATAGTCTGGCCTTATGTCACATCTACTCAGCTTCCTGATCTAGGCAGCTGTGAGCAAGCAACCTCATGCTCCTATCAACACAGTTGAGAGCTGCTCCCAAGCCTCCCCTTCGTGCTGACCTGTATTCTCACAGGGTGAGCCACAGCAACAAGAAAGGTAATATATAGTAAAGCATCATGTACGAAGGTCTGGAGCCTTCTCCTAGAGCAAGCCACAGACGGGAGGTCTCATAAATACTCACCTGAGAGAGGAGACCATTAGGAGGCCATTTTCTATGGGAAACAGTGGGTAGTGTGCTGGTGGAGATCCTAGGGTGAGCCAGCAGACTGCCTGGGGGTGGAGTGGTACACAGAGCAATTCTTTACAACTGACCTAAGAGAGGTTACATGGTTACTGGAGGGCACCGGTGGTAACCTGAAAAAGTAAGTGCAAAAAAGTTTCCCCCAAACTAAATTTATTCTGTGATTCTGATCTTTCTTGAAGGTTCTCATAGACCCCAGTTTGTCCTTTTCTAACAGTACATAAAACTTTAACTCTACCCGAGGCTATTTTTTGTCTACCTTACTAACAGATAAAATTTAAAAAAAAATCTAGAAATATTCTATGTTGGATAGAAGGAGTTGAATGTTCCTGCTTTTGAGACCGGACCTAGACAGGATTAATGTCAGTAACAGCAAGGGTCACCATATAGATGGCTGAGTGAAAAAGACAAGATGAAAACCCTTTAAAAACCACACTTGATAGGATTTACTTTGTGTAAATTTTACCTTTAAATCAAAACAACAACAACAACAACAAAAGCTCAATAAAATTCTGTAAAATTGACTATAAACTGAGCAGGCCACAATGTAAGAATTCACCCCTGGAAATCCAGACAGCAGTAGAAGCTTGCTATGCTCCTGACCCTCCAGACCAGGCTGCAGTGGGCACCATCAGCAATAGTGTCTCCCTGCACTTCCTGTCAGCACCCTACTGAGGCTGCAGGGTAGCAGCTCCTCAGCTTCCTGTTTCCTTAGCTGCTTTGTTTAACCTTGCTTAAAAAAGGTAAAGGACACAGCAGGAAAAGTGTCCCAGTGGGTAGCACACTAGCCTGCATCCTAACAAAATGAGAACCCACAGAAGGGCGAAAGGAAAGAGCTGAGCTGCCCCCACAAAGTTGTCTTCTGACATGTGGTATGGCATGAGAGTGCTAGCGTGCTCTCTCTCTCTCTCTCTCTCTCTCTCTCAGTAATAAAAACTACAATTAAAGAAAATTTAAACGAAAGAAAAACGTGTCCCGAACATGAGGGAGGTGTTTCAGGGGTCTTAGAAGGCTCCTTAGGCCCTGGATAAATGACTACTTTCCAAAAGGGACCTAAAATACCAGCGCTATGAGAAAATCTGAGTGTATGACATCTGTGAATGCAGTCGGGAGTGTCGCCACAGAATAGCTATATACAAATACACGGTATGTACAAACATACATGGGAACAGTTTTGTTAGGTATAAAGTACTTTGTCTTTTGAAGTTTCAGTGTACCATCTCTGGTGGGGAACAGCTACAATACAGCTCAGATGGAGTTGAATATATTGTTTGTAGACCCAACCCAAGGTGTTGCTGGATAAAGATGTAACTGGAAGGCAAATACGGTATACTTTATACATATATTGGCATAATATGTATACCATCTATATCATATTCCATACATAAATGTGGTATACTTTACACACACACATTGATTGGTATATATGTATACCATATTTATGGTATGTTATACATAAATATGTATACTTTATACATATATTGCCATATATTTATACATCTATATCATATGCCATACATATGGTACATTTTATACATATATTGGCATATATGTATACCGTCTATATTGTATGCCATACATAAATTGGGTATATTTTATACATATATTGTATATTATATACAAATACAGGTAGTGTGTACACACGCATGCTTGTGTGGAGGGTAAGTGTGCAGTGGAGAACAGAGGCCAACCTCAGGTGTCATTTTCAGGGACATCATCTATGTCCTCTGACACAAGGTTTCTCACTGACTTTGAATGCACCAATTAGGCTAGCCTATCTGGTGAGCTCCAGGGCTTCTTCTTTCTCTACCTCCCCGGGGCTGGATTACAAGAGTATATACTGCTACACCCTTGCATTTTCACATGTTCTAGGGATCAAATCCAGTTCCTAAGGCAATCACTTCATCCATTTAACTATTTCCCTAGCACCCCAGAGCCATTTCCCTAGCCCAAAGGTGGGCTTTCTTTCAGCTTGAATTAAAAAGCAATTATCTTCTGCTCTTTTGAAAAAAATACAAATTACATGTTAATATCCATGCTGATCCTGATGCCACAACCCATTCTCATATAATGAATATGGTGTCTGTCTTAGAATTGGGAGAGAATACAAGGTAGTCCTAAACTAAAGTCAGGTACTTTCCTAAGAGTTCAACTGTAGGAGCTCAGTTTATCAAAATACTGTTTTCTTTTATCTAAGCAGGCCCACCAGGCTAGCCTGGGGCCTCCACCAGGCCTGGCCAAACCACATTCAAAAGGAAACCCTTAGCATCCAGGCCTACACTGGACTGGGGCTCATTAATCACCCCAAATCCTAGGTGTTTCTTCTCAAAAACAAGGCAGTAGAGAATGGCCTTAAGCTGTAGAGCAGTGCCTAGGCCTGAATCCCAACCCTCCCCAAACCCTGAATTTCATTACAGAGGCAGCAGGACAGAACTAAGAGGCGCAGGGAGTGACAAGAACAGGTACTTTCTTGAAAGAGCAAATTTTCTTCCAGTCAAGAGACCCTCAACCACAGAACTGAAAACAATCTTGACAGGAATCCCTAAGGCAGTGAGAGTCTTTCTAAAACCAACAAGTACTTCAGAGAGATGAAGCCACAGAACGTTCCCACCTGAACACCAGATAGACCAGAGGTACAGGCTGATTCCACTGAAAGACGTCAAATCTAGAACCATGGTCATTCATCTGATGATGACTAGTTTGAGAACTCATTTTTAGGAATATTCATGTTTTTTAATAAGGACGTACTATTTTACTACCCATAGAGCATTCATTTACATTACCTAGAAAAATACATTTCTCTTATAAAATATTCTATAAGAAGATTTTTGTTATGTATTTAGGACCACAACAAAACATCAAGTAGTCGGATGGACAAGGAGGGATTTGTAATTGTGCTAAGTTTATAATGAATGTGTGGGCATTTAGAGTAAGAGTCAGGAAGAGCCTAGACCGAGTGTGAGACAGCTGTGATAGTCAACTCTAGGAGGATTTACACGCGGAATCTTGTCTGGACCTTTGGCAGCTAGCAAAACAGGTACTGGTGCTAGTGCTGTGTTCCAAAGGAAGCAAAGTAATGCCCAGGGAAACATACCAATGCACGGAATCTTTCCACTTCCCTGCAGCGGAAACAAGTCAGGCAGAGAAATCACATCATTTTTTAAGTCCTCTACAGAAGGAATGGCCTTGTGTCTGGCTGGCTTCTCCTGGAGTTTACTTAGCAGTCCAACCTGAGTGACAATGTGTGTTAAGGAAACAGCTAAAACAGAACAGGCTATAACCAGGATTCAGCTGCGACTTGGGCCACGAAAGCACCTGCCAAGGAAATCATGCAGCACAACTCTCTCCTTGAGGAAGAAAGATGGTTAACATCAGTTCTTTAGTTACACCGTTTCAAGGTATGGAAGTTGAAATTTATACAAAAACAAGTAGAAACATGAAGAGATTATGAGGGAAACCACCTCAATAGTAGACTTTGAGTAAAACACCGAATACTACATAAGATATACCTAAGATTTATATTGAAATGGTGGGAAAAGAACACTTGTATTCACCTCAGAAAAGGAGGTTAACAGCCTTTAGCTCACCATGGAGCAAGAAGCAAACAGTAAGGATTAACAAGTACACCACCCAGTCTCTACAACAGAAAGAAACTAGTCTTCCATATGACATGTGCATATAAGTGCAGCAGAGAGAGACCATTACTCTTGGTTACACAGTTATCTGACTGACTTATCTATTGCTTGAAGAGGCAAAAAAGAGAATGTGTAAGAATTTTTGGGGAGTAATTATTTCCCTAAATGTAGTTTATTATGAAAGTAACCAACCATCTCCTGAGAATGCAAATGTGTGGTAATTCCAGCTCCATCAAATTCTACTCAGGAGAAGAGAGTCAGAAGAACAAGGTCTTGGAGTGTTCCAGCTGTCCACTAGCCAAGCTGCTGCTGCTGTCACCGTGACACAGCCAACCCAGAGACGACAATTAAAGGACAAGTTCCAAGGTGATGTTCAAATGCCTGTGAGAAAAACACAGGGATGCTGGAGACTCAAGCATCCATCCATTTATAGGCCTAAGTGCTCACAAGGAGAGCTAATGTGTGCTTAGAGTTTCTGTTCATCCGTTCTTCTCAACTTTGGAAAGCACAGGGCAGTTTTTTTGGAAACTCTTGGTTAATTGGATGTGCAATGCTGATGTAACTATATCCCAAGTAGCCACACCAATTAAAAACTTCCCAGTTGAGAGGACTCTTTCCCTCAGGATTATCATTATGTACTTCTAAAACTAACTGTGATGCAGCTTCTAGGTCATATCTATGGATTAGTTCCCACAAGATTCACCCTGCTAGGATTCTATGAATTTTAAGTTATTATTTCTTATGTCTTTGTGGCTGAGAAAGAGGACAAGCCATTCATTAGAAGTATAACTTGGAATAATTACTGAGTCTGTTGAATTTCTGCAATAACAACAAGTGAATTTACCCTCTATCCAATCGGGTAAATCCCAACTACAGACTTCTGTTATTTTACACTGAGCAGCTCCTATCACAGTATAAAATTTAGACGAATTTTCTTTTCAAATGGAGACACTTGGGTTAAGGAAACTTAAAACATCCAAATCTGCACAGATAACAGCAGCCAGCACCCACATGTGGCTCTTTAGTGTGGGGATGTGGCTGGTCATACTATACAGCCAACTGGCAAAGATGTATTAACTACCCAAACAAAACAAAACAAGTTTTTAGGCATTAACTACCAAAAAAAGTCTTTAGGCAGGAAATAATGGCAAAATGGCAAAATGGCCATGTATTTCTACCAGAAGCCATTGAGAAAGACTTTGCCAACATACAGTTAAAAAGCTTTACATCATATTACTTAAGAAAACCATTGCAAATCTGCCTAAGTGACTGCTGCAAACATTGTATGGAAAAGTCAAAAAGGAGCTAACTACTGAGTAAAACCACAGAATAGCCTGTGAATGGGCAGAACATTTCCCTGGTGACACTGCATGTCCCTGTTTCAGTGAGGGGACAACCAGCACTAAGAAACAAACAAAAAAATCAACTAAGCAGACAACAAATCCCAAAACCTCTCCAGATTCAGTGATACATTGTGATGAAACCATACATACCCCTCCCACAGTCCTAGGTCACTGCTCTCCACAAAAACAGAACCACAATGCAACCATCTATGTAATTTAAAATTTCCCAGTAGCCACATTTAAAATAAAAAGACATATAAATTAATTTTAATAATTGTTTCCTTAACCCAATATCCCCCAAATACTCTCATTTCAACTTATAATGACTATAAAATAGCAATGAGTAGGATAATATTTCCCACAAGCACTTGAGATCTGGTGTGTGTCTTACCAAAGCATCTCTGTTTGGACCAGCTACATCCCCACACTAAAGAGCCACATGTGGGTGCTGGCTGCTGTTATCTGTGTAGATATGGATGTTTTATGGGCTAGTGCCTCTTTCCTGATTTGACATTTTCTTTACTATGGCAGATAGTAGCTTGGCACCATTTCAATCACAGTGTAAATGACTCTACTGCTATCTTATGTTTATGGCACTTGCTTTAAAGTAGGCATAAATCAATAACATAATTTGACTTCTTGGCGTGTTTGCTTTTAATGCTGGGTATAAGGGGGATAATCACACACCTTCTGGGACTGATCTTTGGGATTATCTGAACAGCAGTGTCTGCCTGAAAAGTCCTAGCTTTGTTCCTTCCAGCTTACTGGGTAAGGTTCTAGATTTACTCTCACCATTTAGGCTACACCTTGTGAACAGTCAAGCACTCCCTAGTTCATTCTTGGTAATCCCCAATCCCTGAGGTTCAGCCACATGCTAAACATTCACAACTTTTCTATATAATCTTTGCAGCAATCACTTTGTGCATGAATAGCATATATAGTGCTAGATCCCACATCAGAATGGTACATTTTTACCCAAGCCCACATTTGTGGGCTATGGGATGTCTCAGTAGACAGAGATGCCTGCCTGTCCCCAAACCTGATGACCCAAGTTTAATTTCTGGGTCTCATTTGGAGAAGAAAGAGTGCTGACTGCCATGCGCTGTCTTGTCTGTGAGCCTGCCATCTCTCCTCTTCTCTCCTCCTCTCCTCTAGCCTTTCCTTTCCTCTCCTCTCCCATTCCCTCTCTTCCCTTCCTCTCTCCCTCCCCACTCTGATTTTTTTTTTTTTATCTAAAAGATTTAGGACAAAAGAGACTAAAATATTGGGAAAGCAACCATATTGACTATCTAAAAGTAGTAATAATTTAAAAAAACCTGAGTGAGTCTGAAGCTAGCTGGCCTTGCAGATCTGGGATTTCTATATGTCACTACTTTTACATATAATCCCCATAACACTAGAGCAGCAACTTGGGCACCCAGTGGCCCTTAAATCATCTTTCTTGCAAATCAGAAAAGGGCATCTCATAGGAGAGGTGCCAAAATCTCAGACATCCTTGATGAAGGAGGCTAAGCGAGACTAAGCCTCATGACTCAGGAAAGCTGTCTTTATAGGTGCCAGCTTCCTCAGCTGGACACAGGGTCCCAGGAGCAATGACGCATCTAGCACCTAGCAACAGGCAGGGTTAAGAGCCATGGAGATGGCAGTCAGTCTGTAAATGATGAGTAATCTTCAAATAACTCAATATCTAGGACTAGCTGGTAGTCTTTATTATAAATATATCATAAAAGGATTTTTAATAAATATTTATAAAGTACATAAAAATGATTCTAAGAGAGACCATGGGAGGAGACAACTGGGAGGGGTGTGGCTTGTGGGTCATGCAATTTTAAATTCTTCTGTTATTATATAGACCATAACAAAACATGGAAAATAGAATGGGGCACTCAACTTTATATATGCTTGATACTAAAAAGCTACATTATAATCAATAATCTACCTAAATATAGTCTAAATGAAAATGTACATCAAACAAATCTGGTATTTCTGCATATCAGAATAACAAGAGTCCCACCCCATCCATCGACCCACCAACCCACTTACTCCCCATTTCTTCTCAAATATATTTTAACCTCACTTGGAATAGGAACGATATCATATATATTTTAAAAAGTTCATCTACTATCTATCACAATGCCCTTTAAATAACAGGTGCTTAATAAATGGCAGTTAAATTGATTTTTCTCTTAACTTAAAAAATTAAGCTGGGAAGGAAAGCCATGGTCTAAGAAATAGAAGGGTGAGAATACAAAAAAAAACCTGGTGAGCACTCACTGTGAGAAGAGGGGAGGGAGGAAAACAGCCTTTGTTACCTTCCCTATTCACCCTGGCTGGGCACGGTCCAGGAACATTACACCTGTCATAGCAATTAATCTTCCTGGTGGGCACTAGGTTCCCCATCTTATCAACAAAGAGCACAAAAATCAGCACGCCCAGCCAGCTTCAATGACTGCACAGACAGCTCAGATTTGCCCAGGCTGTACCAGCAGATCACACCCCTTTGATCTCATCCTAGACAGACAAAGGTCCAAGAAGCAGCCCAGATGCTGGTTTCTACAGGTGGTATGCTTGTCCAGGTAGGTGGTCACAGCCCCCTGATCTCCATGACCTGTAACCCATCTCTTTTCTTACAGTCTCCATAGGAATTCTAAATTGAGGACCAAGTTATTTTAATACTGTTCGGTAAAAATTTTCAGGAAAATATAAATACTTCAAACTCTAATTCTTTTGAAGTTTTGATAACAAGAATTTAGATGTTGATTTTTCTTGTGTTTCTGACGTAGCTGGAAACAAACATGTCAAAGTTATGTTGATACGTTAAAGCTACTTTGGGTGAATTACAAGTTCTGGGAATGGCATTTATGAATTAGTTTTTGCTACAATTCCAGGATCTGAGACACAATAGTGTATTTATTACACCCTGTAGGGTGTCTTTTCAGAAAAGTTCTCACTGAAGGATCCAAGTCAGCAAAATAAATATATGTAGAAGCCCAGTGTCCACATATTTTAAATACATGCAATTTTTAAATAGTGCCTTGGCATTCACAAATGTACAATAACCTAATTGCTAATTGTGAATGAAGCAAATTATAATAAGGAATAGTTATTGAAAGCCAGCCGAGTTTTTATTTTATTGGATTTTACTATTACAGAAAATATATTTTAAAGATAAACACACACACGCATATTAATGACGTTTGGATCATCATCATCAGTACTCAGGGAACATACACAATATTCAAAATGCTAAGAAGTATTGTCTGACCTCCCTTTAGAAATCCCTCAGGTCTAGATTCTGATGTGTCAGTCATTCTTACTCAGAGATATGAATAAATATTCAGGGGAAAAATATGGTTCACCGTCTTACACAGCTTTAAATGAATCAGTTTCTGGTGACTAAATACACACATTTTAAGTATCAACCAAAAAGAAAGAGGCTGGTTCATTAGTAAGAGGATTTTTTAAAAATTTCTCAGCCTCCTGTTTATCTTTTTCTAATTTCTCATGCACATATACTGTTTTTGAGATAAACTAAAGAACATATAATTTCCTTTGCTATAATTTATTACTAGCAATCAATACTATTCAAAGAATACTGGTCAAAATATTTCAAAACAGTGAGACAATCATTTGGATACACGCCTGCTTCTGTACAAGCCCACTGGCAGCTTTTACAAGGGCCATCACTGAGCTCATGTTCTCATGGTAAATATGAGATAACATATCAGGGGGAAGAATGTATCAAGGCACATACCCAGGAGGCCCAAATCTGTGGTCTCAGTTCTTCAATCTTTTGAGAAAGATTTAGACATTTAAGATAAATTTTTAAAGCAGCAATGAAGTTACTCAGCATTCATGCAACCTCAATTAGCCCTTTAGAAACAAGTTACTTGGCTGGAAAGATAGCTTAGCGGTTGGGAGCACTGACGGTTCTTTCGGAGGATCTGAGTTCGATTCCCAGCATCCACATGGCAGCTGACAACTGTCTGTAATTCCAAGATCTGATACCCTTGTACAGATATACATGCAGGCAAAACACCAATTCACATAAATCAAAATAAATAATTATTTAGAGAAGAAAGAAAAGAAAGAAACAAGTTACTGTCTTTTAATCTCATAGGCAATTTTGTTAGATTCTAAAATCCAGCACAGAGAACAAGAAATGAGACTTATTTGTCAATGCTAGACAGATCAGTGCCTTGGGCAATGACTCATATGCTTATGGATCTTACCTCTGGGAGAGTTTGAGTTCCTTAAGTATCATTGGAGAGCAGCTACATGAAGTCTCTTAGTTGAAAATGTTTGAAAACACATGACTAGGTTAGACGTAAAAATCTCAGCTTGGACACTGCCTTACAATGACTGATCCACACAAATATTTATTGTGAGACACCAAGTAAAAGAGAACTTAAACATGAGATAAAAATTCTAACATTTTGGTGTAGCTTGCTGGTTCAGTTTGACAGAGAGCAGATGGAGTATAGCTCAAATGCCTGTTTGTCCCTCCTTAGGGCACACTCCTTTCTAGATGTCCCTATGACCCAGGAAAATGTCCTCAGTTGACACCCAATTAGCACGTCTCTTTCTGTGGCAGTGTAAAGGGATTTATTCTTCCTCCCTCCAATTCTGCTTTCTTTGTTGAATCTTAACTCCCCACCTCACAGAGCAAACAGGGTTTCCTTGATCCTTTAAGTGTGTCAAGAGGGGCTTCATGCCTTTGCAGTTGATCCTCAGAATCTGCTTCTCTTTGGAGACTGGGCTGGGCCTGGACACCTTCCCAGGCTGCAGAAACAGTAAATGTCCAGTAAAGAAGAAGTGGATGAAGGGCGGAGACTAGGCAGAAGCATTTATCTCAGCTTCATTTGTAATGATTAAAAAAAAAAAAACCCCATTGAAAACACCTGAGTATGCAGAAATCATTAATAAGTGCTCACTCAAAATTACTATTGGTTCCTGAGGGTTTTTAATAGCATGAAAAAAGTCTGACTATACTATTCAGTAAAAAACAAGTGTTCAACCGAGTTCTATTCTTATAAAGTCACTATTCATCCAT
Organism: Sigmodon hispidus; assembly: GCA_004025045.1. NCBI lineage: Eukaryota > Metazoa > Chordata > Mammalia > Rodentia > Cricetidae > Sigmodon > Sigmodon hispidus. The sequence goes on along the minus strand of PVIH01000166.1, from coordinate 208,782 downwards.
CTGCTTATACATGACATGCCTCACTCTGTAGCCCACACTGGTCTTCAACTCTTATTAGCTCTTTAAGTGTAGGAATAGCAGGTATACGCCTAAGTACACCCACCTACTCACACATACAAATACACTCCCCTGACCGCAAGAAAACTAGTGACTTTACAACTTTCTAAGAGCAAGTTTATGATCTAAAATAAAAGAGAACATTTTACAAAAAGGAAGAAACAGCATGTGAAATGAGACCAAACTGAGTATGTACTTAGCCAATGGAATAAAGATCACGACTTTAGGTGTGACATCCTATTAAATGGTCACTGAGGTTCATTTAACAGCATTAGTCACTCTTCTAAGACACAAGTTTTCATTTCTAAGCTATAAAAGAACCTATGTATGTACTAACATTCTTATAAATATTCCAGTTTTCTGAAAACTTAACTTGGAATTGGAAGTTTTGCCTTTTCATGAAGCAGTAAACATATTCATTTCTTTAGTTTGGAGCCCACCATGAATACTTCCTTAGGGACCAAACCACAATGGCAGACCCCACCAGGAAGAAGGCCATCGACAGTTGGGTTAAAGATGCTCATTTCAAATTATCCAAAGAGGGGCTAAAGCTGTGTTCAAGAATTCTAGTGAACATCCCTAAAGTAAAAATCAGTGTGTCCATCAAAGGCCCTGCTAAAACAGTTGCTCTACATTTCCAAAATTCTCTGAATATCATTGCAGAAGAAGGAAAGGTTGACTTTCCACTGTAAGGGAAACTGGCTTTGTAAGCATGGGATCACACTTTGCAGTCTCTCCATGGACAATGATAGCCACGGCTTTGTCTTAAGTCTGCATCTGGAGCCTGAACCAGAGCAGTGGTCCTCAAGTTCTATTATTAAGTCCACTGTATTACTGATTCTAATTAAGAACAGTGTTACTGGCTCACACAGAGTTACTAATGTACATCACTGCTATTATGGGATGCTCTGACCTCTGCTCTGAGTCACCTGGAATAAAGCTTAATTATCACGGGGAGAAAATGGGAATGGAGATGATAGAAGATGGCTTCTTGTGAGGCATCTGTGATTGTAAAGCAGTACTTGATAACATCTGCTCTGCCATTAGCAGAGTAATTACAGAAAACCCCTTACTAAAATCTACAAATAATTCACCCAGAATGTGAGATCACAACGTATCCTTTCATGGGTTATTAATTCAGCAAATAATATGGTATATTTCTCAAAGCTCTAGAACATGAGCTACAAGAAACTGAACTTGAGTGAAATTTGGCTGACCTGTAAATAACAACAGTAAACAACCTGCCAGGATGTGTTTAAAACTGCATATGCAATTCTCTATCCTGTCACTTGTTTTCCAAATCTGTACCCCTGTCTTTGGGGGTTACTACTGGTTACTCTTGATTGTCGCAGGATAAATTTTAATAAAAGTAATTAGTTAGGAATCTAGAGATCTTAAGGTAATGGGTTTTAGTCATGTTTTTATTTAAAAGTTATATTTTTAAAAAGTCAATGTGAAATCAATGAATCGATTCAGTTCAATATTTTCATTACAAATCTACTAATTATCTTCTAGTCCTTACAGCAGCTAGTAGGAGAAAACAAGTGAGATGTAAGTAGGACGCTGGGGACACAGCAGCAGGTGTCCCCACCAAAAGAAGACAGTTTTTCCTGCAGGGATTGTACACTTAGACTGAGCATTTACCTTTCGGGATTCTTTCAGGTTGGCTGTACCGAAAGCGGAAAGCAAGAGACACATTTCTTCATGCTCTCCCACATCTAGGATGCTTTTGATGAGCGCTGCAATCAATTATTCTAATACCTGAAAATAGCTTAGATATTCTACAAAAATGCAGGCTATTTCAAAGGAAGATATCAAATTTCAGTTTTTGAGAGGTGTATCACAATGGCAAAACATTGCTGAACTCAATCATTTGGTAACTACCTACTCAAGCCTACTATGTGTTAGCAATCTGTATAGATGACAGCCAGGACAGAAAAGAAAGCCCAGTATTACTAAACAACTGGGTCAATATCAGGGGCAAGAGCCAAAACTTAAGATTCTGAAACATGCTTTCATGTAGTGAGTCTCCTCTTCATATACCACCATACTATGAGTCTCTAAAAGTGTCATTTTAACCTTATTCCATTATCCAGATTTCAAACCTTCATGAAATTCTGAATGGGCTCTCTCTGCCTGTTGAGCCTACTGCCAACATAACTAGCAGCATCAATTGGCACAATGCCTGATGAACAGTCAGATGCTCAAAAGTCAGACCAGACAGATGACCAATCATTACCTCCTAAAGTACAATGGCATCAATAATACTTTACAGAAACATGTAGCTATGTGTGCCCTGAGGTTGGTGGTCCATGTGGCAGCTAGAATACATACAAATGCTAAACATAAAATAGAACATTAGCATTCTTTCCCTATCTTACTAAAATGGCCACTGAGCCTCAGGAAAATTTATCAAAGTCACGTGTTAATTCCAGCAGTAGAGAAAAGAGAACACTGTTCCTCACTGTTGCAAAGCTATCACCCTGTAGACAGTCAGGCTCTGAATCCTAGCGGAGGGATACAAGATGGCAACAATGCAGGAAAGAGGCCTTGGCAGACATTTCCACATCTTGACTTCCTGGTTTATGAAGAGCAACTGGAAATACCATCGTGGAGGTGAAGGAAGCATGAGCTATCAGCATTTAAAGGCAGACTAAGTTAGCCTACAGGCAGGGTGCTAGTGTCCCAGGACTGTGACAAGTTCCTCCAAAGGGAACTGAAACCACCTACTTCCAAGAAAACTAAGAGACATAAAAGTAGAGGACATCAATTCATTTTTCATGTGACATAATCTCACTTCCATTTAAGAAGCTGAAATGCTTACTTAGTATATTGCTTTGGATTCTTCTCCATCCAACCCTTGGAAGTAACTGGCAGATCCAGGCTTGTGATCAGTTATTCTGCTTCTAAACTAATTCCAATTCATACTATACTCTGTCTTATTTATTCTTAGAACAGACATATAGAGGCAAGTTACATCCCTCTGTTTTGTTTTTAAAGATAGTGTTTCTTTATATAACTTTGGCTGTCCTTGAACTTGTTCTATAGACCAGGCTGGCCTCAAATTCATAGACTCTGCCTCCAAGTGCTGGGATTAAAGGCATGTACCGCCATCGTCCAGCTGTGAGTGACATCTTTAAAACACCATTAAAGGGGGGCTGGAGAGATGGCTCAGCGGTTAAGAGCACTGTCTGCTCTTCCAGAGGACCCGGGTTCGATTCCCAGCACCCACATGGCAGGTAACAACTGTCTGTAGTTTCAGTTCCAGGCAAACACCAAGGCAAATAAATAAATAAATAAAGTTTTAAATTAAAAAAAAAAAAAAACAACAAAAAAAAAAACACCATTAAAGGATCAAAGATACCCCAACTCTCTGCCCTGGTCAGGTGATATATATATGTTCTCAGATCTGGATCTCTTTGTGTTGAGAACTTTAGAATTCTTATCAAAGACAGGCTACAATATTATTCAACATCACAATTCTACTCTTTATCATTGACATACTGGTCCAGATGTGAGTCTAAGCATATCCAGTTCCTGGCATGATACAGAAATGACAGGCAGCAGTCAATGAGCCTGCCTGATGTTGCATGTATGCTGAAATAGCCAGATCATCCTTTCAGAGTAGCGGTTTACTTTGCACTTGTTAGGTCTACTAACCCTAACCCTAAGATGGGCATTTTGTTTATCAAAACTATAGAAAACAAGAATCTGAGCACATACACAATCACCAGGCAAGTAGTCTACATGCTGTGCTACATGCTAGCCCTGATACTTAATTTAAACACAAAGGCTCACTCTCTGATCATGCTTTTATACTGGTTTTGTTGGGGGTGGGGTTGTCCGTTTGTTGCTTAATAGTAAAGGGATTTCTTTTCAAGTATATCCAGAAAACAATCTTATTTTGTCATCTTTTCTTGCAATATTTTGTTTTTAAAGTGTACTTTAGTATACCATTTACATTGTGTTTAAGTTTATTGAGTAACCTAAATGAACAAATGTGTTCCTTTTGGTGGTTTTTGGAAGGTAGCTTTAAGGAGTTTTGTTTGGAACCCTGTAATGTTCAAGAGATTCTGTTAGTGGGTAAACTAAGAACACTAGCTTCTCCTCTCCAGCTCTTTTCTTGCTTTAAAGAGTAGCATAAAACAAATGGCAGATGCAGTCATGATGTGAGCACATGAGGCTGAGTCCTCATGATGTGAGCATGTAAGAGTGAGCACTCAGCCTCTAGCTTTGGTGTCTGCTTCCACCCTGTTTGTGAGGTGTGCTTTTAAAAGGATGAGTAGAGTGGAGATGTAAGCCAGCTCTACAGCATCAGTGGTACAGGCTGAGGCTGACTGCATGTGAAGGCGAGTGGGATATTTTCTGTGGTGATTTTGTGCCCTAAGTTGAACCCCAGTACTTGATAAACTCGGCATAGTGAGCCAGGCATTTAATCTCAGTACTCAGGAGATGAATTCCAGAGCATCAGGATCAAGGTCCCCTCATGTATACAGTGAGTTTGAGGCTAGTCTAGGCCTCATGAGACTCCGTTTGAAAGAAGGAAAAAAAAAAAAAAAAAGAAAAGAAATGAGTATCGGAGAAAATCTGAAAGACTGAACCGCAGGAAATAAACTGTTTTTAGTATCAATGCAGAAGTGAAAGCGGAGATGTCTTTTCCTTTCCAAGGGCCAGCAATTAATAATAGTATAAGTACAGGAGCAATATTCTATTGTCCCTGTTGATCTCATAATTCAGAAGGTTTAAAGTTTCATTTAAAACCCCAATATTGTTGCTCACAAGCTACTTTGAACCATATAACAAACAAAAGTAAATCCAATTTTGCCCAAACACAAGGTCCTCAAACAGGCTTTTATATACCAAGTATTCATGGTCATAATACCACACTATGCTTCTTTATTGAAAAGCTATTTGACCTCATTTTTTATCCTGCATAACATCCATGTGCTATCCAGTGATGCAAGAGTATCCCCCACAATAATGGACTTCTTGATAGGAAAGATCAAGTGAGATGGCAAAACTAGAAAACGATTCTAAGCAGAATAGTGGTGAACACAAGACCATAGCAAAACTAATTAGTTCCTCCTTAGAGGCCAACAGGAAAATACACACAACCAACCTAGAGCAGAACGGATGAAACCAACGTCCATATCTACACAACAATTTCTACTCATAGCGTGTGTAATTTCCAGCTGTAATTGTACTCATCTTTAAAGCCACAGAAAAGTATTCTATCATGTACTATCACATGAAATATGTTTTCAAACTAAAAAATGTTGCAATTCATGATCGATTCATCTTACTGAACAGCATACCAGAGAGGCTTCGACACTCTTGACCCTGTTCTGATGGCATGTTTACACTTCATAAATCCCTTTCACATTTATTATCTCAATCTTAATTTAAAGCTCATGGTTGAGAATGAGGCTAAATTAAGCAGTAAAAATAATCAGACACTTTCCATCGCAGGGAGCATGGGTGGTGTGAGGAATGACTATGTCTGGGCTTTGACCTTTTGGGAACAGAACAATGACCAGCATAGCAGTTATCTCTAATGTTATTACTTAAAACAAGTTTTTAAAACTGTTATTCAATTAAAGATTCTATCTACTGCTTAATATGCAGAAAGAAAAGCTATTATATAATGACCCATAGTGCCTAACATTTTATTAACAACACACATTCGATGTCCCAATGTACCCTGTAAGATATTTCAAAAAGCCAGTCCACTTAAAATACCCCGTTAATAAGAGGGACACTTTCTATTACTTTCTTTACATACGTAAAAACTGTATGCATTCTACTTAGTTTTCTATTGCTGTAAGAAAATATCAGGATCAAAAGCAAGTTGGGATGACAGGGTTTATTTGGCTTACACTTCCACATTGTACTTCATCACTCAAGGAAGCCAGGATAGGAACTCAAAGAGGTGGGAACCTGGAGGCAGGAGATGATACAGAGGCCATGGATGAGGTGCTAGTTGCTGGCTTGCTCATCCAGTTTTCTTACAGAGCCCAGGACCACCAGTTCAGGGATCCAGGGATGGTACCACCCACAATGCGTTGTGCCCTCCCACACTAATTACCAAGAAAATGCCTTATAGTTGCATCTTATGAAGGAATGTTCTCAATTGAGGCTTCTCCCTTTTAGATAATTCTAGTTTGTGTCAAACTGACATAAAACTAGCCTGCACAGCATATATCCATTTTACATTCAAGCATGTAAGCTTGTATATATGACAATGTGTACATATACATGTGACACACAGGTTATCTGCACATGAATATGAGTTTGCCTATGCATGTACATAGTCTCCATTAGCTTTAAGCCAACATATAGTAGAAGATAAAGATCTCAAGAGCCCATGACAAGGATCCATGACACAAAGACAAAACCATCATAGGAATGAAATGGCTTTAACAGGAACCTGTTGTTTCAAGTGTAAGATTTCTCCTGGTGGTGGCTGAGTCTGCAGGGTTTGTTTATCTAGTGTCTGTCTACTGGGGCTGATCAAATACAGGAAAATGAGCTGAAGACAAAATGCCTGATTGACGAGAAGCCTATTCTAAGCTGTTCTACAGCTTACATGTCATCTGATGATGACTGGCCCTGGTAATGACTTTTAAGGAAAAGTGTTAACTGTATCCTGAACCATTTAGAAAGAAAACTAATCCAAAACCAGATTAATTAGTACCACATTTTCCTTGGTGATACTAGAAGATACTCTAATTAATGGCTAGTAGGGATTATTAATATTTTATTCGGTGGTTGGGTGGGTTTTATGTATATATAAAATACTTGGGCTCTAAATGCATACTCAAACCTTTCTTGGTGACATATACAGTCATTCCATCCATTAATTAAAAACTACTTACCGGTACTAATAAAACAAAACCCAGCAATTTGCACAGTGTGATTTTTATTATTCATGTTTGTGTTCAGTGTCCATGGGTGTACACGCGTGCATTGCCTCCACGTGTGAGTAAGCTGGACGATAACTCTGAGTGTTGTTCTCAGGAACAGTGTCTACCTCCTTTGAGATGGGGTCTTTCATTGGCCTGTGCTCACAAGTTAGGCTTGCCTGACTGGTCAGGAAGTCCAAAGGATCCACCTGTCTCCCCCTCCCCAGTACTGGAATGAGAAGGGTACAGCCATACCAGGCATTTTTATGGGGTTCTGGAGACTGCATTCCTGCTTACAGTGGATGTTACTGAGCCATCCCCCAGCCTCTGCACGGTACCTATATTAGAGGGTGGTATCGTGACAAGTGAGCATGTAAGTAGTACCGGGAGATGGGGAGTAGGAGGCCCCGCTAGATGAAGGCAGCTTGGTTTCTTCACCAGGTGGCTCAGGCAGCCACTGAGGTGACATACACAAAGTCCTGAAGAACAGGAGGAAGGAGTCAGGGGCCAGCAGAGAACATAAGCTCCAGGACTGGAAGACGAGGACAGAGCTGCTGTGTGGGGAAAGCACTAAGGGGTTCTTCATTGCTGGCATGAGAGAGTGGAGAAGTAGGAACACCCATGAGGAAGGGCAAAGGGCAGCAGGGCACACAGCCATAGGAATCTCTGTGGAAGCCTCAGCGGAGGAAAACAAAGGTGTGAAAAAGCTATGTGGACTATCCCAAGACTGCCATGTCCTCAAAGTATTCAGACCCAGAGCCTACCTGTACATTTTGTGCAGATGTGGACAGCAGCAGAACACAGAGATTTCAGGCACATGTCCAGAGATGTTTATCTTTATGGCTCACTCATCTTGGTTAAAAAAAAAAAAAAAAAGCAAAGACATGCTCAGACTGGCCCAAGTCTACAACTGGCCCAAGTGACACTGTGGCCCCAGCATGCCTATCACTGCACTGCAGGGCTCATTATAAATGATCAGTTTCACCTGTGCAGAGGAAAGGGCCGCTAATGTGCTGCAGTCTGAGATGCCTGGAGAAGGGTCACCTTGTTCCTCAACACAGCATTCAAACTCTACTCTTGACATCAACTTGCTGACGGAGTGCATGCAGCAGCCCTGAGCTGACAGATTCCGAGGTCAAAAAATCATCAGATCTCAGGAAGATTCATGAGCTCTGTGAAGATGCACGAGCAATCATGGAAAACTCAATGATCTACCATCGATGTATTTGTAGGCCAGGAAAGGCGCCCAGCCACAACAGACATCCAAGCAGAGAGGCAACTGTGGAGAAGGAGCTATTTCCAGGAGATGTCCCTTCAAGGCTGGGCTTCCCTAGAACTGCACAGTAGCGAAGGAAGCAGAATTCCAACCTACAGACAATTCACAGGTGATAAGCAAAAATTCTAAGTTGTGATTGTATTTATTTATTGGGGTGGGAGCAGGATCCTGCTATATAGCCTTGACTGGCCTATAATCCACTATGTAGACCAGCTGGCATGAATGCAGAGATACAACTGCCTGTCTTCTGAGTACTGCGATTAAAGGTTTACGTCACCATGTCCTGTACCATTGTGACTTTTTTAAAAATGGAAATGAATTATAAGTGAAATAAACTTCTAGAGCTAAAAACACATGTCTAGCTAGGTTGTTTCCTGCCTTCAAAACTAAAAAGGAAAAGAAGTGAGTCCCAAGTGAGAATGAGTAAAACCATATACCATACACACACACACACACACACACACACACACACACACACACACCCTTTCCTTTTATTAAAGATGTCAATCAGACTATGAACTGTTGCTGAGTCACAGTTTTGAGTATTTGCCTATTTTAATGATTACTGACAATTCAGAAACTGTTGTGCATATACCCTTTTCTTTGAAGGAACCTTAAGAGAAGGGATCAGATTTCCCTTCCAGAGGAAAGGGTGGTCATCAGATGTCTGCAACAGCACCAGTATTCCCGAGGAGATACTCTGATAAGAATAATGACTGCCATATAAACTGACAGAGATGATGAGCCAGCAATGTTCCTGTACTATAACTTCAGAACAAGAAGTCAGAGAGCATGGGAAATATTTATGTATACCTCTTCATTTCAAAAGGTCAAGGCTTCTGGAAAAAAAAATATGTGCAGTAACACAGGACAGAAATAGGTAAGAAGTTAAAGGTGAACAGAAAATAAAGCCAGGAATACATTACTTCCCAGATACAAGAACCAGATAATGATTCCTTGAGACTGCCAACACTGGCTTCATTTCAACTTAGAACATTTTAGTAGTCAAAATAAGAATGAAATAAAATTATGGAATTGAGTGTTCCTTCTAGTGAGGTCTCAAGCCAAAGGGAGTTCTTATTTCCTTATCTCTATAGACAAAGGTACTTCCTTCATGGAAGGTGGGTGGTGGGTGTATCTTTCTTATAGGTAGGTGTATCTTTCTTGTACCAATACCCTGTGAACAATGCTGGTCAAATGACTAGGGCTTGAGCCACATGCAGACAGGTTTAGAGCTAATGTGTAAAGCTATGATGACTTTGAATCCCTCCATGAAATCTATGCTTTCTGGAGTGATTATCAAAACAGGCTCTGTGCAGGCACTTTATTATCAATTTTCTGTTACTATTACCTCTTAGCCTTTAAATACGACAGATGACAGGGCATGTGGACAAATGAGTGACACACTCTAACATGCTGATGACTGCATCTACTTAGTTGCTTCATGTGCTGATACTGGATGAACACGTTTTCTGCCTTCTCTTTGGTACATTTGAACTAATACATGAGTCACTAAGAAAGTTTACTCTGCCTTAGTTTTTTTTTTTCATTTGGTGAGTTCAAGTCTGTGCATGTTCATTCATATAAAACTGTACCAACGACCTACATACACATCACTCTCAAACAAATACCAGGCCGTAAGCAGGTACAACTGGTTGGCACAAATGCTCCCATCATCCAGAGAGCTATAACAGAGAACGGCCTACCCATTGAATCATGATAAAGTGACATCGTGGGCTGGCATGGGTTTTAAGTTTCAGATGCTCCTTCCTCACTTTTATGTCTACTGTAAAGCATGTGGATAGCTGTGTTATTAGGAATTGGTAGAAACAAAAAGTTTTCATTGTATCCACCTTCTAGATCAGATGAACTCAAAAGTGAGATTAACAAATGTCAATTGTTTTATTTTAAAACTGCTCATGCATGTGACTGATAAATTCCCAAAAGCTGTACAACCAAAATTAGATAGAGAAATAAGTTAGACATTTTACACTCCATATGTTGCAGCCTTTGTACAGAAACTGTCACCAAAAGCCCTCAGATCTCAGTTGACCTCACTGGTAAGTTTATAAATATTGCACATTTCCAACTACAAATTACGACAAAGCCACTACTTTTAAACCTCTTATGTGAGCATTTGTTTAATATTTCATTTTATGGGAGAGGGGAGGCTTTTCTACTTAAAAACAAGAAAACAAAGAACCTGGGTGAGTCAGTGCTGATGCATATATAAGAGGCCCTGAGGCAGAATGTCACCATCTTGAGGACAGGCTCCGGTAGCTGAAGGGACTCAGTTCCATTCCTTAGAAAGAAATGGAGATTTCATACTTAGAGCAAGAGCTAAGCTGAGCTTCTGTTTACTGAGGAAGTGTAAAGAGTCACATCAGGATCAGGTGTTCAAGAAGATCTAGAATTCCCTCTGACCTGGGTCCCTCCTAACCCAGCTTTCTCAGTGATAAACCAGGAAAGCCCTCAGGCAGAACCTGCTCCTGGGAGGCTAAAAAAAAAAAAAAAAAAAAAAGTAAAAGAAAAAGGAAAAAACAAACAAACAAACACAAACTGGAGCCTGCAGATATTCAAAGCCCTTTAACTCTTTTAGTCCTTGTGAGAACTGTGTGTCTCCTCAGACACTATCATCATCCTAGCTCTAGAGGGGAGGAGACCTGGGCACACAGAGTTGAGTGATCTGCTCAACCAAGGGGCACAGCCAGGTAAAAAGGGCTGCATGAGGCACTGCCTGTCTCCACACTGACTTAGAGGCTAAAGGGGAGTCTGGGCTTGCAAAGCTCCCTTCTCCAAACAAAGCACTCTGTCTTCCTTTTCTTCTTTCTTTAAAGTGTTGAAGGGGGGTGAGACAAATACAGAAGCCATCAAGAGGGTGTTTCATAATCTAATCAAGGGGCAGACAGAGAAAGCACACCCTCCCAAGAACAAGATGATTAGCAGATACAAAAGTTCTTGATTCTAACTAGAAGGGGCAAGAGTTCAACACATTTTTAAATCCAATGCTCAAACACTTTGGCTTCAAAATCCTGAGCCAACATTAATTAGTATATCTTTTAATAGTTAATTGTGTAGTATCAAATGTCATTGAAGGCTAATGAATAAAAGGATGGTATGGGGAAAGTCTTAAACAAAACATCGTCCTCCCTTGTACTGATGACTCACTGATCCTACGAAGCCCCCTCTGGCCCCCACATTCTGCAGGTCTGTAATGTCCACTAGGCAGATAACGTCTACACTTTATCCCCTGATGACTGATCACACCTATTGCAATGCAAATACTCACTCACTAGTTGCTATAACATACTTCTCAGAGAATAATGACAAGAAAAGGGATACACATTCAGCACAGATGCAACTTTTTCTTCAACCATTTTCAATCTGCTCCTGGTTGAACCCATGTGTTGGCAGAGCCACATGCTGGGAGAGCTAACTACATTATCTAGTGACCTATATCCATGGAGAAAAAGCTACCCATGAAGAAGCAGTGACCACTTCATCATTTGTGGCCTGTAACTGGAGATGATCATGAAACATGTTGGAAGAACTCTTTATAAGCAAATATTTTAACAGACTTCATTTGCTTCCGGACCAAAGGGCTGCTTCATCTTTTCATCTTTAAAGAAACAGCCCTTGGTTTCTGTTTTGTTTTGTTTTTAAGAAACAAAACAGCCCTTTGTTTCTTTAATGAAAATAAAATATTCTTTGTAATTCTGGAAATCTAAAGGTGTGAGTGTGAACACTGATGTTGTGACAACAGGTCCTCCCCATGCAGAGAGAGGCACAATGGAAATGGCCAGATGCTACAACACAATCTGAAAAAAAACCAGAAAGATGTTAGTTTGGACTCTGTAAGTTTAGGTCAATATAAGCCTAACATAGCCCAGGTGAACAGAAAATCAAGGAGAGAAAATCAGCATCCCCCTGCAGAGCTGCACACATGTCTAGGGCTGTTTGTGTTCTTAGTCTATTTGCTTGCTAATTTTTGGCACCCGATTAAAGTTCTAGATACTCCATTAATGTTCTAGGTGCCCTACAAATGTTCTAGGTGCCCTATAAATGCACTAGGTATCCTATTAGTGTTCTAGGTAGCCTACTTAGGGAACTGCATTTGAGTTCTTCCCCTGATCAGGTTCTCTCAAAAATTTCCTCTTAGAAGTCTCTAGTCTGAAGCCAAATGATCCTATTGAAGGAAACTGCTAGGCTTCTGGTATTCAAGAGCCACCTTTTAACAAGTTAATCCCTTGAAACTCTACTACAATATTTTGGTTCAAAGTTTTTGTTGACTACTTTTGAGTGAGGTTTTGCTATGTAGAGTAGGCTTGGTAGTATATTTGCTATGTAACCCAGGCTAGCCTCAAACATGTACCAGTTCTCTATGTCAGCCTCCCAAATCCTGGGATTATGAGAATGCACTAACAGGTCTGGCTCTACTATAAAATTTTAAGAATATTTTTGAAAGTAAATAAATCTTATTGTTTTTGACCTTTCTCTAAAGTTCTAACATGCCAAGCGTTCAGTGAGCAGTTCTCGAACAGGTCACTTACTCCAGATGACAATCATGATATTTAATTACTAGTCTCTTTTAGTACTGAAGATTCACCTGTGTGGAACTGGTAACCTCTTTCCTCTTTTAATTTAGTTACCATACTTCAAGCACACAAACTCATAAAGCAAAAAGGTAGCCAATTTCAAAAGTTTCACAAGAGAGTAGGCAAATATTTCCAGCCATGATAAAAATAAGTGTTTTCCCTTGATCCCCATATCTGTAGTGATACCAAACTCTGTTTCCTAGCCTGAAATCTTACAGTCATCTTCCTCCTCAAGACACATGCTCTCTTCCACATTAGGTCAAGGGCAAGCCCTGAGGCAGTCTGCATCCTCTCCTTTCTCTTTCCCCCAGTGTTCAAGACCATCCATCCACCATATGTTACCTAACTCTCCAAAAAACACAAACCAGAGCAGGCAGATGGGGAGGGTCCCCCTTCAGTCCTGGGTCTGAGTGGCCCACTGTATTAAGACTCATGCAAAGGCTAGCTTTTCTTGGGCATGCCTATTACATGAGATCTTAGTAACAGCTTCAACTCTACACTCCGTTGTACATTATTCAATAGGACCTTCCTGGAAGGCAGGCAAATGTGTCTTAGTGATTGCCCAGAAAAATCACCAGCATAATGCTTACAAATATTTGCTAAGTTAGATAAAAAGGAGATGCATCCCTTATTTCTGCTGAAGAGTGACTTGATCTGCTTTAATCAAACATATTATTCATTCACAAGAAAATTATAATATTCCTACAAAGTCCATTATTTTCTAGCACAGTGTCAGGATTTGTCAGACAATAATCCCTAAAAAGAATGTTTCTTTTTATCTAATTCTCCCAGGCATCAAGAAAATAACATGACGTACCTTCTCTGTGCTGTGTAATCACAGGGTGTTGCACATTAGCTAACCATGAGCTGTGTCTCAGCAACCAGCTATGCACAAGGGGATTGCTCTGTTAGATGTCAAAAAGACAGATTCTGCCTCTTTTCTCAGGCCTCTGCTCTAAGCTTTTGATTCTGCTGTTTAAGTGGACTTAAGGAGGCCTGGTTTTTCTAAAAATCTTGCTAAATATACCATGATTTTTTCAGTAACAAGTATCTGTAGGTGATGGCAAATGGAAAAAAGGCCCTGAGGATGAGAGTGAACAGACAAGATTGCTGATGCTATTCAGATCACGGCAATACCCTTAGAGTACAGGTATTGAGGTTAGGCTAGTCAGAGTCCATGTTTTAACTAAACCATGTTAGCTGTATGATCCTGATCAATAAGAAAGAGGTTTCCTTCAACTTCTTAAAATTGTAGGCAGTATTACTGGATGCAGAACGTCTCTAAGAATTAAATGAGTCATTTTGCAAACCAACCAGCAATCAGCAAGAATTAGATAGCTGTGGCAGCTAGGATCATTTAGGCATTTATATTTAACACATGGATTTTCCACATGTTTTCTCAAGTTTATTTTTGACTGACCCATAATAATTAAGCACATTTACTAAGTACCATGTGATGTTTCAGTGTCTTTATAGAATGCTCTTCTGAGTGTAATTATCATATCCAGCACCTTAAGCATTCAACATGTCTTTGTGATAGGAATGGCCAAATGAATGCTTGAGATTATGTATTTTAAAATATATATTTACTAGTCACCCCTGTGTGTTATAGCAGTCCTTCCTCCATCTCTGCACCCACAGAACACACCTACTCATCATTCCTCTCTCACCTTCATAAGGTTATATAAAATGGAGACAGGGAAAGGGTCAGGGGAGGGGGTTGTAAACTACTGAGATTCATGGCAGTTCAATAAGGCAACTCTAAGGAAAACCCTCCATAACTGCAAAATAGAGATTTTTAAAGGCTTTCACTCTAGATGACAATACATTACCTTAATATACTAGTTAAACACCTCTAAGGCACTGCTACAGCAATCCAAGTTTGACATAAAGAAACAAGAAATAGGTGTACAGCAAATACTATCTATGCTCATAGAGAGGAACAGGCTGAGTTTACACATCTGTGTGGTTATGATCATTTTTGCTCAGGCCTTCCCAGGTATGTTGTGCTAAGGCTGATGCTGAAGCTGGAGTGCCAGCTGCATACTTAGGTTGGACATTGTATACAGGGGAGGATGTCTCTTTATTGTCCTAAGAAGCACCCACCTCAAGGCCAACTGGCAAAAGGAAGAGGTGGCATCCAAGGTTACCAATTATTTGACAGAAGATAAATTTAAAAACTAATACAATAGATTTTTGCCAAAATGTCAAATATACACACATAGTAGGTACTTGGAGGACATGAGCACATGAGGCTTCAGCTACTCATGATGAAACTGGTAGCCTGTGGCTACTACTATTTCTAAATGGTGTTGCAGCATGTACCTGAATTGTAAGCAGTCTTAGCAGAGAGAGGCAAGTCATGAAGCTTTAAGATGGCCAGGCCAGTCACCCAGGACCTGTACTTCAGCAAGGTT
Source organism: Sigmodon hispidus (assembly GCA_004025045.1). NCBI lineage: Eukaryota > Metazoa > Chordata > Mammalia > Rodentia > Cricetidae > Sigmodon > Sigmodon hispidus. Next base: position 193,535 of record PVIH01000166.1, on the reverse strand, counting down.
TTATTCTGTTTGCACAAGGCAACTCTCAGGGATTAAATAGCATGTCAACTTTAGAGAATTGCCTTTATCCTAAAAGTAAACAGTTCTAATTATAAAATCAAAGACATGGTAAGAGGTCAAAGCAAGATAGTTTTCTATTGTAAAACATACCTTTAAATTTCTTAGGGATTTTTTTTTCTAATACTACAGCTATTTTAGTGAAATCTAACAACTCTTTAAAGCATATTAGTGAAGTATCTGTATCTTACATTTCCAATATTCTCTTACAGGAAGAAGGAAAGCAGTAGCTGGGTGATTAAGATCATGGCTGTCCCAGAGATGAATGGGAGAAGAGTCAACAAAACACAGTACTACACCCAAGTTGTCAACTATGCTTTGGATAGAAAAAAATATCTTTATTTTTTTCCTAGTCTCAAATACAGTATCTGTTCAATTCTTCAACTGGGAATTTCAGATATACTGGCCAGGATAAAAGAGTTAGGTTACAAATCCTAATGCAACATTTTGGCTTGGTACATTGCCACTTCTTCATTAAATAAAGAGATAAAGTCAGAAGTGCCGACAGGATGCTCAGGTACCTTAGCATAAGTCCTCACTGTGTTGTGTGCTGTGTTTCTCTATTACACTAATGAACACAGTTCCAGAACTATAATGATTAGTACTGTATTTTTTTTAATTGAAAATCTTCTAGATAAATCAAGCACTGGAGAGGCTGGAGACAATGTTTAAGGAACACATTTAATCAGAACTATTTTTGTATATTTTCTGTTTCTTTTTTTCTCCCCTGCCCTTCAAAGAAATCTAACAAATGAAAGTTAAAGCTTTTGCTTTTCAGTACAGACCTGAAACATATAAATCTGAAAAACCCAGGACAAGAATGGTGACAATATGGTCATGTTTTTATTAGTGATGCTACAGAGCAGTGACTATAAGCAGAAACCTACTTACTCATTTTGGAATAAAGCAACATCCACTTATTCCCAGGATAGAAGAGAAGAAAGCTTAAGAAATTCTATAGTTATAGTTGATGGAGTTACAGAGAGACTTCCATGCCCCCATTTTGTTTCCTTATCTTTCTTCATTTAGACATTCAGAGCAACTTAAAAACTTCTGCATCTAAACTGGTCTTTAAAAAAATGTTATTACGTCATGTGTGTGTGTGTGTGTGTGTGTATGTGTGTGTGTGTGTGTTTGTATGTGTGTGTTTGTGTATGTATGTGTGTGTTTGTGTATATGTGTGTGTTTGTGTGTGTGTGTCTGCACTTCTGCCCATGTGGAGGTCTAAGGACAACTTTCAGGGGTAGGTGCTTTTCTAGCACTATACTGATCCCAGGGATTAATCTCTGGCTAACGGGCTTGGTGGCAGTGTCCTTACCCACTGAGTTATCTGCCAGGTCCAACCTTACAGTGTTTTTTGTTTGTTTGTTTGTTTAATCAGTGCCTGATAAGCCAGTGGTTTCAGAACAGTGGTTTATTGGCCTTATTTGTGGACCCCATCAAGAAAGTGTGGCCAACATGGGAACATGGTAGGATGCTGGAGCTTGGGTTCCAAGAGGGAGCCCTTTTAAGGGACTTTTCTGTGCTCTCTTTGGCACAGCTCATACTTTTTTTGTAACAAGAACTAGGGGGTTTGCAGTCAGGCTCAAATCTCAATGTACCTACTGGCAAGGCATGGCCATGTTCCTTTCTGTCCCATGCCATAGCCCTGGACACATACTCTGTCATACTTTCTACTGTCCTATGCCATACCAGGTGGTCATACTCTGCCATACTCCCTACTGTCCTATGTCACAATAGGTGGACATACCCTCCCATATTCCTTCCTGTCTTACACAGAGCCCCCTGGAGTACCTTCACAGCTCTCACAAAGTATCTTGTTCTTGAGCATCCTTTGCTCTAAGCAAGCCTTCCTCCAGACCCACTGGAGAGAGGGAAATGGGGGGATTACGCTTCTCTACCCCAACAGGAGCTATGTCCTCTGGGAAGAATCAACTCCAGACCCTTCGGCTTCTAATCCAAGGTACAGATAAGCGTTCCTGCCAGTGTCTCCTCCTTTTTCTCGGTACTCCCTCACCAAGAGCCCTGGGTAACTGACGGAAACTGCATGGTATGCAGCTGTGCACCAAAAGCATTCAATCCTTCCTCCTCTGTGCATTTTAAACACCCACCATTCTCCACCCTCTGGAGCTGGTCTCGGAGCCTGAAGGGCATGGGCTGCCGTTCTTCCTGATGGGTTTTATGTCATTTGAGGCCCAAGAGCTGATTCCTGGAAGCTAACCCATGCGCTTGTATCACGCTAACCTGAGTTTTCCTCAGGTTTTCTCGAGCAGGAATAAAAAAAAATGTTTACTTAATTCTTTCACAAATGATAGCTGGCTGTTCCTGTCTACTTCTGTTGACCTGTCTTGCTTTTCTAATTCACTTTCAAAGAACCATAATGTATCAAATAACCAGGAAAATGTGCAAAGAACCAAAAGAAAAAAAAAAAGAGGAAACCAAATGTATCGGGTATCAACACCAGTGAAAGCCATTATATTTCAAGGATGCCCCTTTTGATTAGTAACAGTCTGGCATATGAGAAGGCAAATTTAGTTCCATGCTTAGATAAATGTGCTATTTTACTACATTTGAAACAAACTGCAGAGCGAGTGAATGGGAGAAAGAGGCAGGTAGGTTTAGAAAGAAGAAAGGAAAAGCAGGCTGAGTACGAACACTTTTGAAAACCCACAGAATGCCCTCAGCTCAAAAAGCATCTTGAGACAGCGAGCTCCCTGCACTTTGCAGGGGATGCTGGAGCTATAATAATAACCTCTCAGCCAGCTGGTCTTGGCTCCTACCAGAAATCAGGAGGCTCCATGGAACAAACTGTGCACACCAATACTGTTTATACTGAATTGTTTAGTTGACCTGAGACAATGTCACTGTAGTCCAGGTGGCCTTGAACGCCTGCTGCTGCTTCACACCTTCACTTCAAAATGTTGGATTTACAAGAACAGACCACCACCGAACCCCACTTCAAAAACAGTTTGTAAATCTTCTAAATAAAAGTGTGAAAGAAATGGGAATTTTTACATGCCATAGTAAAAGCAATATCCAGGAAGGAATGAGGAAGGCTGTGTGACCCTGAAACCAGTCACCTACAAGGACCCCAACAAAAGCCCCCCAAAAGAGAAGACTTAAGTTATGTTTATTCAAAGTACTTCCTTGGCTCCGCCAGCTTTTAAACTCACAATCTGGTGGGGTTATTTTCTGTTCTTTATCTTTGAATGTAGATTACACACACTTAAAGCTTTTCCTAACAGGATTTTGACAAAAAGGGCACCAGTGTTGCAGGGACTAGATCAAGAGTCTTCCTGTTACAGATTCTTTCACTACCCAAAAGAAAGACAAAAACCAAAAAAAAAAAACAAAACAAAACAAAACAAAAAAAAACCTCCAAAGTGGGCCAAAGTCTAATTTTTATTTTATTTTATTTTATTTTTGCACATGGACATTATGCTCCAGTTTAAAAAAAAAAAAAATCCCACATCTAACAGTGTATAGTAAGTCATAGCCAAAATGCATAAAATTACTTTCATGGTATATATACATATATATATACACACACATACATACATAACTAAATTTTGTATATAGACTTGCGTACCTTTCCAGAGATATCTCATTGCATATATAAAGATATTCGAAAAGCTGGAAACACATAATACTTCTTGTCTGAAGCACACTAATAGAAGGGATGTAACCTGGATTTCAATTGTTTTTATAACAACTTTGTAATGAAAGCGCTGTTTGACCTCCTTGTCAGGCGATGGACTGAAACCCTAGCTACCTGCCTCCCCCTGTAGTAGACAACACTGGGCTTTCAAGAGCTTGACACCCTGACTATCGTGTTTTCATAAGCTAGGTGAGCAATCTGCAGAGATAAAAACACTATCAGCACAAGACATCCTCTTAAATAATATAACAGGCATGCGGACAGCGGGATAGTATGGGAATAAAATGCAGACTGTGAGTGGTGATATATGATAAGTAAAGAAGTTGCAGAGTTCTTAGCATGGTCCAAGTATAAAGGAGGAAGAGAAAACTTGAAGAGTTGAGGGGAAACGTGAAGAGAAATTTTAGGTGAGTTGGTAATCAGAGCGAATGTTCTTTCCTGTCACACCACAGGAAGCAAGGAAGGAAATGCCCAATGTTACTTGCTGAGAAAGAAAGTCACTTGAAAACCAAGGGACAATAGGAGGTGGTCGGGAACAACTCCGAAGCTTTGCAGGGGAGAAAGTCAATTGGATAAGTCACCATTTTGAGGTGACAAAGATCATAGTCAATTTGGGGCTTAAATGAGATGCTCAAGTAGAAAATGCATAAGAAGTTCAAAGTGTGGAGTACTGCAACAGGAGAGCCAGCAGCAGAGAACACAGAAAGGAAAGTCGCCGAGAGATGAGCCATAGTGACAGTTATACACAAAAAACAAGGTAAGGCAGCAGCAGCCAAGAACCCGACCCGACACGTGAGAGGTGAGCCGCTAGAATTCTATTTATTCAGCTTAGGGCTAGAAAATGAAACAATTATTTTATTGATATATATCAGGACACTCAAAGTGATACTTGATTGGTTTTGTTTCAGAAAATGGGGTAGAATTAAGACTCTCTGTGGCCCAGGTGTAAGAGTGTCCCTTTCTGCTACCCAAACCACATCATCTCCTAAACATGATGGGCCTCCAAACTGTTAAGAGTCTTTCTGAGTGGTTGGACAGAGGAAACCGTAGCACCCTGGAACTGTTAAAAGACTCCCTGCATTCCCACACTTTACACTTTAGAGATTATCTAGAGCTTGCTGGCATCCTTCCTAAAATATTCCTGTAGATATATCTACTCACAGTCCATATCTCATGACCATGATCACTATGCCCAGAGTCAGGTCTTCCTTGCTAGTCCTCAGTTGCCTAAACTCACTGCCTCCCCAGCTGAAGTGCTATGGACCACACCCCCCCCCCCTGACCATGGTGGTCTATATCACCCAGTTTCACCAGCTCCGACTTTTACAGTCAGAACTCTTAACATCCAAACACTAACCTTTCACTGTCATTTCTTCTAACCTTCCCATGTTCTATGTCCGAAACCTACTTTATTTTCCTCTCTAGTGTGTACAATCTTTGTCATACTTGCTTCTAAACCCCATATATATTTTTTTTATGGAACAAACATCCTGGGTATCCTTTTCCATTTTTCAGACAACTGGATCAGATCCAAACTTCAGAAGAAAGGGATCATTTATTTCAACTGTGGCTGCTCCCCGACACCAACCAGGTCAATTTGCAATTAGTGCTAATTTTGCACTTCTAAAATGCTTTCCCCCATTCACAAGTGTGGGTTTCTCTTCCTTTCCTGCAGTTTCCTATACTCCTCTATACTCTCTATTCTTAAAGGACTTCTAGGTCTGAAGGTAAGTCATTTTACCATCAAGTTCATATCACTTCCATTTCACCAACTAGCTATCCAGCAGAAACAAATTAGGTTCAGAGCACAAGTGTCCCTTTATGTCCTTTATACCGTAAGACACACAGTCAGCCAGTAAGACCCTGGATTTACTCGATTCTCTGTGTGAAGCAGAACAAAGCTGACAGAAACATCTCCAATCAGTGTTGTGCCTCCCTCCATAGATACAGCTGCCAAAACAATCACCAGCATTTAACACCCAACCTGGGATCTTACAAGAGCCTTCATTTGGAAATGACAAGACATGGTGAGGATAGATAAGTTACCAATACTAACAATAACAGCAAAGAGAATAATGGTTACACATATTAAGAAAACCTACACACAGCAGAGATACCAAAACCAAAAATGGAATAAATGGTCTAGGAAAAATGATAACGCATTCTATCATTTTTAGAAATTAATTCTGTTCAATGAAAAATAAAAATATTTACCCTGTTTTTCAAGTACATTTTGGGTTTATAAATCATGAATATGGATCTATTACTTTATGGTTTCTATGCTGTCTCCTTGACATCAACTCTTACATAACTTAAAACTAGCCTAGAAACAGCTCCTTTCTGAAATCCTCTCCTTTTATACCTCAAGAAAGAGTCTGTTTCATCCCTTGTTCCTACAGCATATTTTTAGCTCCTCAGACTCTACGGCACTCTCTCCACCTGTAATTATGCTGCAGAAGCATCTGAAGAAGCTGATGAAAGGCCAGTAGCAGACCAGATAGCAAAAGGCCTATTCGTGCTCTTGACAGCTGCCGCAGGGCAGGGCATGCCTGGCGGAGTTCCCTCTGTCTCCAGCCAGGTTGGACAAACTCCCAAGAGCTGGACTTGCTTCAGATTAGCCCCCAGTGACTGGACTCTCATCCCAGGGTCCAGGGTCCGGGGGGGACCGGACAGGCAGGACAATAAGGAAAAAGCATGAGATGCTCAGCATGATGGCAAAGGCCTTGAGAACCTGGAGGAACACCACCTACCACCCCACCCTGCTTCTCAAAGCCTCAGTTTGGAAAGACTGCTCATTAGTTTTGAATATTTTTTTCCTTCAAAAAAACAAGAAAATGAGTAGTGAATCTGAGCTTTACCCAAACCTTGAAAAATGAGATGCTGTCAAACAAGACATTTTGAAGGGAACAGGCAACATTCTCTAACAGAAGGTTCAATGCAGTTATGCAAGATTTCTTTTTGTAAAAGACCATTACTGTCCTAGGAATCATACAAAGTGCTCTTCTGTGGAAGCATTTATTGCTCAATGTGATCTGAAGATTTAACTCTTCCCACAATGATGTTCGCTCTCAAAGGTACTTCTGGCTCCTTAGTTGAAATTAGTACTCTGTTACTTAGCTGAGATAATGTAATTGCAATGGAATAAGACATTTGTATTCTATTCATCAGCATTAGCAGAAAATGCAAACTTACTTTGGAAGCTGATGCACATGCTTTCTTAAGATGCAAGAAGTGGGTGGAGGTATTATTTCTAAGGGAGAATGGTGAATGATGTGTACCCTCAGAGCTCCAGGTGCTCACGAAAACACAGGGACCCTATCCTGGCAGGAACCCAGAAGACACACACTCAAGATAAGGCTACCTTCTGACAAATGGCAGCTGGTTTCCCTTATGAAATTGATGGGTCCCTCAGAGGCTTCCAAGAAGGAGGAGTATTCTTATAGGATCTAGCCATCAGTTTTTCTTAAATTCATATTTTACTTCTTACATGCCATGTCAAATTCTATCAAGAAAATGCTCTAACTTCATCTGTACTTAGACATTTTAGACACACACATGACGACTAAGAAAACACCCAAGAGTTTAGCACTTAGAGGGTCTTATATATTTATCTTATGTCCATCTCCTGTGACACAACATTTGTTCTCTATGGCTATGGTCAAGAAAGCCTTCAGCAGCTAAGGCACTCAGAGCAAGTATACTCACGGTTGACAGAGTTTCACCAGGTCTTGGTCAGTGGTGTTGGGGGGCAGGCCTCGGATATAGAGGTTTGTCTTGCTCAGCTGATCCCATCCTGAGTTGCTACTACTGCTACTGTTGTTATTACTGCTGGTAGTGCTGGGACTGGGAGGGGCCATGGGGTGCGCTGGGACCAGAGACTGCTGGAAGCAAAACCAGAGAACGTGTCAAAGCAGAGTTAAGGGGTCAAGTGCCACTCAAAGGCTATGTGAGCCGCAAAAACAAACAAACCAACAAACAAAATAAAATAAAGAGACCGATATTAAACAAAGATATCCTGAGCTAACATGATGTAAAATTTCACTTGCAGGTGAAAAAGATCTATTCATTTTAGGGCAAAAAATAAAAACCCCAAAGCTCCCTTTTCAATGAAATGAAATGAAAGAACTTAACTTAGCAATACCTGCAATGTGGATAAATTTATGGATAATCAATTTATTCACAGATTTTAAGGAACACAACTCCTGAGATTCAAAATTAACTTGCATGAAGTCACACGATATTGTCATCTTAATATATAGTAATTTAGAAACCACTAGGCTTTTGAAAAGGCTTCCAGATTCTAAAGATTATCTGAAAGAAGCTGACTATTTTATTTAGAATACTCTTTAAAAAGAGGCCACTCTTAGAGTTTCACACAGAGTCCTAAACTTCTAAGCTAGACCTATGGCTTCATGGATGCATCTGGATGAGATTCACCACAAACTGCCTTTCACTCTGGCTGACCTGTGAACTTTAACGTCTGTGAGAACACTTCGGCACCTAGAAACCTTCCCAGGAGTGGATCTTGCAAAGCTTGTAGCTTTTTGCTTCTCCAGTCAGCAGCCACTTAGGAAGGGTGTTGGAAGCACACACACCAGATGCTGCTGCTCTGTGAGTTTCTGGAAGGAAACTCCAGCTCTGACCCTCTGTGCCCTATGCAAGACTTTTGAGGAAGCTAAAGGGCTCAGCCTGGGGACAGTGAGCAGGACCCAAACTGTTCTCACAGCCAATGTGCAGCACAGCAAGATTATGCTCCTTTCGACTTTCTAAGAGATAAACGTATCAGGCCTGGAACAGCACCTACACAAAAGCCTGAGCACACAAACACTTGCTAGACACTCATCAAAGATTTCAAATACTGATTCCAGGCACTGACTGCCACAGACAAAAATAAAAGTAAGGCATAGAGAAGAAAAACCTAGTTTCTGCTATGGTGTGCTAAGTCCACATCTTAAGCTGAGAATTTAGTGACTTCTGGTTCTTTACCTTCCTTGCTGGCTCAGGGTCCCTGCTAAATTGTCATGCAAATACTATCTAAAGAGACTCTTTCAGAAAGGGAGTTCCTGGAAGAATGAACAAACACTGAGGAAACTCTACTTCCTAAGAGTTGAACTTGAGCTAGGACTCTTGGTATTGCTCAATCCAAAACCCCAACTGCCCTGCCTGAGATCACATCCTTCCAACCTATGTGATTCATGCCTTTCACAGGCAAATGAACTCACGTGCTGTCCATACACTGCTGACTTTCCTCTGTGGACTAAAGGCACCAGTTTCTAGGTATTAAAAAAAAAAACAAAAACCATTCTTCTCCATCTCCTGTTCTGCCACAGGTGTCACACAAGGGTGTGACTTTCTTCTCTCAAGTTTCTCAGTATCTCCATTTACCTAGCCTCTCGAGAGCTGGATTGATGTACTCAAAAGCTGAAGTTACTGGCCCCATCTCCCAAGCCTCTGACCAAGAAAAGAACTTGTAACCACAGACAGAAGATCAAGCCTGAATTTTCTCCTAAATGTTATGTAATCAGTGCCTAAGACACCATCCCAGAGCAAAAGGTGATTGGTATTAACCACAGGACCGAAGATGTTGGCTACTGAATGGCGCCAGAGATGTGTTGTGGGATATTTGTATACTGTGTGCAGGTATATTGCTGATTGGTGTAATAAAAAACTAAATGGCCAATAGCTAGGCAGGTAGAACAGGTGGGACTTCCAGGAAAAGAAAGGAACTAGGAAGGAATCTAGGCATACAGAAGGGATGCAAGAAGACATAGAGGAAGCAGGATGGGTGGTTCATGGTAGAATGTAGATTAACAGAAATGGGTTAATCTATGTTATTAGAGCTAGTTGAAAACAAGCCAAAGCTAAGGGCAGGCTTTTATAATTGTTAAGTCTTCATGTTGTTAAGTATGAGCTGGCAACCCAAAGAAAAATCCATCTACAGGGATGAATGGACAGGTTGTAGCTCAGAGGTAGAGTACCTGCCTAACACACAGAGTTCTAAATAAAATAATTATGTGTCACCCTGGGGATGACATCTGAGGAAGTAGAAAAAAAAGCTGTGGCTCAGCTCCTAGTTTCTCTGTGAGAACATAACAGGGGTAAGCCTATATACCTGCAGACATTCTAAAGTCTGCATTCCAAAAGTGGGTCCATGCAAAGCCTAATCTTGTCTGGTTCTGATGGAGCATGCTGGGTGTGGACTTGTTCTGATTAGAAGAAACATCAAGGTTATCATTAATTAGGGGACTCTTTGGAACCAAAAGTAGGTTTTCCTTATGTATTTACTGTTGATAGAAGGAAGATATTGATGATCTATACTTCTGAATTTATAACTGATTTACTGCATGATGTCTGACAGTCATTCACATTTATCATAATACTTTCCCAGGGAGGGAAGCAGGTGAGGAGCTCTGCTATTAGGGTACCTACCAGGGTACAGGACCTCTCTAGAAAGGATAAGAGGGTCCCAAATTCACATGAGGAGGACTAACTGTGAAGCTGGTGACTTTCCTACAGTACAAAGTTCAAGTTAAATTTTACCTAAATATCAACACTTCCCAGAGCTAGTTGAAGACAGAGACAGACGCCTGAGAGAGAACAAAAAGATTTCAGTTGTTAAAAAATAAAGTACAGAAAATATTTGCTTAATAATTAACTGCTTAGAACTCTCTGAATCTGGGCTGAGAATACAGCTTAGGCATGTACAAGAGTCTGGGTATCAATCTCCAAAAAAAACACCTCAATCTAAAATGTAATCTCCAATGAGAATAGTACATGTTTAAAACCAAAAATCCAAACGCAATACCTTGTACCTAAATATTCAGAAAGGAGTGATAATAGTCTAAGCGGTCTGAGTACTACTGCATAGAGAAATGTCCACTTGCTAAGAGTTACATGCTCTGTCCCGCTTCCTATTTAACTCAATAAACAGACAGCTACAGCCCTGCTCGCTCACCGAACCGATCAGGAAACTGTGTTTGGGAGCACTGAAGTGTTATACAGTGACACTCAGTAAGCAGGTGGCAGGGCTGCACTGTGAACTGAGATCTGCCAGATCACCAAGTCAGAATCTTCAAACACTCTAAGCAGCTTCCAAGCACACCTCTTCAATCCGCCATATTGCTCTGAGTTTTTATGCCTATCTTCTTGCAACTTAATGACCTGATTGTTGCTGTTTTGCAAGGTGACTCTGCTATGCCAGAGTAAAAGGTGCCTGTGGCTTACTCTAATTAGCACTCAGTGAACTCGCAGACATAAAAACCCCATTAGCTTAAAAAAGGAGGATTAAATAAATCCTGCTTTATAAACTGTTCCCCAAAGAGTGGATTCTGAGAGGGAGAGGAAAAGCAAGCATAGAGACAGCTTGGCATGTATGTTGTCTCAGGTTCAATCAACACTGTGCAAGAAATGATGAGCAGGAGGAATCTTAGCTTTTGTGAAATAGGGTCTCACTATGTATGCCCAGGCTAATTCAAACTCATGACCGATCACTGGGCCTCCTGGACACTGGGACCAGAAGTGTGTACCACTATCTCCAACAATAAGAGGGAATTTTTGACAGCCACAGTGGAAAATATTATGGGATTCATTTAAAAATTAAAAATGAAGGTCTGGAGAGATGGCTCAGAGGTTAGGAGCAATGACTGTTCTTCCAGAAGTCCCAAGTTTGGTTCCCAGCAACCACATGGTGGCTCACAACCATCTGTGATGACATCTGGTACTCTCTTCTGTATGCTGTATACATAATAAATTAAATGCATACATACATACATACATACATACATACATACTTACATACATCTTTAAAAATGAGTCTAGCATGGTAAATCAAAACTATAATCCCAGCTCTTGGGGACCTGAGGCAGGAAGATGTAAAGTTTGAAGACAGCCTGGGCTATGCAGCTAGATTCAATAACAACAAAAAACCATAAACAAAAGCAGAGCCAGGAATCACACTACATCTAAAGGAAATGAAACATATATCAAAGCAATATCTATACTTCCTCGATTACATCATAACTATTCATAAAAGCTAACAAATGGTAACAAGCTAAATGCCCATTAAGTGATGAATGGGTGAAGAAAATCTTTACACATATACACAGTGGAATCCTACTTAGATACTAAAAATGGCATTGTGTTATCTGCAACATCATAGATGGAACTATAGATGATATGTTAGGTGAGGTGAATGAGACAAATGATGCTAAGCATCAGTAAAATCTGAAAGAGTCAATCTCCCAAAAAGCTGCAGGTAGAATGAGCTGGGGAGAGCAGAGAGGAAGGACCTGGGGAAGGTCCCTTTCACTGGAGGAAATGGCTTTGGTGTGCGATTCCACAGCAGCATGAAGACAGACGGCTTGAATCAACTGTACATTTCAAAGGGTACAAAGGATTCTGAAAGTTTTCAACACAAAGAAATGTTTATTGAGGAGAGAGATTTGCCCTGATTTTAAAATATATAATGGACACTATATTGAAATACTCCATTATTATGTATCATTGTGTTTTAAAGTACCAGTCAAGACAATTTAGCTGATACTTTAATAGCAAAAGCAAATAAATTACTAATCTCATAAAAAATTTAAAATGAGAGAATTCTGCACATGCTTTCCAAAAACTACCATGAAGTACTGATGAAAACTGGAGTCAGAACTTTAAGAATTTTACATGAAATGGGAAAAAATTAAACCCTCCTTTGTGACTGACATAAACATAAAATAATGAGTCTTTCACTACAGTGTCAGAACTGATAAATCCCAAGGAACTACACTTACAGTCAGAGTATGTGTCTAGATGGCACAAACAATAATTTACTAAAATAAAATAAAATAAACTTAAGAGGAATAACTTTCACATAATTGTTTTGTCACAGATGCCCTTCAACATCTGCTTAGGAAAATCTCCAGCCTGACTTGCAATTTGAAAAGACACCCTGTGCACGAGGCTCATAGTCATTTAAATACAGTCTAATTAGGTACCCAGCCAAGTGGGTGGCTACATGGCCATAGTTAGTACTCATTCAGCCCCGAAGAGTACTCTGTATGTCTCAGCCATCTCCAGCCTTTCCCTGGCTGAGGTTCTGTAATAGGCCACAGTTCTTGTCTGTCCATGGGTAGGGAAAACAAGGTAATAGAGTTTTCATGGGAACATTTATCTGGGCTTAATTTGTATCTTAGTTAGGGTTTCTATTGCTATGATAAACACTATGATCAAAGGCAACTTGGGCAGGAAAGGGTTTATTTCACCTTCTCCCTTGTAGTCCATCACCTAGGGAAGTTAGGACAGGAACTCAAGACAGAAACTGATGCAAAGGCCATAGAGCAACAGTTCTCAACCTGTGGATTGGGACCCCTTGGGGGATCAAACAATTCTTTCAGAGATACCTAAGACCATCAGAAAACACAAATCTTTACATTATGATTCATAACAGTAAAAAAAATTGCAGTTATGAGGTAGCAACAAAAATAACTTTATGGTTGAGGGTCACCACAACATGAGAAACTGTATTAAAAAGTTGCAGCATTATAATGGCTGAGAACCTTTGCCATAGGCGAATGCTGTTGTCTTGCTGGCCTGCTCAGCCTTCCTTCTTCTATACCCCAGGAGCACAAGCCCAGGGGTGGCATGGCTCACAATGGGCTGGGACTTCCCATAGCAACCGGTAATTAAGTAAATGTCCCATAGGCCAGTCTTACAGAGGCATTTTCTCAATTAAGATGCTCTCTTCAAAGATATGTTTGTGATAAGCTGACAAAACCAACTCAAATGATTTGCATGCCAAAAAACTGATAGAAAACTAAATCAGTGGAGAATAAATAGGGGGTTGTAACAGCAGATGGTTTTCTCTGCCTGCATGAGCAGATGATATCAGCAGAATTTCTTGTTAGCACTCAGGAGGGCTTCCTATGTGGACAACATTCTGGGAGCACTTTCTGCAAAGGCAGCAATGCCAACCTTGCCAGGAAGACCCTAAGAGACTCTTCACACACAGGATTGGCAGCAAGCCAAAGACAACCAAGGTTCTGTCCTTGCTTTCTATACCCCCAAACATCACCAGGTATATCTTCTATCAATGCAAGCCAAAAGGACCTTTACAGAAGCAACATTAACTATATGGAAACTAAAACCAATTAGTCACCATGAATTGTTATAGATGGTAATTCAGCCAAGACCATTAAAATTAAAGACCTCCCATTTGAACTGTCTCATTTCCTTTCTATCACTAATAGGTCAAAAAATTATTTATCTCACTTCCATGCCTTTACCTAGGAGCCTCCCTAAGAATTCCAGTGTATTTTAAAGAGGAATAAAACCTAGAATGTACCTTTGAAGGTGCCTTCATCTCTTTAGAACTGTCATGTCGATATTCTAAGTCAGAATGCTCACCTTAGTTTAAGAAGGCTATAATCCACCCCTTCTGTAGCCCCCCCCCACACACATCACCAGCACCCAAATATTAACTACTTCTCTTTTCTCTGCTGTTCCTCAGAGCAGAGAGGCATTATGGAGCACAGGGAAACAGTGCACTATCATGCCTTCATGAAAAAGAGTTATGTAAAGTCACTACATAGGATGCTAATGGTCATATACTAATTTATTTCCCTATCATTCTGGATGTGAAACAAGTCAACCTTAAGGAAACTAGCTAATAGGAGTGGGGGAGGGCACAGGGCTGGAATGGAGGCTGGAAAATGAAGAGACAGTGGAGGTAAGTGGAGAAGGAAAACTGAGAATGAACTGGAGTGCTAAGAATCTGCCCAGGAAGCTGCTGTTCTTACAGGTATACTAGAGCAGGATGAGCAGAAGCACTGGCCAATGGATAGTGTCCCACTGACCTGTGCCCAGGAAATGAGGAAGTATCTATTAATCCTCCTCAACATGTGGATATTATAGCTGTAAACTCCACCCTCCCCATCCTCTACCTTCCTGCCCCCCCACACACCTCCTCCACCCACAGCCACTGCCCATTTAGGTATATGACACAGGTTCTCCATCTCTGTTGTCACTTGTTTGGAAATAAACCTGGTGGCAGTCCCTCAAGCTTATGAAAATAGGCAACAGATTATTAAATATTGTGTGGTTGGATATGAGCTTGCCAAATCTAAAAATGAAATTCTCTACCGGGGGATGGGGAGATGGCTCAGAGGTTAAGAGCATTTGGTGTTCTTGCAGAGGTCCTGGCTGTTTCCAGAACCCAAATGGTACATTCCATCTATCTGTAAATGTAATTCCTGGAGGTCTGACACTCTCTTTGGTTTTACTGAGTGCTAGGCTAGGCTTGTATGTAGTACAAATAAATATACTTAGGCAACACACACACACTATAAAAAATAAATACATTTATAAAAATTTATCCAATGGGCTTCACAATTAATT
Organism: Sigmodon hispidus; assembly: GCA_004025045.1. Classification (NCBI taxonomy): domain Eukaryota; kingdom Metazoa; phylum Chordata; class Mammalia; order Rodentia; family Cricetidae; genus Sigmodon; species Sigmodon hispidus. The sequence continues at coordinate 178,441 of PVIH01000166.1, read as the reverse complement.
CTCCAAGACACTTATCAAAGCCACTGGGTGCAGGTAAGCTACATTTTCACCTTGAAAACATTTTACTAAGATCCAGTGTAAAGTATCATGTTCTTGGCATTCAGAAAATGCAATGCTGTTGCACTGTTAAATACAATACGACTGGGTGACTACCAGACCTGGTGGCACATGTGAGAAGCAGTTCAAACAACAGAGGGGAGTCCTAAGGGAGTAAACAATTGGACGATGATGAGGTGGTGGAAGCTGGAAAGGAGAAGAATGGAGATTACACATCAACCATCCATAGTAGGAAACACACATTATCCACATGCATAGTTCTGGAGGTCAAGCTCTCCGGTACCCATCCAAACCTCCATTCTCCGTCATTTACCCTCTACCCTTTGATGGCAGATCTACAGTAGCGCATACAAACAGCTCAGTAGTTCTGCTCTTACCAATGGCTCTCCCAAGGACTGCTACCATCAGCTAGGCTATTCAGCAAGATCTCAGGACAGTAATATGGACCCTCTCTTGTACTGTGTGTTCCTCCTGGCTTCTGTAGAATGCTCATAAGTGTGTGAGAGAACGTGCAAGACAAAAGAGTTAAAGACCACCATGAAGAGAGCCATAAGCAGATGCTAAATTGTAGGCACTTAGAGAAAACAGAAGGGCCCAGAAAGAAAGCAAAGACTTAGGATAACAGTTTCAAACATCTTTGCTAGAGAAAAACCAATTAGGAAGCAAAGCTTTAAAAAAAAAAAAAAAAAAAAAAAAAAAAAAAAAAAAAAAAAAAAAAAAAAAAAAAAAAAAAAAAAAAAAAAAAAAAAAGGATGTGTTGCTAAAAATAGAGTTTAATCAAAGAAGGACAGGGAGGAGAAAGCATGGTAAGGGAAGGTGTCACAGAAAAGGTAGATAAAGAAGGAAGATGCATATTAAGTACCAGCAACAGCATGCTGGATGGTGTGTGTATAGGAGAAAACCAGCCAGAAGAGAGAAAGGACCATTAACAAGACTGCCAGTGACACATCTGTCTTTGCTTTCTACTGCTATAATAAGCACTGACCAAAGGCAACTTGGGGCAGGGGATTGGTTTATTTACCTTATACTTCCAGGGCACAGTTTACCACTGAGAGAAGTTTGGACAGGAAATTGAGGCAGGAACTGGTACAGAGGCCACAGATAAACAGGGATGCTGCTACTTTCTGGTTTTCTCAGCCTAATTTCTTCCATAACTCAAGACCACCTTTCCAGGAATGACATCACCCACAGTGGACTGGGCCTTCCACATCAATCCTTAGTCAAGAAAATACCCGCATTGGCCTAAGGCCAATCTGATGAAGGTATTCTTCAAGTTCCCTCTTCCTAGATGATCCTGGCCTGTGTTGACAAAAAACAAAATAGGCTGACACCCAACTTGTGTGGTTTGCAGAAAGCTCTGAAGGCATGATGGGAATGGAGACCTGAAAAGGCCAAGGAAGAACCTAGAAAGCGAGTTGGAGAACATGATGTCATAGGTCCCAAAGTCTCATAGGAACACCAGATTGCATTAGATGAAGAGGGTTGCTTGTGAGGAATATCACTCTAATCACACAGCCCCATCTCCAATGGAGGAAAAACACTTGAAGGCAAGGAAATCAGCACAGTCTGCCTTAGCCAGGAAGGGGAATGGACACATCTTTGAATAGATTATTTCCTCTTCCAGCTCGGAAACTCTACAGCTGGCTCATATTCCTGGCCAGCCCCCCTGTTAAAGCACACTGAGGCAGGAGGCAGCAAGCTGCTGACAGATGGGTGGAGCTACAGAGTGGAAGGGCAGACCCCAATGGGGGGCAGCTAAGAGAAGACACCACACAGCAGCCATGGCCGCCCACACCCTAGGGCCAGCACCACGCTTCTGGATGATCACTGATGATTTAGAGGAAGTGATCCCAAATACAAGCTAAAATAAAGTGAGAATGGGCTGAAAGGAACAAGCTGAAATTTGGGGTCTCGGAATTGATGTGAGGGCTCAGAGAAAATAGTACTTAACAACCCAAATCACCTGGCTACCTCAACAATAGTGAGCCTGGGACTCCATGCCCGTCAGCAGCCTGGATTCCGAGCTGGTGTATATTAAAGTGACACTGTGAGTTCTGTTCACTTGTAACAGCTCCAAGACCACCTTAGAAGAAAACTAGGGACCAAGCAAAGGCACTGCAAACAAGCAGCTCTTAGCACCAGGTAAACAAACCCTTGCTAAACTCAGGTGCAAGAGTAAGAACACCATGGGATTCTGAGCCCAGGTGTGCAGTGTTTTCCTCCTTGGAAACTTGGAGTTTCCAGGCCAAGCTCATTCTCTGCCTGTTGAGGGGCCCAGAAGCAAAGGCTTCCTTCCTCTTCTTTTTACTGAGAACAAACTGACAAAATTTCAGGGGAAGCAAAAATTGCTGCTTCTGCTGCAAAGGCTCTGAGCACTGCTGCTGTGCTTTGGGGAGTCAGGGATTCTAGGACCAACCACCCACCCTCCCAGCTGTTCCCCAAAATTAACCCACAGCAGTCTGTGCCTTTGCACAGACTTTCATTTTTATGAGGCAAAATTTTGCTGAGGCTGCAAAACTCTCAGAATGAAAATTATGCATTCTGAATTTCTCCCACTAAACAATACTTAGGGGAGACACTGCAAAATGTCTGAGCAAACATTAAGTTGGAAAAATTAGGGTCAAGTTTTAAAAACAAAACAAAATTCTGAATGACTTGATTCAAGTCACTTGTTGAATTTTAGAGGGCAGAGGGACACCTGTGAGCATGTCCTAACTGTGGTTTCACAAATTAACCCCTAGAGAACAATGATCTCTGTGTACTTTGAGAAAACTGAGTAATATTTGAACACTTCTTATTTAAGAACCCACAAGAAATACTGTCCCTTGATGTTGTAACTCATGTATTACCAACTAAAGGATTTTATTTTTTTTAAGCTAACAGAACTCAAAAAATAGTTTTCGTTTTCTTCCCCCATGTGTCTGTGTCCTGAGCCCAGGGCTGAGACTGTGGGCACTTGTGACCGCTGCTGATTAAGTTTATATGTGCCTCTTTCTCGATGGAATGACCCTAGCAGTTTCCACATGATCCAGGATGACAGCAGCGACCCTGACTGGGATGGTTGCCTTCTGTAGACTTCCAAACCATGGAAGGAGGGGGCAGCATCTCTCAGCTAATACTGCCTAGAATTATCAGTTTATTAAGAATTATTTTTTAAAGTTTCCTTCTGAGGTCTTATTTCCTTGCCTAAACTCCACCCTGTATATGCACTATTTTTGGTGAAATAGTATTTCCTCTACAATTTGCATTATATCCTAAATATTTCCTAGTTTATTTATTTATTTATCTATCAGAAAGATATGCTGGTAGCGACTTACTTACTAAATCTACTATCAGCCACCTGCAGGGTCAAAAACAGTGGATCACAAGCATATCTCAAACTGATGTGCCTACAACTCTGGAGCAGGTGGAATATAACATCTGACTCCCCTGGGGCATTCTAATAAGCTTCTGCCCTTGCTCATGCTTATGGGGAAAAATCAACATACCCCCTGCCAGCTTTAAGGCAGGGTGAGCTGCAGCAAAGAGTAAAAACCTTTGACTCATGGTGAGCTGGAACACCAGGTATTACAAACACATCCACTGGGAAATGGGAATCCTGAAGGACAGGAGAAAACAGAGGTTGGGATACATTTATTTTAATTTTTAATAAAAAATTTTCAGACTATATTTTAATCATATTTTCTCCTCCCTTAATTCTTCCTCACATTCCTGCCCACCCGACTTTATTTTCTTCCTCTTTTCCCTCTCTCAAAAGGAAAAGCAAAAAACCAAAAAATCCCCCCCCTAAAAATCAAGACAGACTTAAAAAAATGGTAAGAAATAAAATACCAAAACAAAACCAAAAGCACGGCCCACAACCAAACCATGGAGCCCACTGTGTGCTGCCCCCCTACTCCAGAGCCTGGGACTTGACCTGTGCTGTGGTTGCTGTTCCCTGACAAGCTATTGGAGGAAAATGATTATCACTTTTCCAGCAGGTATCAAATGCAAATACCTTCTTGGCTTAGAGGTGGGACTTTGTGTCCAGCTCTCCTTCTCAGCACATGGATTTCATCTGGTTAGAACCTGTGTAGGTCTTACGTGTGCTGTGGCTGTATTTATGAATGCAGATGTGCAACAGACGTAATGTTTCCGGAGACATTGTTTCCTTGGAGTCATCCATCATGTCTGTCTCTTACATTCTTCCTACCTCCTCTTCCCAATGTTTAATAAAGACATCCCTTTGAGGAATGAGGAGAGGAGGATTTTTTTTTTTTTTTACTCCCAAAAGGAGCTTTACTTGAAAATGTTGAGAAGCACAAATTGAATCTAACTTTTCACTGTTTGTGATTTCTGAAGTCAAACCATGCATCTAACATGGTCACCCAGAAAATCAGAGGGAAGGCTGGGTGTGAGCTTCCACCAACGCTGTTGTAAAGCACCAGTGTTTAAAGACCAGGAACGTGAGAAGGCAGATAGCCTTCCTGCAGGAATGACCACACCGGCAGTACACCAGAGAACCAGTGTATCTTTAGCAGGGCTCTTGGTGCCCATCCTTGTAGTTACCCACTGTCCACTGCTAGGTGTCTTCACTTGGATGTCATGTCTAAGCTAGAGATCTGGTTTCTTCAATAAAAGAAACTTGCATTCCTAAAGCCTGCCTGGCAGCTATAACCATTTTGATTTTGTACATTTTTTTTTTTTGGTAGTAAAACCTGTTAACTAGCATAACTGATCCTCATTGGGACAATCTCCAAGAAAATACAAGAATCAAATAGACTAATTATGGCAGACTGCTGTCTTTCTGTTAAGGAGTACAGTCAATGTTAATTGTCACTTCACTTTTCTTGGATTAGGAACCATTGGACAGTCCACCCTCTCCCTACATATCATAAATCCCTATTTTCTCAAATAAGTCATTTGTAAGATTTTTTTCTTTTGTGTACCTCATGTTTCCTTTTTACCTAAAGTTCATAAATGTGTTAGCTGATTAACTCTATGGACAAACTGGGTTTCCTTCCACAGTCCAATAATCAGGAAAGATCCTGTTCCAGTAGCCCCAGGAACACTATGGAGAACTGTTTTTCAGTAGACCTGACCTGGTATTTTCCATTTTCCCAGGAACAGGGTTTTTTTATGTGTGAAATTCTGGCAACCTGAGTGAACGAAATGTCTACACCAACAATTACTGCAAGAATCTCCTGTAGTCCACAAAGTTATCCCCATGCATGCTCTCTATCAGAACTGCCATCCACCAGAAGGGTGATAATGGGGTCGAGCTTAGAAATGCAGGTGCCTTTGGAAACAGAAGTCAAGTGCTAGATCAGCTATCTCTTCTTTTTATCTTTACTGAAGCATATTGAAGGAGAACCTCAATCTATAAAGTAGAATCCTGGAAAAGGCTTCCAATTTTAAATAATTCAACTGACTGGTGGTTTCTCACACCTTTAATCCCAGCACTGGGGAGACAAGGGCAGGCAGATCTCTAAGTTTAGGCCAGGTTGGTCTACCTACCATACTGAGTTCTAGGCCAGACAGGGCTACACAGTGAGATCCAAGCTCAAAGGTGTGTTGGGGGGAACCCCACAAAGTTTATATAATTCAATCAAGCTTTCTTCTTTAGGTTGTAAAATTATTTCACAATATTCTATTTAAAAATGTATCACTCAACAAGAGTAAAGTAAAAGTATGAAGCCTGCTGAACACCTTTTACATTTTCTGTCACTAAAGTTACACATCATGGGCTCATCTTCTCCCAGTACGTACTGCTCTGTACGCCAAGGTGTTCTGTACAATGTAAAGTTTAGTCGCTCTAGGCCCTGTGTTCAGGGCTTTGAAATGGAAATTGGTGGGCTAATGAACCTTAGTTCCTGTGTTTGTATTTTCCTATCCTTTCATTAAGTTATCTTTATTATATGTTTTACTTTGGCTGTACATAACAGAATGCACAGTCTTTCATTTTCTACCGCTTTCCCACATTAATCTAAATTATTAACAATGGGTCTCACCAATCTTTGCTCTTCTGAGTGAACAAAAGAAGGAGATATTATCACTATCCCCCTCCACATTCACCACCGAAAACAGAGAGCGAGAGCGAGAGCCAAGGGGAAACTGGCTCTAGGGGACTCCACACCGCTGTACTCAAGATCAGCTCTCTGCTCTACCCACACTCATGCACCTGCCAAGTGTTCCCCCAGAGGAAAGAAAAATGCAGGGCAGGGCAGGACACTGCATGATCCTTGCATGGATACAGTAGATAGGAATAAAGGTGGTATGGTTCATATTGATATGACAGTCTCAGAGTTAAGTGAACATCTGAAACCTGAGCACTATACATTGCTAAACTATTTCAAAAGGACAAGAATTCAGGGAAAGGACATATTTCTTTGAAAACGCAACTTCAGAGATTCACAAAATTTAAGACTTTGGACTTGAATTGCTTAGAAATTAGGAAATGCCTTAAGTAAAGTTTTTAAACTAGATTAAATCTCAAAATAGTAGTATCTGCTAGGTTTAAAAATTAGGACACAGAGCAAAAGGTATGACTGCAGAGGCATGGTGGATTGGCTTATTCTTTGGGGACTAGAGGTATCCAAAGAAAACTTGAAATATGAAAAACTATTTAGGAAGTAGAAGACAAGGTCCTATGTCTACACTGAGGCTAGGAGACCGAGATGTCCATCAGCTGCATGGGGTGGAGTTCTTCCCTGCTGAACACAATAGGTCCCAGTCATGTGACACTAGAAGTACCTCTACCAAAAAAGCCAATAAAGAAGATTCAGATCTAAAGGTTCTAAGATCTCATTGTCCTGCTTGGACTGGTTTTAAATGAGTTATAAATGTTAGGGCCAGAACTTGCCCCTTCAATAGGATAGCCATCATGTTCTCCCTAGAAGTACAGACAGACCTGTTTACATTATACACTGTCCTGCAATGCCTGTCCACAATTGCCAATCTTACTGCTTAACAACAGCTAATAATGCAAATCTCAGCCATCAATCATCCTAGAAATGATGAAAACACAAGAATGGCAGCCACTTCTGAACAGACAGATGGGTTCACCTCTTGGTTTATCCACATTGGTTGGCTGTGTCCATACAAGTTTTTTTTTTTTTTTCTTTTTCTTACAATCAAAGTCTTTAAAAATAGCAAAATAAGCAGAGTATATAGCTAAGCTGTGAAGTGCTGCCTAGCTCGCACAAAACCCTGGGTTTGATCCCCACCCAGCACTGCTCAACCTGCAAAACTCAAAAGGTTCACCTATTCTAATTTCATGACAATTTATGAAAAATATTTTATTCACAAAGAACTGTATTCATACTATTGATGGCTAATATTAATAACCACTGTTTTATGTTTTTTCAATCCCAAAGTAAGCGTTTTGTGTGAACTCTTTCTTTAATGACAAAAGGGTACATTTATTGCAATTTTACAGATAAGAGAAAAGTCTATGGATTTTCCCAAGGTTACAGAAGAGGTGAGAGCTGGCTTATAAAATAAATCATAGTGATGACCTATCCAAGAGTAATCAGAAGGGAAATGGAAGTGGGAGGGTGTCACAGAGGGGAAATGGAGGGAGAGACAGTTTCACGGGGTTTACTTTACTTGATACACAAAACTATTTTACCACTTAAGGCTTTTGTAAGAGCTCAGCTTGAACAGCACTCCTAGGAACAGCTATGAAAGCCTGGGTAAAATACAACCACAAGTCTCAGCTCAAGACTGCTTGTCAGATGTGAAGCTGGGTAGCATGTCCTTCTTTCCTGCACACCAGCGGCACAACAAAGAAGGAAGGATTACAGAAACATTCACATATTTCTTCTCAATTCTTCCAACTATCTCAACAAAAGAGTGTCAGTTTTGAATTAAAGAACACCATACTGTCCTTTAAATCCCTCAAGGACCAGAGGCCATGCCTAGTGTCATCCTTCCCTACTGCCCAGAGTCTGTAACAGAAGCCCAGATGTCAAGCGAAGGCCCTGAACTAACACATTTGAAGCCATTAAGTTAGTGCTTTGACTCAAATGCTGAATGTCTAATAGCCCCGGGTGTAAAGAGGTGGGTGGCATCAGTCAGGGCTGGATGTGGTGGTGCCTACGTACTTGGGGAAGGAGTCTGACATCTGGGAGAAATATATTAACTGTGTCACTTCCCCAGCTGAAATGAGATTTTTTTTCTGTCAGTGAAAAGTTCTGTATTTCCAAACTGGTACATCACTGAACAGTCTCCTACCTACATAAGAGGGGAACTTTAAAAATTCCTAGTTTAAAACTTCAAAACACTGCAGACACTAAGCAAATGACTGATAATGAGAATGATAGTTTAAAAAACAAAACAAAAAAACAAAACAGGAATCCTAGTAATCTTACTGCCTTTGGATACATGGGTTATCTGGGCATTTGTCTTCTTAGCACACATTCATCAGAATCACTACAAGCCCTCCAGAAAATAAAGTTACTCTGGGCTGCTCTGGCCTTTGTTTATGGCCACATCTGGTCAGACAGGTGATATTCAGTTAGGATTCACTCTATTACACATTCAACTAAAATGCGACACCTTCACTCCAACACTTTTGTTTTTTACCCCTAGGTAAGTGTGAGATGAAGAAGTTCTGTGGAGTTATCGGATTTGCTTGACTTAAGTTTTGTTTTTGTAGTTGTGATACAATAACCTGATATAGGTAACCTACAGGAGAATGGGTTTATTTTGATTAACAGTTCCAAAGGATACAGTTCCTGAAGGAGGGTACATGAGGCTGGCCTGTCACACTGCACCGGCAGTCAGGCAGCAGGATGGATAGGAACTGGGGCCAGGCTATGGAACCTTAGAGCCTGCCCCTGTGACATTGGTCCTCCAAAAAAGACATTTTTTATTCTCTGTAACCTTCTTAAACGACACAGCCAGCTGGGAACCAAATGTTCAAACACTGGAGTCTATGAAAGACATTTCCCATTCAAACCACAACTGTTCCCAACTTAAATCCAGTCTGATTATATCTTAAGATCCTGGTAATGACCGTATGTATTCCAAATAAAGTCACACTCTAATGCTCTAGTCCAATGAATCTGTATTTGTCTATTTAAACCTCTACAGTAGCTTTGTCTTAAGCAGTGGTTCTCACCCTATAGGTCTTGACCCTTTTGGAGGTCAAATGACCCCTTCACAGGGGCCACATATCAGATATCCTGAATATGAAGATATTTACACTACAATTCATAACAGTAGCATAATTATCTTTAGGAAGTGGCAACAAAATAATTTTGTGGTTGGAGGTCACCACAACATGAGAAACTGTGTTAAAGGGTCACAACATTAGGAAGGTTAAAAACCATTCCTGTGAGGAGTTATTTTGGTTTCCCCAGTCTTACTTTAAAAACACTGATAGTGTAATACATGACTTATGTTAAGAACTACTTTACACAAGTCATAACACCAATCACTTCTGTAACCACATTCGGATCAGCATAAAACATGCATCATCTAATTAACCCCCTATCCAAGCTAAACCTTTATATATGGCATGGATGTTAGAAAGGGAGGTTATGTGTCAAAATTTTTTCTGGGGAGACATAATACCTGTCTACTCACCTCAGATAGGAGCCCACAACAGACCAAAGTACGGATACTAACAAATCCAATCTAGTGAGCCAATGAGTGTTATTGGGGTTACTTACAGGACTATGGGTGAGGGGTTACTACAGGGGAAGAAATGACTCAAAGACAGCTGCATCACCAAAGCCCACCCCACACGGGTGACAGCTCATAAAACTGGGAATCTGGAACACACAGCACAGACTGCATGCAGCCCAACAGGTTGGAGAGTAACCTGATCTTGTGCCTCACTAGGTCTAAACTTTTTTTCCAGGAAGCTTCCCTGGTTTCTGCTTCTTCCAGGGAACTGGTCTGGAGTTCAATCTTTTTGCAGCTTGACTTTGTCTGAAATGACTATCAGCTTTTACTGTTTCCTTTAGCTGGATGGGGGGGGCTAGTGAATGTGGTCAGTTTCAGGGACTTCCTGAAGCTACTTTGAATTGTTTACCTTCCTTCTATCAAGCATTTCCCTACAGGACCAAATGTTTCAATCTTAAAGCAAACTGTTACATACACAAACACTCCACCTCCTCATTCTGCTCTTTTTTTTTTTTTTCCATGCCCTCTTCCACAATGATCCCTGAGTCTTTGGAGAAGGAGACTATAGATGTCCACTTTCGCCTCAGAATTCGGTGACCGTGCCATAGCCAATTGCTTTTCTCCAGAGCACCACAAGTGGTTATGAATTGACGCTGATAATGGTTCTCTCTAGGTGCAAACAGACAATCTGACATATCCATCTAGTAAAGGAACAGAAGTCACTTCCTCATTGGGACTATGACCTCCTTAGCCATTTATGTTGCATGACACAACTTTTCCTGCAGAGACAAAATACACATGCCTACTCCACCCAAACAGGAACAAGACAGAACCAAAGGCGAGTTAGAGATGGGTGAGTCTTAGCTACAGGGAACAAGGCAACCAAAGCCTGAGGGAGGAAGCATCCTCGGAGGGAATTCCATAGAGTTATCCTTCCCTGGATGGTGTGTGTTAGTGTGCCTTGTGCTATGACAGCTGTTGTATGGATCTTGCCATGGGCAGTGGGACATACAACTAAGGCTGAGTCATTAAGATTAGGAGTGTCTCTGGGAGAAATCTCTGTGGTATGGGGTAGCATGCCTGCTTGATAAGTAGAGTCCATCCTGTGTGTAGGAAGATGTCCCAAAACTTTGAAACCTTTAAGATTAGTGAACAAGGGTCAACATTGTCAGCAAGCAGTTGCAGAGGTTGCCTGGCCTGTTATGTGCAGTTAGTGCACATGAGGCTCAGATGACATGATAGCCAAGTAGAAAGTTGTTTGTGTAAAGGGGCAATGGTAACAAGAAAGAGAGAAATTGTAGTGGAAATGTTCTCTGTGTGCTGTAAATAAAGTAACTGGTTTGGCCTATGTGGAGCACCGTAGAAGTGGGCAGAGAATCAGAGGAGAGACAGGCAGAAGGAGGGTGGAGTTAGCCGGTCTCCATCTGACCCCCTCTAAGGAAGAATCATGTAAGGAATCCAGGTAAGCCATGGGCCGGGCCACGTGGCAGGTAGAATACTAGAAATGGGCTGAATTAAGATGAAAGAGCTAACTAGTAATGTGCTTGAGACATAGGCCAAACAGTATGAAATTAACATAAGCTTCTGATTCATTTCTTTGGGGCAAAAAGCCACCACAAGTCAGGTACGAACTTCTGGCCCAAACAGGGCGGAAATCTTTAACAACAAGAAATGGTCAGCACTCTTCATGTTAGCCTCTGATTTGGCAAGTAAATCTGATAAACAGAGGGTAAGAGAGCTATTGGAAAAAATGACAAAAGATATCCTCAGGTCTAACCTATTTAGAAAAAAATGAAAAATCTATAATCCTGCATGCAGATGGGGGCATTAAAATACTCTGATGCAGGAAGCAAGGGTGATAAGGAACTACTCAGCCCTCCGACTGCGTAAATTAGGAAAGACTTAAACAATGGAAGAGCATGTCTCAGCTTGGCTTGTGAGACTGTGGGACATGGGAGCAGATGTGATCAGTCAGACTTCTGTCGAGGCAGGGAAACTGAATAATGGAAGGACCCATCGCTTCTTAAGGCAAAGGCTGCAAAACTCAAGACAATATGACAGAAGTCAGTTTCTGGTGGAATGGCTAAGAAAAGCCATTAGGAAGATTTGGTTATCTCCATTTGAAGTCCTTATAAATGTCCAGGAATGGCAAACCATAAAAAGGGGGGGGCAGATTCTATTGAGGGCATTAAGAATAAATGAGGATGTGTTGGACCCCCAGCTCACTGGTCCAGAGAGAACTATGTTACAAAAGAGTTAAAGAAATGATTGAACCAGCAAGGGCCTCAAAGTGGCTTTGCTAAGCCCTTTGTGGGGTGAACATATTACTAGAGAGGCTTTGCCAGGTCTCGGGTCCAGAGAGTAAAAGAACAGGTGAAGTAGGCAGGAAAACAGTATAGCAAAAGAAGAGGTCTGCCTGCATTACTCAAAGGCAGATGTGGCAGCAACCATGTCAAGCTGGAGTTCCTAACAAGAACAACTGATAGGCATCCAAATTGCTTGTTAAGGAATTTCGGGGCTTTAAAGCCTGAGAAGCAATTCACTGAGGATGTCCATGATAGAACAAGGTTGAAGATGATCAAGCCTGTTCTAAGGACAGGGTCTATGTTCCTCCAGCAAAAGATGATGCTAGAGTGGACATGGTTTGCCCGGACAGGAACTTCCTCCTCCCCAGCCAGGTGTGGTAGGTGGGGAGGGAACAGCTACAGTGCAAGCACAGGGCCTGTCTGACCCAGGGAACAAGAGGAGAGCAAGGCCATTTTCTGCATTGACCTGGGGCCTCAGCAGATTTAAATCAGGTCCACTGAGTATATCAAGTGTGGACAAATGCTGTACAGAGGCTCCATGGAAGAGCTGCAAGATACGGAAATACAATGGCTCAGAGAGAGAATGACTGAGGATTACAAGGAGCTGATCAAGTTAGCGCCTCCTACCCGTGCTTTGTACCAAGCGTGGTCTGTGGAGAAAGCAACTGTCAGAATATGTGGAACCTTTCCATGCTGTATTAGACCTGGTTTATGCTCAACTTCCGGATCTTCTTAGTTGTGAATTTCTGGGGTCACCTGACACTTGTTAGAAACAGATGACAACAGACTTTCAGGGTGCTTCGCCAAGGGTATTTTTGTAACCCCACTATCTGTTACGAGATACAGTAGTTCAGGGTGTTGCCTTGCCCTTCCCATCCTCTGGAAAAGGTTTAGTTATATAAATGATGAAATTCTGACCTCTGAGTGTCTTGCAGATCTGGAAAGCCATTGGAGACACAACTGGGCACAAGGGGACTTCCACATACTATATATCCCTACTGGGCCTGGGTTAATAGAAAGGGGAAAAGTATCCAAAAGGGACCACATCTGGATGGAAATGGACACTCACAGAAGCTATAAGGTTACTGAATGAAAACCCAGGACCCAGGGGTGAGTAATGTTTCTTTGAGTTATTAGCCAGGGAAGCCCAAGGTCCTACAAACCCACAGAGCCTACTGCTACAGCTCTTAGTTTTATGCCAGAACTAGATGTTAAGACCCTATTGCTGAAAACAACTTGTGCTTTGACTATGAGATTAATTAAGAAGTTAATCTAGGCCTCACCTGAAAACTCCTACCCTCCTGGCTCTGTTATAGTACTGGAAGAGGCCATTTGGCTGCTGATGGAAAAATTACCAATATTCCTGTGTGTGTCAATACTGACATACAAGGCAGGATTGCCCACTTGTCCAATAGTGTCTTGTCTATTGGAGCTAAGACCATCAGCATTCTGACTGGATTAAGGCCTACTCCGCAAGTGGGAGTTGCTATTATAAGCCAGGACAAAAAGCCAATGGCTGTTAAGGTCATAGGTCCCAAGGGGGAATTAACTTTTATTGTTTTACTACATGGATGTAATGAATCTGTCAAGGTACCTCCTAAACATATGTGTTTACACCCAGAGATGACCACTGTTATTAGCGTCCACTCATAATCACCACAGATGCTTTGTAGAACATGTGTCTGGAGAACTTGGGGCACAGTGATGCTGTATGTAGCACAGTGGCCATACCTAATTCATCACAGGTGGACAGCTACAGCTACCCCCTCCAAGGCTCAGGGATCATTGTGGAAGAGGGGGGCAAAAGAACACAAGAACAGGAGGAAAGAGTGGAGTGTTGTAAAACTATTTCCTCAAAGATTGAAACATTCTATCCTGCAGGGATGGTCTGTAAGCAGGAAGTCCCTGAAACTGATCAGATTCCTGTGTGTGTTATGCCAAAAGTTTTGTCACACAATGGGGAAAATACAGTGTCATTAGAAAATAGCAGATGACCACATTTATTTCTAAAGTACCGCTACTTGCTAGACTCTGCTTCTCTCAATCAAATTAAAATTTTTGACAACTCTTAGTCCCAAGCAGTACTCCTCAGAACCTAGAGGATGCCCTTGAGGGAAGTAGTATAGCCCTGGGGTGAGAGGGTGAACTCTGAAAGCAGACTGCCAGAGTTTAGATGTCAACTGTGGCCACTCTCTGTCCCTGGCTAACTAACTGCTCCCACTCTTGATGCAGAACATGAGGACTATGCCACCTACTCCATTCCAACTCAGAGTTGATCAAGACATTGTGAAAGTACAGACTACAGAACCCTCAAGAAAATGTCAAGCTTGTAGAAGTGCTCAGCCAGTGTGGTCTGTTCCAAGCCCACCTTTCCCAGGCCTCTCTCTAAATATGCCACAGCCAGTTCTAATCTTAAAACTGCCCTAGACACAGTGCACCGCCAGTCTCCCACCTCCCACTTTCAGTCTCCTTTGCATATTACAGAGTGGAAAAAATTACAGAGTTCAAATGGCAAGATATAAGGGGGGAAGGTCCCTAGAAAGGGCTATCTACGGGGGCTGGAGAGATGGCTCAGCGGTTAGGAGCACTGTTTGCTCTTCCAGAGGACCCGGGTTCGAGTCTCAGCACCCACATGGCAGTTAACAACTGTCTGTCGTTTCAGTTCCAGGCAAAACACCAAGGCAAATAAATAAAAAAATAAAGTTTAAAAAAAAAAAAAAAAAAAAAGAAAGGGCTATCTACCCAAAACCACCAAACTGCCTTGCATTGGTTATTAATGACCAAAAAGCTCTACTGCACTTGCATTTAGGCTAGAGCCCCTCTCTGATCTCCTGGAATCCAGCAAGTACCTTCTAGCCCTGAAGTGGAGGTAAGGATGGGTAGAGGGCTGTATTAGACATGTGTTCCATCAGTGCTGTTCCCTGTGTGCTCCTGTCAAGCTTGAAGGAAAATAGTGCAACTTGCATCTTTCATATCACTAAGGATAGTTTCCCTCTGCATAATGACCTTTGCTCAGAAGCTAAAAACTGAAGCTGGTACTGCCATTCTCCTAACACGCCATTAAAAGTTAGTGTTTCTGGACTAACTTGGGGGTGTGACCACTTGTCAACATCTCAAGAGGAAAACCTGGGAGCTAAACAAATACAATGTTCGAGGGGACGTGTGTTTATGTGTGTGTGTGTGTTCTAACTAAAAAAATCTCAGCTTAGAAAACTATCTATGCAGTAGGAGTATTGTTTTGTTTTGTGAGAAGGCCTAGCTAGCCCAGGCTAGCCAGGAATTCCCTATGTAGTCCAGGCTGGACTCAAATTATTGATCCTCCTACATCAGCCTCACCAATGCTATGATTACACAACCACACCCAATGATTTTGTTAATGTAAACATTATAATTATATCAATGTAGACTTAACTATGACCTAAATGGCTATTAAAAAATCGTTTGTTGGCTAGTGTTTATTTAAAATCAAATCAATTGTTACTAATTAACTTGTGTCCCTTCCAAATTATATTTATCCCAAATACATTGATATTCTGATTTTTGCCCAATGTAACAGTATTAAGAGTCTGAACCTTTGGGAGGAAATTAGGTCATGAGGCAGAACACTCAGGTATGAGATTTGTGCCCTTAACAAACAGACTCCTGGACATCTCTAAGAGTTCAGTTCTATTCATCATGATACTGCAGGTGGCAGTGTGCAACCCGAAAGAAAGACCTCTCCAGAGCCAACTATAGCAGGACCCAATCTGGACATCTACCTTTTGGAATTTGAGAAAGAAATTCTTAACAGTGATAAGCCACTGCATCTCCCGAGTCAAACCTGCCCAAGACAGGAATTACACACATCTTTACACTCAGAGTTACATTCAGTTTTACTCAGTATTTTTCACTGAATATTGGATTTCACAATTATTTATCCCAATTACAGTCTCTTCTGTTAGTTGGTGTTTCTCTCTGGTTTATTAATAAAATGAATTGTTATTTCACATAGCCCATCATTCTTTCTAGCTGGCTGTTATCTGAAGAAGTGATAAAGCATGTTTTCTACATGATTGTAAAAGTTGCCATTTTCAATAAATTTGATCACAAGACATTAGGTGTGTTTATCAAATCTGACAGCCTATATAGTATATGATATACAGTCAAAGTAATGTTATGAATTGTATGAAATTGGGGTACTTATAATGATGAAAAAAGGGAAAAGGATTATATTTTAGTAACACTTTTTTAAAAAATCAGAATGCAGGGGCTAAAGAGTTGGCTCAGAGACTGTTCTTCCAGAAGTCCTGAGTTCAATTCCCAGCAACCACATGGTGGCTCACAACCATCTGTGATGACATCTGATACCCTCTTCTGTACACTGTATACATAATAAATAAATCTCTAAAAAAATCAGAATGCTTCTTTTTATAGAAGGGTGAATAAACTCTGGGTAAACCTGGACATTTTAGTAAGAGCTCTAAATCACTAAAAATGTTTTCCCCTAAAATGAACAGTAATTAATTTTATTGGAAAGTTAAAGGACTGAGCCTCTGGGGATAGTGACAGGAGCTACCCGCTTGCTTGTTGATGGTGGGGGTTCTGTGTGATGGTACAAACCCTGAAACTGCTCCTGTATCTGCTGCCAAAGGAAGTTCCATCTAACCTAGGGTGGCAGCAAAGGGGATGAGGAGAAGGGTCAACAAAGGAGGAAAATGCAATTTGTCTCCATCCCTGTACCTGGTCTCTAAGATGCTCTGGAATCTCCCCTCCTTGGTCTATCTTCCCCCAAAGACCCTCAGCTCTTTGATCCTATCACGCGCACACGCACGCACGCACGCACGCACGCGCACGCGCACACACACACCAGGGAGTTAAAAAAAATTACAGGGTAAAAACATCACAAGAAAGGCGGCAGCCTCTGCCCTTCTTGAGTTTTAGCCAGGCCCTGGAATTCCAGGGGCCCTGGAGATTCTGCTGGCTCAGCACCTATGCAGACTGAGCCCTGAAGCCCTTTCCTGCAGACACCCAGGTGGATCTAGTACATGAGTTTAGCTATGCCAGGGCTCAGGCTAATGAAGGTTCCAAGGAACATATGCTGTCAGCTTTTCTTACATCAGCTTTAAGAGAAGCATCCCTATTTTTCTGTAGAGTCAATTCTGACTCAATTACTCATGATTCTGTCATTCTCCACCAAGCACCAAGTACACTTCCTGCCTGTATCACCTCTGGGCTTAGAGATTACTGTTATGAGACAGTTCATTCTACCACTGATAAGACACATAGCCCTCTGAGGAACTCCCCAGATTTCTGGAGTTTCTAAATCACCCACAGAAACTTCGATGTCCCCACCCTGTT
Organism: Sigmodon hispidus; assembly: GCA_004025045.1. Taxonomy (NCBI): domain Eukaryota; kingdom Metazoa; phylum Chordata; class Mammalia; order Rodentia; family Cricetidae; genus Sigmodon; species Sigmodon hispidus. The sequence goes on along the minus strand of PVIH01000166.1, from coordinate 161,129 downwards.
GGGAATGCATAGCACAGACACAGACAATTATTTCCAATTTTGAGATTCTGACTGAGACCACATTTAAGAAATAGCAAAGCAGGGAACAATGGAGCTGAGGAGTCTGCCAGTGAAATCCAGAGCCCCTTGTTCCTCGTACGTAAGCTCAGTCTCAAGCATGTTCTCTATGATGGATTTGCATACTTGGGCTACTTAGGCTATGTCTATGTCTTTTGCAAAGCAGCCACCACCCAGTCCCCCATTCCCCACAGGCTCTGTCTTCCGGCTCCTCTAACAGCACTGGAGGGCCAACAGGAAAAGGCGTCTCCTGATTCTAAAACTGCACCCTCTCTGGACACACCCTCCAGATCCTCTTTGAGACCCGCTGAGCCAACAATTTCTGTGTCCCTGCTGTGACATTGCAAAGCAATCTTCCAAGTGAGGAGTTCCACAGCTCCCTTGAGCAGACATGTCAAGAGTTCAATGTCCAGCTCTCTAGGTTACAACTGTATGTGCTTCCCTAGGTCAGAACAAACATAACCAGCTGCTTTGAAAATCCCAATGACCCCATTTGGGGCAGAAAATGCAGAGCACCTAAGGTGGCCTTCCTGATATTCAGGGCTGCCTAGGAAGGACAAAAACCTTCCTTCCCACATTGGATGCAGTTTCTGAAAATTGGGTCTGAGTAAACTCCTATTTTAAATACAGTAAGAAAAAGGATTTTGAAAGAAACTGTGAATAGAATCAGCAAATATCACAAATTACATAAACACAATGCTACAAAGGAGGAAAGCTCTGGGGCTCATATATATTTAGCAATCTAGCTGGTAAGGAGAAACATACCCAATCAGAAGGCTAAGAAAGAATCCAGGCAATCATTATATACAAGGAAGAGTCAGTTCTTTGTACAAAGAAATGACTAATTTAGCTTATTTCCTTAAAAATTAATGCCATCAGAGATTAGTCTTATAACAAAAGGGAAGTTTTTTTTAACATGAACTCTAAAGATAACAAAAGTGAAACACCTGTTTATTAACAGAGCATATAATACACCGTTAAGTTCTTATTTAAGCATTAAAAAAGTTCACCCTTAAGACCACTTTACATTCTCACACAGCTACTCTCGATCTCTCTGTCATAATAATCTTCTATAGTAATGACAGTATAGTCACTTCCTTCCCCAGAGGCAACCTGATACCTCCAAATTGGTGGCCCAGGAATCCCCCTCTCAGTATAAAGACAGTGGTTAGGTTTTTCCACTACACCCACACTATCTCTTAGATGATGAATCACAACATCAGGGCTCAGTTCTGGAAGAAGTTTCAGGTAGTCCTTCGAGACAAGACGGAGGTGAACAGAGGTGGGAAGGCAGAATTCTGCTGCCATTTGTAAACAAAGCTCAGGAGAGAGGAATGAAAAGAAGCTGAGAGAAACTTCTGGAATGGACCTTGCTGAGACGGAGTAGGAATTTTTGAAGGCTACAGTCTCAAGTAGATACTTCTGGACTCATCTATATGCTATAAAAAGATATATCTTCTAACTTACAAGTTAAAAATCAACCCCCAAAGAGAAAGGGTCCTTATAACTATGTGCAGTGGGCCTCCAGTATGAAAGGCGTATTTATTTATTTACTTCTTTATTTATTTATGGAAATTATTAATTTCCATTTATGGAAGTTATTGTAACTATGAATGTGCCATTAGGTATTCTGGCCTCACTCAACAGTCCCAACTGAGTTTTGCCTCAAATGAAGGAATGCTTGGTACGAGGCTGTTAGGGATGAAATGTATCCCCTAAGGCAGACTGGAATTCTGACCTCGCAGTATTCTGGAATGTAACCTCTTTATACCCAATGTCTAAACAGAGGGAACCAAACATCATGACTGGCATAAAGCACAAAGAGGAAAATCTGGCACAGGTAAACACAGTGAGAACATCATATAAAATGCCTGAGTTACAATGTAATGTCAGGTAACAGCAAAAAATGGGAGAAGTCTGACGCAGATTTCTCTGGGGCCCCACAGATAAGGCACAGCCCCGGCAGCAACCTATGAGAATCTAGCCACCAGAACAGGACATGAGCTACTGTTGCCAAAATGCCCTTAGTGGATGGCATTTTATCACAGTGGCCCAAACAGTGCCTCAGTATAAACACACATGCCACTAAAACCATAAAACCACCTTTAAAGGAGAACACTGGCATTTCACTTCAGGTAGCCTTTTGTGTTTTGCCACAACTTTTTCACCATTTCAGAATTATGACCAATTTATTTAAAATTTAAAAAAAAAAATGACTAAGGTAAGGTTGAAGAAGTGGCCCAGTTGTGTTTGCTATGAAAACACAAGGACCTAAGTTTACATCCTAACATGTACACACAAACACACACACACACACACACACACATTGGGGGAGACAGAAACAAAAACCACCATAGCACTAGTGACATAAACATGAGAATGCCTCCCCATATATAAACAAAGTTATCTGAGATTGAACTGTTAAATTCAAAACCTTCTGACCAAGCAGTGAATCAAATCTACCTTCAGAGGGTTTCACTTGGTGTGTATCTTACACAGACTATGTTAACAGGTATCGTCGCTGTCTGATTTGGCTTGTGTTTTCTTTCTTTTGTACATCTCTTGGTAAGATTCCACAAACAAAGAAGGAACCACCTATGGGGTGCAAATGATGGTGTGCAGAACAGACCCAGCCCACACTGGCTTCTGTACTTAGGGTTTACAACAGTCATCCGTGTATCATCCACACAGTCATCCGTGTATCATCCACAGCTCTGGCAGCCACTGAGAGCAACAGAGCTTGAATACTTATCAGCCCAGACTAGGTAAGCCATGAACTGCACCAACAATACCACAGTAAACCTCTCTAGATTATCTCCCTTGATCATCAACAATCCCAGTATTACTGGGTACTATTTCCAATCCCTGCTGCATATATCTGACTAGGTAACAATGAGAAGGATCTTTCAGAATTTGAAATTCTTCCTTCCTTAAATTTCCCTCAATCCTCTCCAGTTTTTCTACTCCAATGGTTTTTGAGATGGAGTCTTGCTCCGTCATCCATAGTTGCCTAGAACTCAGAATCCTCTTGCATCTTCTTCCCAAGTGATACGCTATGAGTTACAGGTGTGTGTAGCAATACCTGGCTCCCACCACTTCTCCTTAGTTACCTGTGAGGGCTAAAGTACATTTAAAAACCAGTAACACACAGGAGCAGTTGGTGTCTCAGGGATAAGGCAGACAGTGACTACTCAGAACACATGGCAGGCATCCCCATGGGCTCTTGGCACAATGGGATGGCAGAGCCTCAGCTGTGGTCTTTACACAGGAACTTGCACCTAGAAACCACAGCAAACCCTGCTTGCTAGAGTAAGGCAGGCAGGAAGAGGCTAACATCATGCAAATTTGCCTACCCACAGCCAATTATATGGGAAAGACAAAACTAATTTGGAGAACAAAAGAGTATTCATTAATAATTGTGTGTGGGTTTTCCAGATCACTGGTACTTTAAACTGGGTTATTCCCCAAGTCACAGTTTTCCTGATTTGATAGATGTCTGAAAAAGTAATAAAAGAGGTGAGAAAATCGGCCCGCAGAGAGAAGAAATTAACAGGAAAATAAAAATCAGAATTTAATTCAACACCAAAGGCCTACTTAGGTCGGAGAGGGGCTTTCGAACAGACAACAAAATTCTGAAGATGCACTCTTTATTCGTTAGGAGAACCTTGGTCCTGGGTAGAGCATATTTGTAAAAGTGAAATGGTAAAGATAGGGCACGGTAATGCTGAGTCAAGAAGCTGAGCCTTTCCAGCTGGGGGACCTAACCATTATAGGATGGCTTTGGATGTCCACTCCTATGGCAGAAATTAAAATAGGCAGCCAGTCGGGATCATTTCTACCACCCCTCCCAACACCAAATGTAGAGGTTCCTTTAAAGTTGGCGTTGTTCAAACTGTTTCAAAAGATATTGTTAATAATGCAAGGTTAAGGAATTCCATGATCAAATAATTCCATCAATACATACAATACATACAATGTCTTCATTGCAGAACTTCAAAAACTTCTCTGAAATCTTAAATTCTTACTCTCCTAGGCAATACTACACAGCGTGTGATATGGGCAACTCTCTTTGAACACTGAATACTTTAAATCCTGGAATGCTTTCAACAGTTAATAGGATCCGAGAATCTGAGTGGACACAATTGAGAAACAGTTTAAACAAACTTCAGGAGCTTAAAACTAGATACCGAGAAGCAAAATATCTGTCAGTGAAGGCATCCACCCAAGACCCCTGAGCTTCCTTCCTTCTCTATACTGTTTCCAGATCTGGGCAGTCGGAGCTGGACAGGGACACCAATCATGTCAGTCGAACTATTGGTTTAGATATTTCTCATCACATATTCAGCTAGAAAATGGAATGGTGACACTTTTCTCCAACTACTACAATCACACCATTTCCTTGACCCACTGTCTTATGTAAATGGGCTTCTGAGGGACACTTCTAGGGAGGTAGGGACTGTGTCACATGGTAGATGTGATTCCATCTTCCATCTCAAAAATGGTCAAGTAGCAATTATCCCAATTTTTTTGTGTGTTGAGAAAAGATCTAGAAAATGTAGGAAATGTGCTTGAAACCAAAGCTAATGAGTTAGTTGAAATCTACACCTGTTTCCACATTTTGTCTTTAAAAGCAATTTGTGATGCTTTCAAACAGTTTGATGAAATGTCATAATGTGACAATTAGCTTATAGGTCAGGTGAGGACTCCTGAGGGACCCCTCCCCCCATATCCAGTTCATGGTTCACAGTTGGTTGAAATCTTATGAAGATACAGGTCTCTAACCATGAACTGGGGAGGCCAGGGGAGGAAAATTATGACACCAAGGCCAGCCTGGGATGCAAAGGGAGATCCTGTCTCATTTAAAGAAAAATTAATACAACTCAATTTATTTTTAAAAAACTTATAACAGAAGCTACAGGGAGGCACAAATATCCAAGTATTGGAGAGCTGCTTCTTAACAGAAATGGCCATCCAAATCCTGGTCCCACACAGGAAGACAGCCGCTGTCCATTCCCTATCTACCCCAACAATGCCACAGGATAAGGTCCTGGTTTCTGACCCCATTCCCAAGCTGGAGATCCAAGGATGACAGTCTTACAATTACTCTACTTTCAGAATTTGGACCCCGAATATTAAGCAGGGAAGGCCTCATCCCTACAAACAATTGGCCAACACAAAAGTGACTATTTTTTAAATGTGTGTCTATTATGTCTTACTATTTTTGTCTTATTTTCTTCTTTTTACATTATTTTAATTTTAGTTTTCTTAGGTTTTTTTGTTGTTTTTGTTTTGTTTTGTTTTGTTTTGAGTGAGAATGAGAGAAAGAACCTGAAGCTGGGAGATGCGGAGGACCTAGGCGAAGTTGGGGGAGGGGATATGCTATTTTTTTTAAAAATGTGACCTTAAAATAACAAGTTTGTTTTTTAATCACCTCACTCTCCAGACTTTTCTGTGTCTGAAGAGAAAGGCTACACTTCTGATTCTGAATGTGCATGACTTCTCTTAAGTTACCTGTCTGCTCAGCATTCCTAAAAATGCTCTCAAATTTTATACAGTTCTCCCTTGACCAAGGGCAAACAGCACACAAACCCGCGCTCCAGAAGCCATCCCATTTACTGCTGAAGAAAGGTCAGACTATCACACCTATGCAGACTGCCGGCTCTTGGCTCTCCCCAACCACCTCTAACTCACCACCACGTCAGTGCTCACCAACTTCCCAATGCTCCAAATCCTCCTGCCAAACTCCTTGAAACTGCAGTCCATCCCATGCTTCCTGTCTTGTCTGTCGGAACAGAAGACCTCACAGCCATCCTTCATCTCTGCCCCCACAAAGGCTCACACCTAACTCAAGCCTGTCACTGACCTTCTGATAACCAGTTCCTGCAGGCTAATACTTACCTCAGCTGTCTTTCCATAGACTTCCAAGTACCTTCAACACAGATTCAAAACAGACCTGTGCAGGCTGTCACTCTGTTACTCTTCAACTGGGAGGGACTTCTTTCTTTTCTGTTTTTTTTTTTTTTAGTTTGTTTGTTTGATTTTTGGATGGTTTTTTGTTTTGTTTTGTTTTTGTTTTTGTTTTTGTTTTTGTGACTGACTTTCCAAAAGACACACCCTCTCCACTCATCTATTCTTTAAACCTTCGGGAATGCACTTCCTCCTCCCCCACCCCTTCCTGCCCCATTGCACACATAGCTCTGTGGAAACTTCAGATTCACAGACATACAAACATGACCTCCCCACAGACAATTCTAACAGCCTCTCCCCAGCCTTTGTCTTCCATGACCTCTGGGCATCATTTAGTGGAGCCAACAAGCTCTCCTCAAAATGGCTTCTAAGACTCTGCATTCTTTCAGACTTCTGACATTTCTGTCCCCTATTGTGTCACAGGCCTACCTGATCCTTCCAGGTTAGACCTCACCTCCCCCAAGGTTTGACTTAATGTCTTTTTCTGACACTCTTGCTCCCTGGAGTGTGTTCATTTATTCCCAAGCTCCCCTCCCTAGGCTCCACTTCTATATTCCAACTGCCTTCTGAACAAACTTGGGATCCTAAGAGTGGAGAATAACAAGCAATTGATGGAGCTAAGTCAGGACAATGTCACAACCTCCCACGGAAACTATTTATTTTCTTATGTGATTGCACTGCTATCCCCTCCTCCTTGTGATATTCCTGTTGACCTGGGAGATGTTTTAACCTGTGGCTCTTGTTATTGTTTTGTTTTTGTTTTTTCTAGATAGAGTTTGTCTATGAAGCCCTGAGTGTCCTGGAACTCTCTCTTTGTAGACCAGAGAACTGAAGAGATCCACCTGCCTCTGCCTCCCGAGTGCCGGAACTAAAGGACAATGCCACTAGCGCTTGTGTGGCCTTTTATTTCACAGATGCAATAGATGGCCCCACAGTTACAGGGGCTTGTTGCTAAACCTGATTACATGAGTTTGGTCCCTGACACCCACTCTGAATGTCAGGATAACCATGAAAAAAAAAAGATCTATTTACCCATGTCAGGCAGCCTCCACACTGACCTGAAGGCACCCTCATGAAAACAGCAAACTGTGTACAATGATCTGTTGCTACCTGAACACTTCCCTTCAAGCTACTGCTATGAACTCTACAGGGCACTTGGCATTCCTGGTGTCTGGACAGAATGCCAGCAGTCGGATTTAGCAATCTTACCCTGTCCTTATTATAACATCTTAAAAATGTAGAAAAGCTCTATAACAGAAAGTCTAACTCTCCTATCACCGAGCCCAGTGTTACCCAAGCAAGGTACAACAGCTTTTCAACCTTGGGACCAAGCCTGGAACTAGGGACCTTCTTTTCTTGAAACCCTGTCCTCTCCCAGGCAGTATGTCAGCAGCCACTCTGTCCTGTTACCACTACTCCATCAGACATCTCTAAAGTGATCATAACGCCTTCTAAGTTCAGGCTCTGCTCCCATCTACTCTAGGAAGCATGAGCTCATAACTCTGACCTTCAACCTCTGCCCTGCATCCTGCTAACCTCAACCGCTCACTAGTCCCCGGTAAAACCTGTCTTCCCCATCTTCAAAGCCTCTGTTGTAATTCAGCATCCACTTAAAAGAAATGCACACAATGATGCAGCCAATGTCCCATCTCCTGAATTAGAAACACTGACACTGTCCTAGAGACAGCTTTCCCATCAGCTACAAAGTACCATCTTAGGGACCAGTGTAATGTGGTAAGCCTTCTGTGAAAAAACTAAATTGCTTTCTTTGGGGTCCTCACTATCCCTCAGCTCTTTCAACAGGCAGGACATTCAGCCTTCAGGGTGCCTCTCCCTGACCAGTTCTTTACTTCCTTAGGACTTGTGACAGTTCAGAAAACCAATTAGCTTATTCTACACATTCAGTAACTAACACAACATGCCTGAATTGCAGTCAAACTTTCCCTAAACCAAAATTTAAGTCTGCTTGAGCTGGTAAATAGATTGACCTGTAAAACTGAGAATAAAAAACAGACACAAAGTATCTGCAGACTATGTGAATAGAAATGGTAAGGCTGATCCTAAAAGTCTTCAAGTAAAATGATATGGTTTTGTTTCTCTTTTGCTTTTTCAGGACAGGGTCTCTTTATGTAGCCTTGGCTATCCTAGAACTAGCTTTGTAGACCAGGCTGGGAGCCTTTGAACTCAGAGATCACCTGCCTCTACCTCCCAAGTACTTGGATTAAAGGAGTGCACCACCACCACCCAGCCAAAATGATGTTTTATAGCCTGTTTCCCCAAAGAAAAACAAAGAACAGAGGACCTAAGTGTTGGGTGATAGGACTGAAATGAACAGGAGGGGAGGGAAGGCCATAAGAATCTGGATTAATGTGAATAATGAGGTTACAATTGTTCCCAACCTTCAAAGCACCATATTAACACAACTTGCAAAGAAATAAGTCAACTAGCCAACTGATGAGCATGGACGAGCCAAATAAAAATTAGCACAGGGGGGCTGGAGAGATGGCTCAGTGGTTAAGAGCACGGTCTGCTCTTCCAAAAGACCCGGGTTCAATTCCCAGCACCCACATGGCAGCTAACAACTGTCTGTAGTTCCAGTTCCAGGCAAAACACCAAAACAAATAAATAAATAAAGTTAAAAAAAAAAAAGCACAGAAACTGTGCATCTTTCTCTTCCCTATCCATTAGCTCCTGGCCCTTTATCTGTCTTCTTCTGGCCCTCAAGCCTTGGAGCCTCTACAGCACATGCCAACAATGTCCCCTAGCCCTCACACTCCCCCTAGGATGCATGTTGAGAAGTAGACAGCACATACCATCAATATCCTCCCTCTTCAAGTTCTCCTAGGATGCATACTGAGAAGTGCTTCTATAGTGCTGAATGGATTTCTCTTCTATTGCTTACAGAAATCCTCTCTGCTTAGTCTGCATTAAATACACCTCTTTGAAGTGACACCTCCCACCACAACACACTTTGAAAAAGCTGTAAAGGAAGTCTACAATGAAGACAACCATGGCTCGCCAGAATAAATGATGACCAGAGGAGATCGTGGCAGAAGTAGAGAAGTCTGGATTTGTCACCTGTAATACAGCAGCAATGACAATGTGTGGAGCGTATTCATCTGTCCATAAAACTGTTGTATTTATATGCAATTTTAAGTCAAAGAAAATGGACAGCTCCAAGAGTTGCTCACCATTTACAACAGCTATTCTTCAAAGTAACCATGCTACTTCATTTTGTCAACTTGACATAAACCAACTAGTGTCTTCTGGAAGAAGGAGACTATTAAGGAACTGCCTCCCTAAGATTGGCTAGTAGGCAGTCTGGACCATTTTGTTGACTGGGGATGGATGTGAGAGCACCCAGTCCACTGTGGGTGGTGTTACCCCCGGTAGGGGAGAGCAAACAAGGTAGGCTGTGTTCCTTCATGGTCTCTTTTTCAATTCCCGCATCTAGGTTACTAGTTTTATTCGACTGACTGATGGAGAGTGACACAGAAGTGTAAGCCAAAGAAATGACACCCACCACCCCTTACCTCCCCTCCCCCAGCTGCTTCTAGTCAGGGTCACAGCAACAGAAACCAAACTAGAACAATGATCTAGAATATGAAACTTCACATATTTGGTGCATCTCCCCCACACTAGTTCATGTGTGTAAATTAGTGCCTTAGAATTGCTTTTTTTTTTTCCTTTCAAGTTAGGATGGTCTGTTCAAAATATAAATATTTAATGTTATCAAATGTAAAAAAGAATCAAAAAACAACTTTCATAAAGATGGCATAAGATTTTTTTAAAAAATCAGAAATAATATCAGAAATAATAAAGACTCAGACCTTGAAACTGAGACCCATGGAGAAACAGGCAGAGTGTGTGTGTGTGTGTGTGTGTGTGTGTGTGTGTGTGTGTACATGAGAAATAGGCAGTGAGGTGGGAAGACTGCGTTGGGGTTCCTTTTCATTTTTTTATGATAAACTCTTCTTTTGCTGCCTATGCTGACCTTGAGTGTTCTCCCTCCTGGGCCTCCACAGTAGCTAGGACTACAGGTCAGTACCCTGGAGGCCAGTTCTATGCTATTCTTTAACATTCTCAGCGTGAAAGAATTCTTTAGTAATTCACCATCATTTTGAGAGGCTTTAGATAAGTACCCTTTCAAGATTTTTTTTTTCACTTTCAAAAAAAGTGATAACCCAAGAACTATATATTAGTATTCCAGGTGGCGGGAGTTAATGAAAGGTGGAAAGCAATATGAAAAACCAAGAGAGGAGGCCACTCCTCTTCTACAACACAAGCAACAATTGACATATTAGAATATTTCTTCATTTAGCTTTATTTATTTACTGAGATAAATTCTCACTATGTAGTTCAGGCTAGCCCCAACTTGGAATCCCCGTGCCTTGGCCTGCTGAGTGCTGCCATTACAACCATCACACTCGGCCCCAATATTTTAAAGTTAAGTTTTAAAAATTATATTGGCTATGCAATTAACAAACACAAACTAATGTTCCCTAATGTACCTTTCAATATTTTGGAATCCCCTGTATTTATAGTTGGAGCCCACACAGAGTTTTCTCTGGGTCACAAAAATCTTAATAAAGGTGGCATTTGTTTTCACTGTCACATAAAAGGTGTTAAATACCAATGGCTGTGTTGATTCATTAGTTTACCCCAGAATTCTCTTTCCCTATTTATTTATTAGCCTCATCCTAACTCCAGAAAACCTTTTTCTCCTTGTCTGCCATGCATCCACCCTATTTGGAACTCCAGGAGGTTTGAGGATGCAGCAAGCCAAGCACTTTGTACAAATGTGAGTTGAAAAACAAACACCCACCAAACACCTACAGACATCTAAGGACAAAAGGAAAACCTGTCTATTTCTGAGTAAGGTAAAGATGGCATCTTTGAAAAATCAAGCATACAAACACCACAAAGGATGGACTCCAGGAAACCCAGCCAGCCTGCACTAATGATCAGATCTGTCAGTTTTAAAGCAAATTTCAACATGGCTGAGAATGATCAGTGCTTTTTGCTTTCTGCTTTCAAATACCTGCATAAAGTAAAAACTAGAGGTGGGAGGGCTTGGCTCTCCACAGAGAAATAACACACATAAACAACTGTTTAAAGGCAGAGCTCCACATTTCTGCTAACTAGTTCTTTTTTTAAAATGTGGTTGACAACTTCCAAGTGCTTATACCCTCCTCTGAGGCTGCCCACAGCCTAAACACAGTCTCTTCATAAGAGGCTGTAAACAGGGTCCATTCTTCAGAGACCATGTCAAGGTCTCCTGGGACCTCACAGTGTCTCCAGGGACCACTTGCTGCTGCCTGCTCTGTGGGGACATTAATAATAATAACACCTTAGAAGGACTAACAACTGCCACGTTGTGAGTGTACACAATTATCTTTACTCAGCAGAAGTCCAGGCTGGGAGAAGTGAAGAGGCCTGGAAAAGGTAGCACCAAACCCTGAGCCAAGGTCCTGCCTGCAGTTCGGCAGGAAGCTCTGACCACAATGGCCAAGAAGGTAAAGAAGGGTGAGGTCTGCATTTTCATCAGGCCTTAAGGGATGTGCTAAGAGGCAAATTTAAAGGGAAAAACAAGAACAGGATTTTTATAACTAGTTTTTAAGAAGTGTTTTGGGCTCCTCAAGATAGAATTGCTGAATTTAGCAAGTAAAAACCCATAGCAAAACATATTTAAGACACTTACACTTAAAAAAAAAAAAAAAAAAAAAAAAGAGGTTATCTGAGATTCTAATTTTACTCAACATCCAATATGCTAGCCTATAACCCTGGAGCAAGGGACTTTTTGGAACAAACAAAAACTACCAATAAATTACAGTGCCTCAATTCCCCACACTAAACCAAGACACCCTGTGACAGCATGTCTTTCAAAGGCTAAGTAATGGCAAGTGCAGAAGACTCAGATGCCCTGACAGAGTGCCTTTTTTTTTTTTTTCCTGGTAGCAGACACGTCCCTTGACCCCAAAGGCCTGGCTTTCACTAACCAGGCCATTTAATTTCACTGCCCATTTAATTTCCAGTGCCTTCTCTATTTTATATGGATATGGTGGGGATTAAACATATCTGAGGGGAGGGAGGATATGACACACAGGCCTTGAGTATTTCCTGCTAGATAGGAATGTTAGAAACATTAGCCACAGGAATCTGGATCCCCCTCCCACAAAGAAATAGATCCAAAATACAGCAATTTTAACAGTTTATGGTGAATACTCGAGATGGCTGTCTGCCTCATAAAGAAAAAAAAAATTCAGAAATGTGTGCAAAACACAATGTGAATTATCTATGGAAAATACAGTGAGCATTTTAAAAGGCACACCCAGCAGAAACAGTATGCAGCCAAGGAAGGGCCTACACCTCACAAAAGCCTAAAACCCATCACTTTGGATCATAAAAACTACTGAATCACAAACACACAGAAAGAATACAACATAAAGAAAGACAGAACTTTATTTACACATACCAAACAGACCTCTAATCTTTGCCTAAATGTTTGCTTTGTGTAACAAAAACATGTTAGGATTGGCTTAGGCAAGAGTCTCTTAAATATCTTCCACACATAACTTCAATCTACAAACTCCACAAAACAAGATCTACTAAACACCAATTGCTGTGAACAGAAATTGCCTGGCGAGGAGTAATCAACAGCTTTCTCTGTCATCTACTAAACAAGGCCAAACACTGAATCACTGCGGAATTCCTCACGTGCAGCTACACCCAGTTAATCTTCAAGGAAGCAGCAAACTGTGTAAATCTACTTAAACTGGGGTGATAAGTACTTCACTCACCAAAAGTGAGCAGGATTTGCTAATGCACACCTCTTAGAAGGCAAGCCCATTTGTTAAAGAGAGACAGACACTGAAATTCTTAACATTCACTTACCTACTTCCAAAACCCTATGACAAACCAAGAGGGCATGACACTCAGCCAAAAAGGCTTTGCTACATGTCATGATCTGAAAAACTAATACTACATGACATCACCGAATCAACTATCCCAAGGAAGAGGGTGTATAAAGAAAGGAAACATGAAAAAGTAGCTTAAAAAGAACTCAAGAAATATAACCCCATATAAAACTGGAAATACTCACTCTCAGTTTGTAAAGGCTTTTCAAGTATGAAGCACTTTCTTTCCCTTTCAAGCCACAAAGAAATATTTTCACAATTACCAGAGTCCTGATCAATGGTTTCATTTCCTTTGAGGGATGGTAGTTTCACATAATCAGACTGTATCTATTTAAGGAATATCATGTCTACAAGTCACAACCTACAGTGATAGGATGTGCCCAATTCTTCAGAAACTTAAAACTAATGACCTTTATCTAGGCACTAAGTAGCAGATAGGTAGTCATGGGAGTACTCATATCCTGGTGGCCTGAACTAAGCAGGTGTATGTGCCCACAGGCCTGTGATGCAGGAAAATCCTGTTTATCCCAGGTGCCCTAGCTACAGCATTTGGAGAGAGAAGGATAAGCAAGGCCCACCTCTGCTTCTACTGAAACTGGGTGACTCCTACATATGTAAAATGCAAAATGGACTAATAATTGTTAAGCAGAGCAAAGTTCAGATATCAATGTTCCCACCAAACACTGTGAACTCATCAAATTTTGCTACACCCTTCACCTTCTGCCACACAATATACACACATATACACACAAGGGCTGTAGAGGACTTGGCAGCCATCGGTGTCACAATTACCAGAGTCCTGATCAATGGTTTCATTTCCATTGAGGGATGCTAGTTTCACATAATCAGACTGTATCTACTTAAGGAATATCATGTCTACAAGTCACAACCTACAGTGATAGGATGTGCCCAATTCTTCAGAAACTTAAACTAATGACCTTAATAATTAGTTTATGGGACACAGAGATACATTACAAGGGTGTTCCCTGGGATGTATATGGCAGAAGGTAGTTGTACTGTGAGGTCTTAAAGACAAATGGCCAGGAATTAAGTCCCAGCTCTGGACAAGTTATTTAATCCATGCCTCAGTGTTCACTGTAAAGTGAAGACTAAGACTACCTACCTGTCTCATGGGGCTGCTGCCAATGTGATGAAATCAGTGAAGCCACAGAAAGCATTCAAAATACCAACCAGCAGGCAGTGAGGTTCTACTATTCTATGTGTATAATAAGAGTGATTCTGACTTGCACATTTTCTAAAGGTGATTTAAGTATCCCTTACATTTCTTTTTTACTCCTCAGGGAAGTTATCTGAAATCAGCTCTAACAGCTGATTATGTATTTCTAGATTAAAATCAACCTGCATTATAAGCTTGAAAACTGCCAATTCTGTTGCCAAACTGAAGGAAGCATTATGAACTGAAAGGCTCCAGCTTAACATCATAAAATCTTATATATAAAAAAAGTATTAATTAGATTTCTCATTCAGGCCAAGCCAGGATGAGATCATAAGTCACTTGTGGTAACCAGGTTCCTGAGCTGGAAGTGTGCTTTCCAGTGAATGGCAAAATACCAACAAAAGGGACCTTTGACTCAAATACCACTGGTACCCGGGGTCTTGTGTCTGTATAATGCCTGCACATTCATTTCTTTCTTTGCCTATAGAAAAAAGGAAGTCTGTTTGTTTTTTCTGATTCAGTCAGTCCTTTTCGTCTCTGAATCTAAGGAGAGTCCTCAAAAGACTACATCTTATCAGCGTGCTCCAGCCAGCAGGCTGTCCCCCTCCACACACAAGCCAGCAGCCTCTCTCAGCAAAAGGCCTCACCCTCAGAGCCTTTCCCATTTCAGAGCTAACACCCTGCTGGGTTTTGACAACAAATAAATGAATACACAAGGCCCTAACATAATTAGCCAGCTTTTCAGGTAGAGAGAGGTGGGGGGGAGGGGTTGAGAGAATACTTAGTGTAAATTGGCTTCACTTCTGAAGTTGATGCAAGCAAGCACACAGCATCTGACGGCACTTATTTTAAATAAAGCCTCATGAAGAGAGTCTTAGAGATGCATTTGTGAATCCTGACAATTCGGACACTGATGTCAGCCAAGTCATCAGTACAGATTTTAATTTTGCAATCCACAGATTGGACTTCTTAATCCAGGTGAAAGTGGCTGTGACTTGGACATGGTGGACATAAAAACAAGGGACATTTACCTCTTTTAAGAGGAAATTTAAGAAACAAAAGAGCCAAAAAGAAGAAAATAGAAAATTGTACTTTTTGACACTATGGAAAAATTTCAGAAGGACTGATGCTGGGGGCAGCGGTTTATTTTGTTTTTAAGACAGAGGAACAATAATTCCATGAACAGCCACAAGAAAGTCACCAGGCATCTGGATCTTAATGGATCCACAGTTTGCATGGAGGGATTCGGTTTGCTGGTATCATTATTGGGATAACTTAATTGATCTGTCTCTGTGGCTGAGGATGTTACTAGAGATTTATTACGGAGGGAAAAGATCTGCAATACTGCTTAGGTTTTTTTTTTTTTTTTTTTTTTCTTTTCAACAAGCATTCTGCCACTGACCTCTAAATGAGTTTAACCTTTTCTAAACAGACCTGCACATTTTTAACATAATTTAGAGCTAGGTTTTGTTATTGCTGCTGCTGAAGCTGTGGGATTTATCACAACACGGCTTCAGTAACCTCTTTCAAAAACTGAAAAACAAAAGACCGAAACTAAAACCTGCTAGCTGCAATCCTTTTCCAGGCAGGGGATTCGGATCTAACCTTTTAAGTGCCTTTGGTGTTCACTCTGTTAGAGAATGTATGAAACAAAATCAGAAGAGGAAAAGGCGTGTGTATGACTCAGGCATATCCCAGTATCTCTTCACAGGATTTCCCTGTGTTTCTGAAAACCTTGAAAAAGTGACAGAAGTTCCTGGTTTTTTTTTTTTTTTTTCTCTCTCTCTCTCTCTCTCTCTTTTTAAAAAATAAGGGGGCGCGCGCGAATACACACACATATACTCACTCACTCACTCACTCGTCTTCCGGGTTCCCTATGAATCAGACAGGTTTTTTGGAGGTCCCCAGAGCAATGCAAAAACGGTGTCCCGACTTATCCCGAGCTCTTTTGCACAAAAAGGTCTCCAGAAAAACCCCAAACTTGTTGCCGACCGGCAAAGCCCCTGGTCGCCTGCCTGTCCGTCCCATCTCTCCGCCCGTCCGGGTCCCGGTCCCTAGGGCATCACCCAGCCCGCCCGCCGCCTCCTTCCGAAACACGGTCACCGCCCCGCGCGTTCGGCGCAGGCCCGGGGAGCGCGGCAGCCTCACCTGCTTGCGGTAGGGCGTCCTGCAGCCGCCGGCGGCACCGGGGTGGCCGCTGCCGCTGGGGAAGATCATCGCGGGCGCGGGGCTCTGGGGAAAGGCGGGCCGCGGCGTTCCAGGAACTCCCTCTCGCCTGTCCGGGCCGGCGGAGGCTGCGGCCGGGGACTGGCTCGGGGCTCCCGCCCTAAAAGTGCGGCGCGATGCGCGCGGCCGGAGACTCTCGAGCAGCTCCCGGGGCCGCCGCCCTGCGTGCCATGGACCGGAGTTCGCGCGCGGTGCCGGCGGCAGCGGACGAGCAGCGCCGCCGCGTCCCCACCTCCCGCCGCCTCAACCACCGCCCCGAGAGCGCGCCGACCGGGGGCGGGGAAGCGGCCGTGCACCGCCTAGTGCCGCGCCCAGCCCTCCCGCGCCTCCAGCCTGCCTGCTCGCTAGCTCACTCGCGGCCGCGCCCCGCTCCCCTAGCCTCGGCCCCCGCGCTCGGCCTCCCCGGCTGGGGCGGCAACCCGGACTGCGCGGCGCCCCCATCCCGCGCAATGGTTGGATCTGGCGCCCCGCGTGCCGCACGTTCCTGGGAGCAGCCACCCCAGGCCCTTTGGAGACACATCGCCCGGGGCTTCTCACCCCACTTGGTAGCCCCTTTTAAGGACATCGCTTCAGTAACCGCTGGAACACCTGGATAAGAAGCCAACTGGTCGCCTTTTCTTTCATCTTCCACATCAGCCCCTATTCCCGAAAAGGCGAGGATAATTACTCTCACTTCCCGGTACAAATCAGCCTTCCAGCACACCTCTTCGTCCCCCAGTTCGCGTGCTACATTTTTTTTTTTTTTTTTTTTTTTTTTTTTTTGATAGAGCAATGGCCCTTTCTCTCCCAAATATACCCTGGAAAGTTTTCAATTTCATTCTTGTGCCATAGAGGAAGAGTTTTCCTTCAAAACGAGAGTTATATATATAAAAAGAAAAGCAGTGAAAAATCATATAAACCGTCTGAGTGGGAGATGAGTGTCCTTCCTGAAAACGACTTAAGTGGAATGGGAATGCATGCGTCTTCAACTTAGTTATTAAACACGACAGGGCAAGAAAGGAACAAAGACAGGAGTAATTTCCTTTGTTCCCAAGTGGAAAAAAAAAAATAAAAACTGCTTCTCCAGCGGCCTTTTTCGCGGACTAGATGTATCAGGCTTTGAACCCGTGTGATGTGGAAACCTCAAAAGCGGGTGGTCAAGACATGCATGTCATTTCTGGATAGGGTAGTAGGCTGATTGCCATCTTTAAATTGGCGGGCTCCCTAGTGAGGATTCCAGTATTCTGGGATTACAGCCATGGTACACATACACAGGTCTTCCTTGGCTTCTAACATCTTCCTGGAAAGGCCCATCTGCTATGATAATGAAAAATGCCAGCTTGTCTAACAAGTAAAGGGGCTCAACTTCTGGCTGTCACAATGAAAGCAGTGAACGTCAATTTGCTATCAAAAGTGAGGCCATGCAGAGGCTTTTCTGACAACAGAAAAATATCCTTCCCCAGGTATCATGCTGGTGACTGGTAAACTGTTTCCACATTCCCCAACTCCAGCAAAAGTAATAAGAAGTAGTAAGAGTCTCCTACTGACAGCAGGCAGACACACATACACTCCCCCCCTCCCTTGCCCTTTTTAAGAAACAAAGGATTCTTGGTGCACAATGGGCAAGTAAGAACGTTCTCCATAAAATTTACAGAACATCTACCCCTTAAAGAGTTTAGAGATTAGAGTACAGCTGGCCTTGAAGTAGGGAAACACCAAACTATCGTTCATTACTCCATTCATGCCGCTGTCTCCTGTCATTATGATCCAGCACAATTATAAAGTGGACAGTTTTAGTTCCAACTATTTAGGTTGAAGATGCCTTTTCCTGAGGACTCAAAGTTCAATCCACAGGCTGCCCCCTGAACCAGGATTCTACCAGTCTCTATAGAAAAGGCCATGTACAACCTCAGTTGTCCTGAGTGGTATCTTAGGAAAGCACAATCAAAACCACAGAACAACAACATTTTTTTTTTTTTAATGGCTTTCTTCTCAAATCACAATGCACTTGCTGGGTTCATGACCCATTGGATGCTGTTCCAAAATATTAACATTTGACTGGATTTCGTTCTCTAGTGATAAAAAAGTTAGCTGATAATAAAATTTAAAGAGACGATCAAAAAACCCCAACCCTGATACTAGTAAAATGTGCAAAAAAAAAAAAAAAAAAATACTGAAAGAACAAGGACTGACTTTGAAACTAAAAAAGTCTGAAAATCAACAAGTAATTAATAGTGTCACATAAACTGCTACAAAAGAGAAAACACAGGCATGTATTTTTTAAAAAAAAAACAACAAAACAGTAAACATTTAAGTTCAAAAGTTTCAGGCATAAGTAGACATTAATACAAAGAAAGATTGATCTTCCTCAAAATGTATAAAAGGAGGTCACTCAAATGGAAAATATCCAACTTCAGGGAAATAAGAGAAATGCAAAACCACACACACACACACATATATATATGCACATACATATATATATTATACAGCATATACACTCAATTACAGATAATTCATGAGCTGTGAGAGCATTGACAGGAAGGGATTCTAGTGAGGTCCATCTAGCAAATCTGACTTTTTTTTTTTTTTTTTTAAGAGATGTATTTTAAAACAGAAAGTGAAGAAACAGACCAGAGAGACTGCAAGCTGCCAAGGTGAGATACAACACTGCAGAGCTGTCCTCTTTGCAGGGAAACCGGGACTGTGGTAGCCTGGGCTGCATCCTCCTCCCCCACCCTCAGACTTAGGTAAAGCTGTGGGAACCTGACCCAAGGGGCAGGCAACCCACAGACTGGCCAGTGACCTATGATCTGGGTGGGATTGAAAACATGAACTCGCCCATCTGATCCTCACCCATGGGAATTTGATTCAGAAAACTCTAGAGCTAAAGCAGTTAGTAAAGGGACAGAACCAACAAGAGTGCCTGGGGGTAGAGAGGAGGCCACAACAAGCCAAAACCATATGCAAGCCAAGGTTATGAGGAAGCAGAAACTATGAGTAAACAGGAAGCTGACTGGCAGCAGTCAGGAGGATCAGACACCAGGAGCCCTGAGCACTTAGTGGTGAGAGAGATGGCAAGGGAACTGCTGTCCCTGGGGATGTTCGCCTCTTCTGAGTAGCAGCCCCTTCCAACACCATATATATACTTAAACCACACCCTGTTTAGATGAGTTTAAAGTTTCTTGTCTCTTTGTAACACAAGAGATGAAATTAAAAGCAGAGTGGAACAAGTCTTACCCCATACTTTAGTTCCCTCTTAGTCGACATGATTTAGCCTCTCTGAGTCTCAGATTGTCTTCACAAAATTGCTTTATGTACAATGTTACATCAAAAAAGTTCCAGGCTCAATAAATGGCAGTCGTTAGTATTGTCTTCTAGGTTTTATAGCAACGGAGGGTGATATAGTATCTCATGCTTCCATAGTAAGTGTGGAAGGGCCATCAAAGAACAGAAGTGAGGGTACATTGGTACTCCATGGCAAGCAACAGGCATATTTAGTTAAGGAGAGGTCATTTTCAATACTTATTTGTTGGACAGCTGAAGGAAAATACCTTTAACTACAAATAATAACAAGGAAAAAATACAGTTTCATGCAGTACCTGTTTCAAGAGCCTAGATCCACTGAAGATTTTCTCTATTGTTCTCCTTTTAAGAAACTGTATGTTAGAATAGAGCCATTTCATGAATGAGAAGACTGAGCAGTATCAAAGATCACACTGTGGGGCAGGCAAAGTATACACCCAAGAATAATGACAATGGAGCAATCCAGACAAGCAGAAGCCTGTGTACTCGTAGGGGGGATGAGACATGGGTAATGATGCCTTCCGTGATAGCAAAGAGCTTGCACAACTCGAATCTGAGGATGACATTAGAAGACATTCATCCTACAGAAACAATTTTAAAACAAGACCTTGGTTTTTCATGATTCACTTTCTTCATGACCCCGAGAGGGTAGAGGAGTTAAAAGCTTACAATGTAGACGAGCAAGGAAAGGGTAAGGAAAACAGACTGGCCTACCTGTTGAGGTCCTAAGGAATGTTAAAAACTGAGGCCTGGGTAGGGTTCAAAGACTGAGCCCTGAACCATCTCAAGAACTATAAAAAAAAGACTTATCTCAGGTTCCTAGGTAAGAACCTAAAACTCCTGCAGCAGTAATGGCAAGGCTTAAAGTGGTAAGAAGTGGTAATTGCCGGGCAAGTGGGCTAGACTGTAATGTACTGTGAGATCTGCATAGGGGAGATCGATATGGGGTATAACCTGGGCATTGAGTGCTTGGCTACATAAATGTTTTGTTTGGGAGCATGTTCAGAAGGAAGTACTGTGCAGAAGACCAGGAAAAATAGATCTGGACCTGGTCTGTGGAATAGTCAAAGCTGAGATCATTCCTGGGGAAAGAGTCGAAATCTCAAAGATTTCTACCCTGAAACATACCAAGATTTATACTATTGAACCTCTTAAGAGAGGAACCTCTGAGTGAAATGACTAAAAGAAAAAAACAAGCAAAAATAGTGGAGCTGTGGGAAATCTCAGTTTGTAAAGTGCCTATCTTGCAAGTTTAACATGAGTTCGAGTCCCAGCAGCCATGTAAAACAGTAGGTATGGTAGAGCCCAAGGCTGAGAAAAGAAACCCTCAGGCTTTCAGACCACCCAGTCTAGCCTAATTAGTGAGCTCCAGACAAATTAAAGACCCTGTCTCAAAGGAGTGAATGGTGCTTTTCAGAGTGACTCCCAAAGTCATCTTCTGGACTCCACATGGAAACCTATGCACATGACCGTTATGAACACATCCAAGCATATACAGCAAGATGACCCAGATTAAATATAGTGATGGAGATAATTTCTGAAAGACTGTCCAACAAGATAAAAATAGCACACTTCTACAATAAAAGAGCAGATCTAGAGTGGGTTCAGTCCTCATGTCATAGATTAAAACTCTGGAAAGGACCCTGTTTTATTTGGGTCAAATTGAAGACTGAAAGGAAAAATAAAAATTTATTCAACATTGTTCCAAATCACCTCTAATGCATAAAACATCACATTACAGCACTGGATAGTATAAGTCATTCACATGGAAAAAATTCACATTTAAGAGTGTGTTTAAAAGCTCACAAAACTTCTGACTACTAGCAAAAGGAGTAAAAATATGAGGTCAAAAATTTCTTATATTTCCGTTTTTATACAAAATAGTTCGAAAGTACCTTATCTCAGAAACAGAGCAATGTTTTTTAGAATGTACTATTTTGTTTTTTTATTAAAAAGTTGCAAATCTTTTTTTTCAGAATCAAAGGCTCCCTAGATATGCACAAAATCACACATATAAAAATGAAACCACTACAATAAAATAAAACTGTAGCTGTGAGTCTAAAATACATACAGAACACCATAAACATAGCCATATGTTGATGACTCTTAGGAGAAGCCATGCTTGAATTGCTCTGTAATCTCTCCTAGTGAGTAAAGCAAAGACATGAGCTTTGCCCAAACGCAACTTCCTGCATGAATGATTAACTAATAATAGGTGTCATTTCACACAAACATATTACACACACAACACATGTCAGAACGCCTGCCTCTCCTTACCAAAAGTCACAGATCTAATCCATAGTGCAAGTGGGGTTTGAACTTGGACATATTCACTTCCAAATCAAATATGATGTTTATATTATCACTATTAATGAGGTTATATATATACATCTATGTGTGTGTATATATATATATACATATACATATGATAGTACTCTCTTGCAATATTGGGAAGTGACCATAGCTCCCATCAGCCACAGATATAGAAAAACAACCAATACTTTGTGGTACACTGCATTGCCAAGTCATGCTGTATACTAGATTAAGCCTATGAGATGCATTTTCAAATTAGGACTCATTTGAATTACATTGGACTTATTAGAGTGAAACTCTGCTTTGCATTGAGGAGATCTAGACACTGAACTTCTATTCTTCAGTTGACTTAGGCAAATTTTCCACTATCACAATAATTGTTCAGATATAAATTCTGGTTTCAACCTAATCCTTAGATATCACTTTACTAATGATCACTAAGGTAGATTTTCTTGCAAGCCATTTTATTTCAGTGAGACAATTGGTGAGATGGAATTGTGGCAGAGGCAAGAATCTTCTACAGACTGGCATGATATTAAGAAACTTACAGAATTCTCAAATAAAATTGGCAACATATTTTCCCTCAAAAAGTCATAAAAGACCTATTTGAGATTAGTTTAATTGTAAAATTATATGTCAACCAAAACCTTAACTACCATTTAGGACATTTATATCTATTAAAAAATATGTATCCATCTTTTTTAATTTGATAAATATTTTTGGACATAGTTATTACTCTTTTCTTGAAAAGATTAATAAAAATAAAAAACTCACTTAAATTTCTAGTATAAAAACTCTAAGAGATACATTTCCTTATGTTTTTAATAAAAATAACAGATGGCTTAGTCTTTCTAAAACAAAACTGAACAAAATCTTTCAAATGAACAAGTTAAAACTTGAACATTTTGAATTGCTTTGGTTTTTAATTATAATGAATTTGTATCTGTAGTTCACATTGTATAGAAAAAATAGTCAAGGGTTTGAGAAACTGGGATAACATGAAACTACATTATTTCAGAAAAAGAGATACACCGTGAGTTACTGTTTTCCTGTATTATCTAGATGGGCCCTTCTCTCTTCCTCCTTCATTACTGTGGAAGCCTAGCACTGGAGCTGCTGGACTAGGAGAAGACCTATAAAAAAGGGCCTTTTTCAGACTATTTCAGATAACTCATGGATGTTTCCAGAAGTTGTAGTTAAACTCACAAGTTCTGAAGGAAAGCTATTATTGCAGGGTAATCTCTGAAATTAGTTTACCTGGAGAACTTGAAGTAAGATAATCATCTACGCACATGGACAAATTGGGGCAAAAGTAACAGCTGGGAGAAGGAGGGGGGATTTCTAATTGCACCCACTTCTCTGCTAAGGGGTCTTCAAAGTGACAGAAAGTACATAGGAAAATGAAAACAGTTTGTCAAAATTAAAGCCAAAGTCTTTAAATCATGGAAAACAAAATGAGTTCAAACCTGGAATA
The DNA here is from genome assembly GCA_004025045.1 of Sigmodon hispidus. Taxonomy (NCBI): domain Eukaryota; kingdom Metazoa; phylum Chordata; class Mammalia; order Rodentia; family Cricetidae; genus Sigmodon; species Sigmodon hispidus. The sequence goes on along the minus strand of PVIH01000166.1, from coordinate 137,716 downwards.
ACCACCTCCTTTCCATGAGTAAAATTCAATAAGAAGAATGGCAACTTTGACAGTGCACAGCAAACTGTACCTGGGACAAACAAACTCATGTCAGCTGAGAATGGCAAAATGGTTGTTACAATTCTAAATATCAAAGCAAGTTCCTAATGGGAGTTCAGTTCAAAGCATTCCAAACACACACACACACACACACACACACACACACACACACACACACACTCCGGAAAGTTTCTTTTCTCTTCAGTTGCTAAGATCATAATTAAATTAGGTCTATTTCACCTGAAGAGGAAGATGCTGAAATAATTAATGGCATCCTTAATGGAAATGAGAATGCTGAAAAGCTTTTCATTTTCCACTGAATTATAAAGTTCAAACCAGAATATATAGAATTACAAGTGGATTTCTATTCAGTTGAATATGTATGAAGGCAAACTTTCCAACATTAGGATATGTAGCTTAAAATCCTGAAATAGGATACCTCAGGAGCTTATACAAACTCCCCACCCTAAGTGTTTTTGAGAATGACAAATTCTGGGTTATCTAACACACTTAGCACATAGGGTACACTGACGACAGACCTGTGGCAAATTGATACTCCCAAGGTGAAGAGAAGGCAAATGAGGAAATTCTGGGGTTGTCATGACAATCTGACTGATCATGACATCAGCAGTTCCTAATTCCAAACTGTAAGGACACTCCTAGAACACTCAAGCCATTTTAAGCACTTACTCCCTGAACTACTCTCTATCCAATCCGCAACCTACAATTTACAGTGACAGAGAGAATGATATGCTACCCACAGGATTAGTATAAAAATCCAGACTCTTCTCAGAGAGAGAGGCAGGAAGAAGATACCTTCTAAAGACATTAGAAAGTTTTAGACACACAAACACACATATTTATAGTTGTTGGCATAAGATATGCATTAACATGTTACCATTCATAAAAATACTTTATCATCCCACTTAAGACTCAGAGATGTAGGGCATGGCAGATGTCTCCATGATTCTCTGTGAACAGGTAGGTTAGGCAACTTGTCCAAAGTCAGGAAGGCCAAAAATATAGAATTTCCAGAAGGAATTCTATAAGGGCCAAACTCTATGTCCAGCATACAACAATAGTTCAATACATATGTTTAAAAATAAAGCTGAGATGATTCGCCTACTTGTAGAAGGGGCATGTGATGTATTTGTAAAGAACAGAGAACAGTTTGTGGGCATCAGGTCTCTCCTCTCACATTATAGGTCCTGAGGAGTGACATCAGGTCACTGGGCCTGATTACAAGCACCTGTACCTTTGAGCCATCACATTAGCCTTCAACAAGTACAGCAGTCATTGAATGAACTGTTCTTTCTCCTTGGACACACTGGCTAAAGATAAGTGTCTTACGTCTCTCTGTACTTGCCCAAATTCATAGCAAACTTCAATGTTAAACCACTTCATAGAAGCATATGTTCTATGGAGATTTATAAAGTAAAAAATTCAGTGTTCTATATCCTTATGAAGTGGGGTGCAGTCATCTTTGGAGTTGGTCTCCATAACCTTCTTGTATTGCCCAAGTAGTGAAAAAAAATCATTAGATTATTGACATCACACAGTCCTGCATCTTGAAGTTTTGGTTGGCTGAATGAATAGCAAGCCAAGCTAGCTCACATAAATACGTCATTGTTAAAGAAGCTGTCTGAATCTGGTCAAGACCATGAACCAGAGTCAGAAAGAGCTAAATGTCAGAGAAGTGACCAAACCTTAAAGAATATATTTTACAAATGTTGTTATAGTGAATCTTCACTTTAATCTGTAGACTATTGGAATTTAAAGAGAAATCCTAGCACATGTTGCATTTTGTATCTCTGTGATTTTAAAAAAATGATTATTTGTACTTATGTGCACATGAAAGCAGATTCTCAAAGAATCCAGAAGAGGTTGTTGGACCTCTTGAAGTTATAGGTGGTTCTGAACTAGGGATCAAGTGTGGATCTTAACTGCTAACAATCTACCAGGGCTCTCCCTGTATGTGACATTTAAGGAAATGGAATTTCATGACAAATGGCCTCTCGACCTTAACTGTTAGAGAAAAAAATATAAAAAATAAAAAAATCTTGTTTTCTTTTTTGGATTAAAAAAAAGTCTTCCTCACATCTCTGGCACCAATGTCTTATAAATATTTAGATATTAATTCCACATCATGTAATCTAAGACATTACTGATTATAAGTGCCTAATATTACTAAGACGCTACCATTAAAAAAACAGGTGGATGACAGTAATTATAAGACATCATAAATTATAATGCATACTAATTTCAAGGAGCTTGATATTTGAAGAGTGAGTCCTAGTATCAACAACATATAGTACACAGGTGTAGAGCATACTCGATGCAAATAGACATAAGTTGTTGCTTTCATTCATAACTTAAGTTCTGGAAGCAGATTTTGTCAGATATTCATTTTCAACCTTCCTAGGAAGTAAGAGCATAGAGGAAATGAATCACATACCCAATCCTACCAACGAGTCAGACAATAGGAGGAGGAGCAGGCAGACGGCCTCAAGATGAGAATGCTTCTCCTACTCTCCTCAGAATCATGTATCACAAAGAGCAAGCTAAGCCGCGCTTCCTTCCGTGGCCATTTCCTCACTGTCATATCAGGTGATCTGTGCAGGATTTATATATTACAGACATCTGTCTAGCAAGAAAAATTAAAGGTAGTTGAACTGAAATCTGTTTAAGTCTTTGTCCAACTCTTCTCCATTAACTGCTATTAGTGCTTTGAAAGGTATCAATTGCAGACATAGGTGGAGATGTACCCACCCCTTTCCTAGTACAGAGCAGAATTCCATCTTACACCTCTCACAGATTGCATCCATCTACAGGATCTGGTGTGGCAGTCCTCAGTCTTCCTAAAGCTCCACATGAGAAAAGCAACTGTTGTGCAATCAGGTTAAGTCAGACAAAAGACATGTCTGAAATGGCTATCAAAGTCCTTAAGACTGAGAGAAAATGGCAATGAAAAGCAATCACTTCACAGGCAAAGCAAGCCACTTACAGGTGGAGCAGCAAGTGCTTTGTCCTTGGAACAGCATCTACTATGTAAGGACTCAAGCATTCAGAGCAGACTGGTCTTCTGTCGGCTCCTCCCCAGCCTTACACAGCTCTCTTTATCATTTCACTGCTGTGACCCACAAGAAAAGCAAAATAAATTGGTTTAAACTCAACCTTTGGGATTAGCTCTAAATTTCACTAACCTGTAAGCTAAGCATTGCCCTGTTACAAGTAAAAACTATTATTGTCCTAACCCTAAAAATAATGTTAAGAAATTAGTAGCATACCTAACAAAAGATATATACCAAACATTTAACTCAGAACTTAGTATACATGAAGTATTCAAATGTAAATTCATAAATATGTAAATTACACTATCTTCTAAAAATATGCAAGTACAGGCTGAGGATGCTGTACAGTGGTGGCGGCTTGTCTAATACTTACAAGGTCCTGAGCTCAATACCTAGGGCTGCAAAAACAAAATGAGTCTGTAAGTACTATCCAAATACGTGTGTCATTCTTCCAGTAAAAACAAAGCTACTTATCGAAGTACATGTAAAATAAATAACAAGCTAAACCCAGTCTATTAGACAAAATTTCTCAGTAGTAAAAAGTATCACTTCAGAGTCTCTAATTTACAATCTCTAGAGTGATTTGAAAATATGTCCTATTTTAGAGGCTGTCACAAGAACTTAGAATTCATGCATGCTGTGTGCCATGAAAATCATTAAATATATTCAACCACAAAATACCATAAACACTGCAAGAATTGCTTTTCCACCTTATCTATGCCTGTCAATGTCCCTTGTTTTAGAAAATCATAGTTTAGGTTTCTGGTGACTGGTAGATTATTTAAAGTAGGCATAGAAACTCTACTCATAGAAAATTAGGTGACTCATTTCACTCTGTCACATAACATTCAAAACATTCCTACCCACAAATGAGAATGGTCACATTGCTGATGAATACTGAAACTGTTCATTGTTTCTACTCTAGTATATGTTTGGAATCTTCCACAATTAAATAAAGTACCTCTTGCTTTGTACATGCTATAGATATGTGTTGCTACCACTGGTTAATAAAGAAGCTTTTTTGGCCTATGGCAAGATAGCTTGCAACCAGGTAGGAAATCCAGGAGAGAGATGGGAAAGAAAGGCGGAGCTGGGGCAGATGCTGTGAGCTGCCTGGGAGAACAAGATGTAATGAAACACAGGTGAAGTTACAGGACACAGGTCAATACATAGATTAATAAAATGGGTTAATTTAAGATGAAAGTGCTAGTTAGCAATAAGCCTGAGTTATAGAATAAACAGTTTGTAATTAATATAAGCCACTGTGTGTTTACTTGGAACTGGGTGGCTGCTGGACACAGGAAAACATTAGGTTACAACTTCTAGATGATAGGAGTTTACAGATGGCTGACGGGAGTATAAAAATGACTGTGAGGTTCACTTGAGGAATTCCAGACAATTCAGGTGAACTTACTCTTAGTGCTGTTGTATATAGGAAGTGACAACACAGCAGATTTTTTTTAAAACTGCCCATTTTTCCTTTTCTCAACCAAACTGTCTCATAAAAAAGAAGGAAGAAAAAGCTATTTTTAAAAGTTCAGATATATAATTCTAAGAGCCAACAGTGACTCCATTTAGAAATGCTATAAATCTAAGGGGTGAAATAGAGAGGATTCAGTTAATTTCTATAATAGATGGCCACCCCTCCCATGGCTCTTTCTAAATTGGAACTCTTGATTCTTTCTCCACCAACTTTACCCATTAGATTCTCCAAGCTCTAGGTAATAACCTCTTCAGTTATCTCCTGTGACCATTCCTTATTCATTCTGTTTCCACCAACCAGTCCTTATTCATTTCAAATATTCTAAACTTTCAAAACAGCTTTTTTTTTTTTTAAATTACCTATGGCTGTGTCATTCTACTTCCTAAAACACTCACCTCAAACACAAGGCGCTCGACTCTGACTCTCCTGCCCCTTTAGCCCTATTTGAGCTACTCCTCATTCTTTGGCTCCCCATGGATCTTTCAGCTATTCCTCATGCTTTGGTTGCCCATGGACTCACTCTTTCCTGGTTCTGAGCTCTGCCAGAAAACAGCCTCTCTTCTTTCATCCACCAGACCACACTCATCTACCCCTTTCTCTTGACTCTGTTGAAATCACAGCTCATGGTCGACTCTCTCTGGGCTTTTCCTGCTCTTATTTCCTGAGACTTCTTGCTTTTTTTTTTTTTAAGGGCTGTCTTAACGCATAAATTAGGCCATCTTACTACACAACACATTGTACATTATGAACTCCCTTGAGGAAACTATGCCAAGATACAGTGTATACTCTGCACTATTTACTCTGTGAAAAGGCATCCAGCAAGAGATCAGTACATGCTCATTGACCTGGCTGCATTATAAATCAGTACCTTCCAATCTCCTTGCCAGTCCAGCACTATTGAGAATCTCTGTAAACTCCCACCAGCCCCTGTGGTTCAGTTCTTAATGAGTTAGTACAAGACCTGATAATGGCACACAGTGTCATTTTAACATGAAGACAGTTACATAGAGAATGAGCCAGAAAGTAGTTACAGAGACACAAAAGATAGACCCAGTTAACTTCAGTGCCTTTTCTGTCTGTCCATCCATCCATCCACCCATCTATTCACCCACACAAACAACCATTATCCACCCAACCACATACCTACCTATCTTCTCTTACTATTTTTTTTAAAAAAAACTCTGATATAATATATATACAAAATATAGCTTCTTGATATAAGAGGGTTGGAAATAACTAAACATTTTCTTTCTCTTGAACGAACATTTACTTATTAAAATTCAAAATAGTACCAAAATCATTTTTAGAATGATTGACATAACCAGGAATTATTTTCCCTCATGACAAATCCTTGAAATTCTGATGGTTGATTTCTTTCAAAGCATCTGCTTCTTCCTTCTTCCTCTTCAATACAAAACACCAAAGCTCCCTGGAAACCACGTTATCTCACTGTACCATCTACAAACTGCCACTGTCATTTGTATCATAGAGTAGCAGACAAAGCATAGGCCTCCAATAAAAACTACATTTACAAAAAAGACAAGTATGAACCTATTAGCTTAGCAACTGTCATCTAAATCTACAGCAATACACAAGGAAAAGACAATACCTACAGTATCATTTCTGTGAGAAAAATAATTATAAAAATCATAATTTTATTAAACTGTAAAAATAAACTATTATCTTCTTTTTTAAAACTATTATCTTCTATTATTAGCAAAGTCTACTTCTTCAGATAATTTCAGCACACAGCTAAGATCTTTTCATGAGTAATATTATTTCATCTAAAATTTCAGTCTTATCCCTGTATTATATATATCTATAATCTCAGAATTCAGAAGGCTGAGGCAGGAGGATCACCATCAGTTTAAAGTCAGTTTGGGCTATACAGACAGACCTTGTTTCAGAAGAAGAGAAAGCGGAAAAAAAAGATCATATCACAAATATTTACTATAATCAAGTTGACTTTATTCCAGAAATGCAAGACTGGTTTAACACAATCATTTCAATAGACACAGAAAAGGCCTTTGAAAAAATCAGAGTCACTGCATGATAAAAAGCTTCAGGAAGAATTATGTTAGAAAGGACATACATACATCAGCATTATAAAAGCTCTATTTTAAAAATCCATATCCAACTTTCTCTGTTGTGTTAAATAGAGAAAAGTTTGAAGCAATGCTATTAAAATCAGAAATATTATTAGACTGTTCATTCTTTTTTTAAAAAAAAAAAACTTTTTATTTATTTATTTAATTATTTAATTATTTGCCTTGGTGTTTGCCTGGAACTGGAACTATAGACAATTGTGAGCTGCCATGTGGATGCTGGGAATCAAACCCCGGTCCTGTGTAAGAGCAGAGGATGCTCTTAACCGCTGAGCCATCTCTCCAATGCAAGACTGTTCATTCTTGTCACTACCATTCAAAACAGTGTGCCACAACCTTAGCTCGAGCAATAAGACAAAGAGAGGAAATAAAATTAATTCCAACAGGAAGAGAAGCAGTCAAACTATACTTGTTTTCAGATGACATGATTCTTCTTAAGAGACACCCTAAAAGCTCCACCCCAAATCCAAAGACCTGCAAATACTTTCAGCAAAGTAGCAGGATACAAAATTAACACACACAGATCAGCAGTTTTTCCAGATACCAAAGAAAAGGCTCCGAGAGAGAAATGAGAGAAACAATTCCAGTCACAAAAGTCTTAAGAATGTATTCTTTTGGAAGAAACCTAACTTAAAAGATGAAAGGAAAGGCCTCTACAATGTAAACTTTAAAATTCTGATGGAAGAAATCCAGAAAGTCGCTAGCAAATGAAAATAACTTCCATGCCTATAGATTAGAAGAATGAATATTCTGAAATGACTCTCCTACCAAAAGCAATTTACAGATTCAGTGCACTCCCAACCAAAGACTCCTTTAGAGAAACTAGAAAACAATCTTACAATTTGAACACGGATGTTCAAAAGACACTAGATCGCCAAAACTATCATACCAGAGGGATTACCATAGCCTATCTCACAACAAAACACTCAGAAGGTCCAGATATATGTCCATAAAATTACAGCCACTCTGTCTTTCTTTTTTTGAAAGATGCCAAAATATACAACATAGTAAAGACAGAATCTTCAGTAAATTGATAGAAACATGGATGTCTACATGTAGAAAAATGAAACTAGATCCTTATCTAACAATCTACATGCACAAACACACACACACACACAAACACACACACAAACTCTGAAAATGCAGGAAATATGCTGCTAGAGAAGACACAAGGACTTTTTAAATATGACATAAGTAACCCAAGACCAACAATGACCAATGGGACCTTTGAAATACAAAAGCACTGAAGGAGGTGGTTGATCGAATCAATAGGGATGCCCACAAAAAGTAAGAAAATCTTTGCCAGTGATACATTCAACAAAGGTCTAGACTATACAAAGAACTTAAATATAAAATCAAAAAAACAAACAATCCAATCAAAAATGGGCCTCCACAGGCACTAGGCACATATGTGGTGCACAAACTTACACACAGGTATAATATCCATACACAGAAATAAAATAAAATAAATGGGCTACAGATCAGAACAGGAAGTTCTCAGAAGAAGAATTATCAATGGACAAACAAACATGTTTATAAAGCATTTACCATCATTAGCCACCAGCGTCATGCAAATTAAAACTACATTTAAATTCCATCTTAACCCCAGTCAGAATGGCTATCACATGACAAAAAGATGTTGTTGAAGACTTAGTGAAAGAAGAATACTTATACACCATTGGTGGGAGTATAATCTGGTACAACCACTGTGGAAATCAGTGTGGAGGCACTCCCAAAACCTAAAACTACAGCCACCATATAACCGGCTATATCATTCCTGGGTATATATCCAGAGGACTCTGTCTTCTACTACAGAGATATGTGCTCATGCCTGCTCATTGCTGCTCTTTTCAAAATAGCTAGGAAATGTAATCAGCCTAGATGACCATCAGCTGATGAATGGATAATGAAAATGTGACATGCATACACAGCAAAATTTTTATTACCTGTGAGAAAAATAATCAAAATATGACATTTGCAGGTGAATGAATAGAGCTGGCCAAACAAACAAACAAACAACAAACAAACAAATACTGAATGAGGTAATTCAGACTCTGAAAGACAAATGCTGCCTGTTCTATTTTATATAGAGATCCTAGCTCCAAAACTATAGATTTGTATGTTTACTCTGGAGTACCTGCAGAAGCCAGGAATCTAGATTGGTATGAAGGATGCCATAAGAGAGGAGGGATATAGTATAACATAGCAAATGTAAAAAACAGAGAAGGAGGAGAATGCTGGTGTGAAAGTGTTTAAACACAGGGAAGGTGTTTAATGAGGAAGATGTGGGAAATTAATAAAAAAGAGAGGTATATGAAAAATATGGAAAACTACTACTTTGCAAGTCAATTTTTTCAAAGAATGAAATATCTTGCATGGCTAGATATTACTCTTTTCTACCAGGTGGGGGAGTCCGCTAAAATATTACAGACTAAAACATTACATGGCATTCCTCTTGGATGTTTGACAAAATTGTTTGATGACACCCTGTTGAAAACACCTCACACCTTGTTATCAAGATAGAGACTAATCAAACTGGAATTGGTCTAGAAGCTTCCTGCACACTGGTCAGTTTTTGTAGTGGCAGAAGGTGTTCTGCAGAGAGTATCAGAGAAACAGCATCAATGATCTTACTCAACTCTGAACCCTATGAGCTATGAATACCAACCTGCCAGGTAAGACATGCTCACTGCGCACAGCAGCAGAACTCTCATGAGTTCATCAACTTTTCAGATTGAATTTGATGTTTGCTCCCTAACTGTAAACTTGGCCTATATCTCATGGCTGAGAAGCTCTTAGGTCCTAGGAAAATCTTACTACTCTTGTTTACCTAAGCTGACATAATGTCAAACGGTCTTTTAAATGTTTGTGTTGATAACTAATAGACAAATGCTACTCTCTTGATCAGAGAAGCTTCTGTTTGCTATGACCACAAGCGACTGCAGACTTGTGGCTGCTGATGGTACTGAGAATAAGAAATGGTTGAGCCCTCAATCCTAATCATAGCATTTATACAACCTCCTCTAAGAGTCAGGGAATATTTCAGGAGAGAGAGCAGAAAAAAGAATGTGAAATCAGCAGGCTAAGGAGGAGGGAGGACTGCAAAGGCTATCGTCTAGGCATGACAGCCATTGCGATCTTACAACACTGGCCGATGACTACCATGCTGGGCCTGTATGCCAGCAGTCAACCGTGGGTCAAGGAGGGAACCACAGAGCCCTCCTGCCCACCATAAGCTATTAGTTACTGATGATAGTCCTGGTAGAGGCACTCCTTGTCTTCAGTTATGTACCCACTGTGAGCCTACTAGGCCCCCATGATATTTCCAAACTCATGACTACACTGATGGCCCTGATCAAACCCAGTGCATCCCAAAACAAAAGAAAAAGGTCTGAATGTGGAAAGAGACCTGTAGTGAGGAGAGAGAGGAAGATTGAAAATGAGGGAGTGAGAATAATCAGAATGTACCATATACATATACAAAATTATCAAAGAACAAACAATAAAAAAAAATTTTAAAAAGCAAACTAGCTAGATTAACTGGGGAAAAAAATCCAAACACTTCTACTCTTTAATTTCAAGGAAACCATAACATTCACTTCCTCTCAGTGACCGACAGCACCAAGTCATCAAGTTCTGAACTTCCCATTCTTTTGTGTTCTGGCTGAGCCTGGAGGCTCAGGCTTATACTCCTAGCTCTTCCAGAGGCTGAGGCAGAACAACTTTAGTTCATGACCTGCTGAGGTACAGAATGAGCACTTGACAAGACTGAGCAACACAATGAGACTTTGTCTCACAGAACAAAACACAGTTTGCATTGATTGCCAGTAATTCACTTGTCACTGCCATTCCTAGGCAGGTTCTATTCCTGGTGCTGAGAAAACAAACCAAAACAATTAATAAAATATGATAATATTAGGTATTATCATTTTGATGTTTAATATGTGGAGAGATATTGCTAATAAAGTATTCTAGAGTCTTCATTTCATTTATTCTTATACTATATGCTCCAAGTTGTTATTTTTCTCATTCTTCTGGTCCATGAGGTCACATCATCCCCAACATCAACCTACCATTTCATTTCACTTAATCTAAAGTAACAACAAGCCATTCAAGAGTGCAGTTTCTAGCATGTAGTGTCCACAGCTCTCCACTCCCCTTTGGAAGGAACATTTCATAGGAGAGCTTTCTATTTTCCTCTCTAATTCTTAACATCCTTCCATGCAAGTCTGAGAAATATCCACTTAAAATTTCACTAAACATTCATCTGATTTCTGTTGCACCCTCGGAGCTAGGAAATATCCAATTTACTCATCTCCAAGTGCTCTCAACTCTCATTGCCAAATCATGATGCATCACCTGAAACTATTTATAGAAAACGCCTTCAGTTGTTTTTCAGATCCATCGCTATATTTTTCCATATATTTTTGGCATCGATCTGTATGCCAATAGTTTTGGAAATACCTCTAGTTCTCCACAAGAGAGAGCTTTTTGCCTTGTGTCTCTTACTTTAAATGAACCTCCCTATAACTTCTCCTCATTCCCATCGTCATCTCCACCCCTCCACATCACGTACAGTTTTGCTTGCTTTCAATAGTGACTCTTCCCCCCCCCCAAATTGAAGAGATAGCTCAGGTGGGAAAGTGCCTACTTCCCAACTTGAGACCCAAGTTTCATCTTCAGAAGTCCTGTAAAAATGCCAGGCGTGGTAACACACGCATGTAATGCCAGTGCTTGCAAGAAAGAGGCCAGAGCATCCCTGAGGCCTGCTGGCCAGTTTTTCTAGCCTAATTGGTGGTTTCCAATGAGAAATCCTTTTACAAAGAAGGTCAAAGGCATTCCTTAAGGATGTCACTGTCCTCTGACCGACACAAGCATAAACAATACCTGTATGTCTTCCTTTTAGAAATAAAGAGAGACAATGCAATGGTTTTCCCTAGACTGTTTACTTGCTCAAGTCTTTTTTTTTTTTTTTTCCACTCTAAGACAAGGAAAGAAGGCATTTCTTGGTACATAAGATGTTTTATTCCTTTTCACCCTCATAGCCAGAGTTACCGAGTGACCGTTCAGCAATAGAAGTGGCTCACTTTCTAGGTAGAAACCACCCTAACCCTCTTTCTCCTCACCCCTCCACAACTTCTCTCTGTCCATCCTGCATCCTGAGCTATATACCCATGTCACCCACCTGCTTCATGGAACTCCCAGTTGTTTCCTTCTGGTTGTTCTCCTTTGTCCTCTCTTCTCTGTTCCAGATCTTTCCAGCATATGATGTCACCCACAGCAATCGTAATAATCTCCACTGGACCAAAGAAGCCTGTGTGTATGGTTCCAAGTTTGACTGAGAGTCAAAGTCATCATGGCCATACTCTCTTGAGTTCTGTGTGCTCCATCATCAGCATATTCCTATTCTTATTCTTCTCCCATCTCACCCCAGACCCAGTGCTCTTCAAAAGCCTCTCCAGTATCCATATCGTATACTACTGTAACTCAGGAATCAAAAGTGATTTTTAAAAATTGCCTTAAGAGTCTAAGAAAAAAAAAGCGTAATTTTGTAAAATTAAGAACAAAATTTTCCCCAACTCATATGGCACACTTACTGCCTATTTTGCTTTGTTTTCACACAGAAAGTCTTCAGAGAAGGCTCTGAGAAAGATTGGTCCTCTAATGAGTGAAAATACTCCTAAGTGCATTTGGGAATGTTGACTGCTTCCAAAGTGCAGGGGAATGAAAGCCCCATTAATGGGCAACTCTTGGATCTTTGCGTACTAAAAGCTGAGTAGCTGAATTTTAAATTGAATTTCAACACAACTTTCAGATGAAAACTTTTAAATGAAAAGAAAAATCACACACTTGGGTGTAATTATATCTACTATCTACTCACTCATAAGTGACTATATATGTAGCAGAAACTAAAAAATGATTCGGCATAATGAATTTCACAACCTCTGTTCATATTTTTAAAAGTAAAAGGATGCAAAGGAATGAAAAATTAAAGACTCTTTCCTGGTATTTATTTTGATTTCCTGAGCAACTAAAATGTAAAAGGTGGGCAGTAACAGGAAAGAAAGAATTTTAAAGGCAAATATGAAGAGAATGTTTGGTAGTCTTTAAGTACAGCTCAATGGTAGAGGACTTGTATATCATGTGTAAAGACACAAATTCAATTCCCAGTACCAACAAATAAATAAAAGATGCTTGCCATAAAGTAACGAGGAATTGCTTTTCTCTTTAGAAATGATTAATATGAGCTATCCTGACAAAAGTATTCTTCAGATCTTACTAGAACTGAGAATGACTGTCCCAACTGGCACATGGAGTGAACTCATCATAGCCATGCCTGAAAGTACAGCTGCTTAAATGAAGCTGGAGGATTTTAAGGAATCCTGCTTTGAGCAGGAGAGCCTCAATTCTCCAGTTTGCATGGCTATGGCTTCACCCACTGAACCATCTTCTCTTTTTTTGGGTAGGTGGGAGTTCATCAAGACAGGGTTTCTTTGTATTGCTTGTTTGTCCTCTGTAGACCAGGCTGGCCTTGAACTCACGAAGATCTGCCTCCCAAGTGCTGGCACTAAAGGCATGTGCCACCACAGCCTGGCTCAGTGAATTCTCTTTAATCTAAGGAGACAAATATCTTTTCCTGTAGAGTTGCCTTTTTAGAAGTTTTCTACCTCATTAGAACATTCTGAAGATTGAGTAAAAGGGACTCTAAGATATTTTTCATCTCTTAACCAGTTCTTCCTCAATTCATCTAACCAGTGTTGATGAGTGACTGTGGTTGAGCCACTGGATAGCGATACCGAACACAAAGGAGGAGTAAGTTGATGTTAAGAAAGAGAAGCCGTGACACAAGGGTGACTCATGGGATTTCAACACAGACTCCGGAAGAAAGAGAAGCTGATGGATAACAGGAAGCATGGCAGCTAGCCCCTGAAACCAGCTAAGCCAAAAGCAACTGGATGATAGGCATGGTAGGAGACCAGGAGGACATTGTTAAACCCTTCTCTTTAAAACCTGAACCAAAGGCAGTTACCCAGTTGGTACCTACAGGGCCTGTGCTCACCATGGTCAGTCCTGAAATGGGGAAGGCAGCAGACAGAGCTCTGGTTTCCTAACTCGGGTTCTGATGCCCCTATAAGCCCTTGGTACAGTCTCACTTAGACAGCAATGAGTCTCTATTACAATCAGAATGTCTCGCTAAACAAACACTAACAGTTTTGTGAGAAAGAGAGTCTTACAGATTAATCTTAATTAATTTTTGCAGCAGTGTGATCAAATTCTGTCTTTGTGCTTGATGAGTACACAGTCTACTAGTGAGAACATCCCCGGCTTTTTTAGGTTAGTGTTTGCCAATCCTAAATCATTTTAAAAAGGGAAGAATGTAATGTCAGTCAACTCCACCTGCTTACCGAAGATGCTATTTTCTTTCTAAACATTTATTACTAAAGACACAGTAGTACTTTCACCTACATCAGTGAAAAGTATCACATTAATTTTATTATTATTAAAGGTTTTAGAAAATACGAAGAGGCTCAGATTCTTGATCAGGAATAACTAGAAATAGTACTCCCTCTATCTACACCAAACAAGAAAAAAATACAAATTAATTATTTTTTCTCAACTTTAAAAACGCATCTTTAATGTTTCCATATTTCAATGCCCTTAAAATATAATTTGATAGCTACAAGTTAATGCCAATGGTGGCAAACTTTTGCACACCATATATGAATCGGGCTCTTTTGGTTGAAAATATACATGTTTATGTCAAAGAAGACATTTTTTTCTTGCTATTAGAAACCAGTATATTTGTGATGAGATGATTTTCAAAACTTATATTTTGGGAAGGAGCATTTCCTATCCAGATTTGTGCCGCCACCTCATCCTGGGTGAATTCTAAACAACCTAGGGTCACAGTGGTTTCTCTTTAATTAGCATCTCACTGCTGGGGAGACAGTTGCTCCTCAGGAGAAAAAAGAATGCAAAAAAAATTATAAATAAAGGTCTTCAAGGCAACTTAGTAGTTCAGTCAAGTAATAAAAAAATGTCTGGCTTCTTTGTCGCCAAAGTTAAGCCGGAAATAGTTTTGCTTCCTGCCAGTTGAGAAGGCTGGAGTTTTTATGTATGTTTGTTAATTCTGGCTTTCTGTGGTAAGACTTTCCTTCACCCGCTAACCTCTCATGGAAGGAAACGATTATCTATCTGCTTAGATAACAAAGAACTCACAGAGAAGGCATGCAGCTTATTAGGTTTTTCTCACTGGAGACCGCATATATTCAAGTTTGGCAGCATCTAAGTAATGTAACATTCCCTTTAAAAAATACAGTATGTAGGAAAATAGAAGTCGATGGTATCCACCAGATTTTTAAAGACCTATATTAAATATGTAAGATGGATGGGCAGTCCTGGCATATATCTTTAATCCCAGCACTTGGGAGGCAGAGGCAGGCAGATTTCTTTGTTTGAGACAAGCCTGGTCTCCAGATGAGTTCTAGGACAGCCAGGGCTACACAGAGAAACCCTGTCTTGAACCACCCTTTCCTAAAAAGTCAAAGATGACAGTATATATAAATATATGTAGAAAATCATCTAATCTTATAAAGCCAAGAAAAAATATATAACTGAACTGTACTACTCAATCCACAATAAAGGAATGAGAGACTGAAACTGAAAGAAAATAAATTTGCCTGAAAAAAATGACATTTTTAAATTCTGAAAAGCTTGACTACATACACATTTCTGTACATCTATCTGAATGATTATGTACACACAGATAGTAATATACAGGCTATATGAATATAATTCCAAAAGGAAATTACATTTTTTAAATGCAATTTTAAAACAGAGAAGGAAACTCTTAAAAATAAGATAGTATGTGAATGAGTATTGTTTAGTTGGAAACACTGGCACTGTCCAATGGTTCCTGTTGGGTACTGCTTGTAAGAATTCTCCCCAGCAGGGCACCTGTGTCCGGTTTCCTAAATGTGTAATACACTCACTCTACAGCACTGTGCCCCACGCGAGATCAAACTGTTAAGTTGAATTTCATTTTTGTCTGAAAGTAACTTTTAGTCAGCTGAATACAGCTGTGAGCACAGACTACCATTCCAAGAAACTTTTCTATGAGCAAACCATTTTAAGAAATGCAAATTCACTTTCATTATTTCAAGTCTGTACAACTAGTGTAAGAATGGAATCTCTGGTCTCTCTTAGTCAAATTAAATCTTTATACATATTCAAGAGAAAACATGACTGGTGCCTCTGAGTTGGGCAGTATGGCTTGAATGCTTCTGTCAGTTATATATTGTAATAACCGTCTCACCAGGTTGTTGATAACAAATATAGTGCCTTTGGTTTTTTTAGGGTTTTGTTATTGTTGTTGTTCTGTTTTGTTCTCCAAAAATCAAAGTTATACTTAAACTTGGTTCTTTCTTAAATGTCACTCTCTAGTACAACTCAGTTTCCTCTCTGTATTCACAGAAGTGTAGTCTGGCAAATGAAAGGGGCAGCCTCAACAGAGGAAGCGCTGCCAGCTCACAACACCGGATGTAATTAAGACCACAAAAGACACACACTTGGTTATAAATGCTGAACTTAGAGGTACTGAAAAGAAGAAAGTCTAACTTTTGATTGGGTAGACTAATTGTTTTAGTCCATCATGTACTCCCAAACAAAATCTCAGGAAGTTAATTGGGTAACCCCAGGTTCTATTTTCTGGAGATTTAAATATGAACAACAAAACCCCTTGGGATTCTCTCTCTCTCTCTCTCTCTCTCTCTCTCTCTCTCTCTCTCTCTCTCTCTCACACACACACACACACACACACACACACACACACGCCTCTCACACCAACATTCCCCTGCATTTGAGGCCAGGGGAAAAGAGGGATGTTATTGTCAACCTGCCAAGGGGTGCAGGATATGTTGGATCAGCTTCCACAAATAGTAGGAAATGCTATTTCATAAGAAGGCTTTTCCTGTAGTAGTGGAGAGCTAGATCTGTCCATTGATGGGCAAGTAAGACAGTAAGCTAATGCGTATCATTAACTAACTTGAGCAGTGGGATGGGCCAAGTGAATCTGCGCTGCACGGGGAGAGGTTTTCCTGTTCCCACCCTTGGCACTGGAGCAGGCTTTTGTGCAGACTGCTGGTGCTAGTTATGAGTGCTCCCTCTGATTGCTCTGAGAAACCAAATTCAAGCTTTGTTTTTAAAGATGAAAGCATAAGGCTTGCGCACCTGTATTTGTTTAAGTCTGGCTACTGATGCTCTGCAAGCTTCTCATTCCGCCAGTACCTACTGCTTGCTAGCTAAAGACTTATGCTTTTAAATACAGTCATCTATAAAAACAAATAAAATAAAGCAAAAGAACCAAAAAACAAAAAACAACAAAAAAAGAGAAAACCTCAAAACCCAGTTTGTCAGAGAAAATCTTAAACTGAACTTAATTATTTAAAATCACACCCCAGGATGCTTTAATTTTTGTCAAAATATTTTTATTTAAGACCATGAGGTAAAAGAAGTAGCCAGCAGTTTTTACTCTTTAAAAGTTAACAGGAAGTCTCCTTTGGTTTTGACATATATGATTAATATTGCTTAAGAAGGTGAACATTTGTCATAAGAGATTAGAAACCTTCTAGTAACACACAGATGGTGGGCACTGGGGTACAAATTACGCATTTTTAAAACTATGTTCTGTTTTATGTTAGTCAGCCATCTTACTAATTCAAAGATCTTTGAAAATAAAATACAAGAAAAATCTTTGCCACTAGAGGGGGTTCATAACTGCCTTTGCAGCAGATACACTGTAACAGAGGAGCTAGCATCTGGAGCAACATTTAGGATGACTGTAGTACACTTCCTGTTCATTACTCAGCATGGATAAAGTAAAAGTAGGGCTTTGGTGCGGGTAAACCAGAAGTATGTATGTGACAGTAACATATGCAACTTAACAGAAAACTGCTAATCTCTGAAAGTGCTATAAACTGAGTTTGGTTCTAATGGCTTGTTCATTGGGAATGGAAGCTTTTTAGTTTTTCAAGCTTCCCTTTGCTTTATTTTTGAGATGGAGTCAAAGGATGACTTTGAACTTTTGATCCCTCTGCCTCAGTCTTCCAAGTGAGTGCCTGGCTAACAGTAAGTTTTTGACACTCTGGTGCTAGAACTCAAGCTCAAGGATTCACATGTGCAGGTAGGTACACGCACTCAAGGGAACTACATCCATTCTCCCAAGCTTTAACAATGCAGCAGATATATCACCGTTGAGAACTTTCAGGTATAATGCAGTTTAAGGATGTCTACACTAGTCTTCTATCTAGTTAGAGCCCACATGTAGTGGTGTCTTGCAAAATGACATAAAGAACCAAGATACTTCATCCACAGCTGGACAGCTCAATGGTGTGTGAGACCACTGTGGACTTTCCACCCCTACCTGAGTCCCCAATTGCATCCACATGCATCAGTGACCTAGCCAAAGTCACATGGAATACCACGCTAACTTGAGCCTGCAAAATAATAGCTCCTTGTTTGTGGTAGCATGATAATCAATAATAAAAATAATATTAGTTAACATGTTTGTATGATATCTGATTTTTAAAAAAAATTTATTTATCTATTTTTATAGAATAAAATCCTTTATATCCATGTATCCCCTTGTTCCAACTGCCTTCTCCCTCCCAACCCCTCCAGGTCAGTCTTCAACCTCCTTCCTCCCATCCCCCCATCCCCTCCCTAGAAAGGGCAAGAGGACCCAAGGTGAAATAGCTCAGCATCCACTCTAGGCAAGTCCAATTTCCTCATCTTAATATCAAGACTGAGTTAGGTGTTCCTCTGGACAGAATAGGCTCCAAGGTGCTAGTCCATGCACAGAAACACAGTCTAATCCCTCCCCTAGAGGCTCCACATACTGTCCATGTCAGTGGACAGTTGCCTATCTTTGGAGGGCCTAGTTCCTTTTCCAGATGGTTCCCAGAGGCTGTTCTTGATTCAGTGAGCTCCCTAGAACTCGAGCCAGCCATGATGTCTGATTTTTAAACTTTTTAAATTATGCTGTTTATTTGTTTGTTTATTCGTGTTGGAATGAGAAACAGGATGTTTAAGATGGTCAGAGAACACTTGGCAAGAGTCAGTCTTGTCCTTTGGATCCTAAGGATGGGTATGAGGTTATTTATTTATCTTGGCAGTAAGCACCTTCACTGTTGAGCCACCTCACTGGCCCATGCAGGATAATTTTTAAAAGCCTTTTCACACCATTATCATTCCATACATTAGGAAACCAGGTCATGGTTAAATTCCCTGGCAGTGGTAGTGCATTCCTTAATCCCAGTACTCAAGAATTATAGTGCTGCCAGCAGAGGCAGGCAGAGCTCTGTGAATTTGAGGCTAGCCTGGTCTACAGAGTGAGTTCCAGAATAGCCAGTTTCCATACAAAGAAAGTCTGTCTCAAAGCAACAATAACAAAAAACAGCACAACAACAAAAAATTTAAAATAGTTCTTTTTGCTGGAATACCTTATTCTTCACTGTGTATTTTGTAACTACTATAATGACTGTCAAATAATCACTTATTGACTAGGAACTACTCTCTTTAGTTTTGTTTTCAATTAAAATTGACCTTATAAATAACTGTCTTAGATTCTGCTTCTCCTGTGGATTAAAAAGGAAGATCACCTTTCTGGACCTTTGCCTTTGACCCAATATACACCCTCAGTTCTGTCTTGATGTTAAATAAATGGTAATCGAAAAGTTCCATTACTAAGCATTGTCATTTAATGCAATATTATAAACTAGATTTTTAAATTTGAAATTACCCTTTAAAGTGCATTTCTTGCCAATGCTCATTGTAGCCACATGTTCTTCAACCCTCCTTTCTTGCTGAGTTCCAGTTCAACAAAACCAATAACTGGCACCAAGCATGGGTCCCTAATCTTTTGCTTTCCCTATCTTTCTTCTCATAGGTTACCTAAGAGATTTAAAGTGATTGACATGTACATACAGCTCCAGCAAGAAAAAGACACTGAGTTTTCCCCATTTCTGGCTGAGTTCTCTTAGGGAAGAATTAGGTATGGTTGGGAGGATGGTCTCTTGGAACTCAAAAGCATTTTATTTCATCTAGACAACAACACAAGAGAGAACCAAAGGGAGAAAATGGGAGGCCAGATTTTAATAATAAACTACGTGCTTTGTCTCCAAGACACAACAGATCCAAGGTGAACACCTTGAAGCCAGCCTACAGGTCACTAGTCTACATCAGTTTCTTTCCTGAGGAAACACCTAGTAGTAGGAAGGTTCTGAGGCCACACTACTTCCACTTCTAGAATAGTCTCAGTGCTAGAAATGCACAAGTAAGTTCCACAAGAAGCAAGATGGGAATGCCTGTTTGGGTTGGAGGCAGTCCCAGGGAGGTAGGGGGAGCTGGTGGAGACCCTCACAAGGGACTGTTAGGGCAAATCTAGATGAAGTACTTTCCACTTATCCAAAGGCTAACACACTTGGCCTTAGGTACAAGACAGAAGTCACTGACATAACCTGCAAGTCTCTGGGGAACTGACTCTTCCCCTTTTCTGCAGCACTGCCTTCCCCTTTCTCTGCCTCGTCTCTGGAGACACAGCTACTCTGGTCTTTCAGCTCCTTGCAGCTCCTGGGTCAACTGAAACAGCACACCCTTCACACTTGCACTTCTCCAACAATACTATCTTCTTCTGCCTCTTTGCCAGGTTGATCCTCCAAGACCTACCTTCGATCACTTCTGCCAAAAGCCTTTCAAAGTAGCAGCTAACTGTATTCGAGGTGTCTTGTGTGTGCTGTGCTGTGCTAGGGTGTTAATGTGTGAATGAGTGTGCACATGTACGGGTGGGAACATATGTCCAGGGGCCAGAGATGGACATCGAATGTCTTCCCTCTGTTTGTCCCTCCTTTTATTATCACTGTACTCGAAGCTTGATGATTCGTCTAGGTTGACTGGCCAATGGCTCCAGGATGATCCATTTACCTTCATCCCTCCTCCTAATACCAGCTACATTTGACCTTTTACATGGATTCTGGGAATTTAAACTCAGATCCTCATGCTTACAGATTTACCATACATATCATATGGTATATATCCTCCTCTGGATATCATTTAAGTTATTACTTACTGTCTATCTGCTCCTGAAGAGAAGCAATATTGGCAATTGTATTTTCATTGCATTGATTCGACTGGCATCTTGTACAAAACAGATAGGTGTAGTTAAAGCTATGCTTTCTTCTATAAATCTATTTTATTTCAGAAATTCAAATTATGTATTTTTGCAAATTTTATACGTAATACAAGTATTCTTTTTAAACACAGAGACAAAAAAATTAGAAAAAGACAAACACAAAGCCAGACTGGTCAAAGACCTAAATAATACCAGGAGAATAACAGAGTGTACTGATTTGAATGACATATCCCTCATAATCTCAGGCCATTGGATATCTAATCACCAATTGGTGGCACTGTTTGTGGAGGGGGCTTAGGAGAGATGGCCTTGTTGGAGCTTTGTTGGCGGCATGTCAGACTTTGGAAGTTTAATGACTCCTGTCATTTTTTAATTAGCTCTCTCTGCTTCATGTTTACGGTTGAAGATGCCTGCCCTAAGCTTCATGCTCCTGCCTTCATGCCTTCTCTCCACCATCGTAGACTCTAACTCCCTGGAACCATAAGTCCAAATAAACTCTTCCTTCTAAAAGTTGCCTTGGTCAAGGTGCTCTGTCATGGCATGCTAGAGGGAGAAAGACTGGATGAGATGACTAAAGAGAGCCTAGCTACAACAGTGCCTAGCCACAACAGGCGAGACTCATGAGTGTTGGCACGCTATCAGCCATGTTCCTCAGTGGTTTTCACTTGGCATCCCAAACATCTTCCCAACTCCATGAAACAGTGCAGTGGAAGTTTAAGGCTCTTTTTGAGGAAGTGGCAGTGAAGTGATAAACTCTTAGGTGGGTGTAAATCTTCATTTAACCTGCTGTAGCAATCAATCACTGTTTGATGTCTTTAGAGAAACCCGGAATAGAAGCTACAAGCCAGCCCTGCCTAGGAAACCACCTTCCTTAAGTGCATATACAATCTATTAAGTGTTTGGGGAGGATTGTCTAGGTAGCCTGGGGAATGAGGAGCTGGAACTTTGGAAGAAGGGTCACTGGCCACCACACTGAAGCTTTGCATATATTGGTGTGCCCTAACTCAGGTATTAGGAAACACTGGTGACAAATGTTTCACTTAAGAACTTAGCATTTGTGAGCAGATACAAAGTAGCCTGTCCAGTTACCTCGAGCCAAGTATGAATCAAGCCAGCAAGCTTGCCTCAACAGCCAAGTCTTCCATGTCTGTGAGCCATCTCCAACTGCCAGATTTCATTGGTAACCAGCTACTCTTGATGAGACAGAAAAACACCTTTGTGTGGAATGTAAGATTTCTTCCACAAAAGCTCACTTTTAGTTTCACAATAAAAATCACTAACTTTGGCCCACTCTGACAAGCATGAAGTGACATTAAGGTAAAATTTGGTTTCCTGGTTTTGCATAAATTATGTCTATATTAAAGTGGAAAACAGACTTCCGTTAAGGAAGGCATGTCTGGTGAACCACGATGCTTACCAAAAATTTTCTGATTCTGATCCCAAAAAATGTGGCTTGGCTTTGAGGACTGTTCTTTTTCATGCCAGAGCTCCGTGGTACTATCTTAATGCCTTTCAGCAACCCATCAACACAAAGTAAATTTTTGTTCCCAAGCATTAAAAAAAAACAAAAAACAAAACAAAACAAAAACCCAAAACAGTCTCTCAGCAGAAAGCGCCATGATTTAAACCTGGTAAAGAGCATCTAGAAGCATGTCTAAACCATAAGTATGGCATTGCGCAATCACCATTTACTTTGGGTTGTATGATAAGGACTCAGTGCTGAGTCATTTTAATCTCACATTTTTATGACCTCTCTATTTAAAGTCAATATTTTAACTGGCAGATATCAAGATCTGCACAGATCTTGGATTAGAAACTTTGTTTAAACTGAGAAAAGGGCACATAGTACTTCAACTAACTTTGATAAGAGCAAAGTTGCCCAATTAGCTATGGGAAAGAAGTCAGTTGTAAAGGTTTTAGAAATAATGGAACACTCAATGCAAGATGTGGAGTCGCCAGTTCATAAAAAGATTTAACTGTCACGTGATTCTAGGCTGTTTAAGAACCAAAGCAAGCAAGCAAGTAAACCAGCAAACAGGGTCTAAAAGATGGCTCAGTGGTTAAGAGAACCTGCTGCTCTTGCAGAGAACCTGGGTTTGTTTCCCAGTACTCACATGGTGGTTCACAACCATCCTAACTCCAGGTCCTGGGGATTCAGTGCCCAGGGGATTCTGGCCTCCAGGGGCACCAGGCATGAGTGTGGTGCATATGTATAATGCAGGCAAACCCTCATACACATAATAAAATAATAAATCAAAAAGAACAAGCAAACACCTTTACAAATATCACTAAGAGATGTTCCATCTAAATTAAATTTCAAGTATTTAAAAGTCTTAGTCTAGGTTCCCAACACTTTTCTTGACACAATTAAAAAAAATTCTATGTTTGCACCCCTTCACCCTGGTGCTTAACCCGAGACAGATGAGAAAGGAGATTTTGAAAAAAAACAAACTGTACCATGTGATTGACAATGTCCTGGAATATTGTGGTCCGTTAGAATTTTTCTGTGATATGGGCACACACATACACACACACACACACACACACACACACACACACACACACACACACATACCCTGGCTGCATAGTTAATATGACTGAAGACCTGTGTATTTTATTTTAATTACCTTAAATTTCAACATTCACAAGTAGCTTATCCAATTCTTGAAAAACGTAGAAGCAAACTATTGTATAGGATTAAACATAGCAACTGTTTTTATGACCATCAAAAGTCTTGAACTGTTTTTATTTTATAATTATCTTCTAAAAACCTTCTCAAATCTGTCATGAAAAGGAACTTCAATGGCAAAGAATGAAAGAATTATCAACGGAGGGAAGAAGTGAGAGGAAGCCATGTTCTCAGAAGGAGCCCAGGCTTTAGTCCAGTGGCCACTCTCCCAGGTCACAACCCTTCCCAGAAAGCAGATACTGGAAGGGGTTAAACGTTAGCAAAGGTGGTTCAGCCTAACCCAGATGTTCTATAGAGTCAGGAGAGGCAAGCAGAGCTGAAGAAAAGGAGGTATTGCCAGTAACCTCTCAAAACGACTGGGCATATTTTACCATTGCTGTGGCTTAGTTAATGTGTCATGTAGGCCAAGCTGGCCTTAAAATCACAGAGATCTGGCTGCCTCTGCCTCCTGAGTGATGCCTTTAAAGGTGTTCACAGCCATATTTTGCTATTATTGGAAATGTTATAATGAGACTGCGCCCCTTGGAAGGGAGATCATCTATCTTCTGCCTAACTACCTTCCAGTCTGCCTGTTTGCCTATTTTTTCAATTTATTTATCATCTCTTTAAATAATTTATTTCTCAGTTTTTGCATATCAGTGCTCTAGTTACCTGGTTATATGTTATGTTTGATCCTAAATACTTGTATTTATTTAAGCTTTTATGCACAGCATCTGATATAGACAGAAAATAAATATTCTCATTTTATTAAAAAGAAGTCTTTTCTTCAGAAGACTAAACTCTTATGGGTTATAAGACACATTTTATAACTAGGATGCAATAGGAATGTTGGGTATTTATATAATCAAGCCTTAGACCTGTCTTTGTATTTGAGATTTTTCATGTTAGAATCCTAGTTTTATTTATTTAGGTTTTTGGCGATAGGGTCTCTCTGTGTAGCCCTGGTTGTCATGGAACTTTCTATGCCAGCAATTTTTTTTTTTCTGTCAAATAATACCCTTGTTTTTAAGACCAATCCTGGATATGAGAAAATGAACTTGTATCCTTTTCGCCAGAAAAATAGAAAGAAATGTAAGTAGAGGTTGACCGGGATATAATGCAGCAATGCCAGAAGTAGGCCCTGGTCTAGACTAAATTAATTTTGTCTAAATTTGTTCCCAATTAAGAATGCATTCATCAAATTACCCAAAAGACTTAGTTAAAATACATAAATCAACATTCCATCATAGAGGCAATTATTTCATAAGTATAAATAACTGTAAGCCAGTTGGGGGAGGAGTTTTGATCAACATTAGATTTATAAGTCCCCTGTGCAGTCCACCCACTAAGAAGGGTTGCATAATCGTCACAGAAGCAAGTTAAAATTAGCAGTTTCTCTAAAATGGTTAGGCAACACATGAAAATAACTTGAGTAGGTAATCCACTGTGGATTCCTTCTTGTCAGCCACTGGCATACCATTGCACCCGTATCAGCTTGAAACCGGCTGGCATGATGACCTGTTTACACCAACAGACGGAGTAAGTCACGTGTGCCTGGCAGCCCTAACTCTTCCTCTTGGAAACTAGCCACCAGGTAAGAAGTGAAGCCTCCAGAAGTGACAGACAAGACTACCTGTGTGGAGAGAGAATAGATAACAGCAAAGCCAGACAAAACAGCCAAACAAGATAAATGCCTATACCTTCCTAGCACATTCAAGCTCTTTGTAGCTGTGTACTTATTTGTTTGTTTGCTTGTGACAGACAAACAATTGCCATTCTGACCAAGCTAGCAGTGAGCTCCAGGACTCCAGCAATTCTCCCACTTCAACATTCCAGGAAGCTAGAAGTACAGGAGTGTATCACTATCCCATGCAGCTTTGAACTGCCAGCTGAATGTAGCTGAGGAAACTGGCTGAATGCAGCCCACTGACATACTCCAGCTCACTGCACTCAGAACTGGCAGACATTGTCAAAATTTCTGATCCTGAGAAATAATTACAATTGTCTTAAGCCACAAGGCTTTGAGTTGATGTGTCTTTCTAACCCCACTGCCCAATTTGCTATGAACATTTTATTCTGAATGAAAGAAGCATCTAGGAAGGTTGAGTGGTCTAGATCTATTCAAGGTTACGTGGGGCTGAACACATCTCGAGTGCCACGGCCATGCAAAGCTCACCCTCTCTGTTTCTTGCTGCACTGGTCTTATTTTTATTGTCACCAGCAACTAAAATAAATAAAATAGGAGATAATAGAGTGATGAGCTCTTGGGAAAGTAGAGTGCATTTCTTCTACCACTTAGGATGTGTTCAGTGAAAGAATCTTGATGAAGAAGTTGAGGGTGGCATGGCTGGATAAACCTAGCAGCCAGGCTTCCGGTCCCTAGAGCCCACCCCAGAACTCACCATTGCGCAACCCACATACTACCTGCTACCATTTCTTCTTCTTATGCCATGAATATTAGTTCAGCAGTGGAGCATTTTCAACTAGTGTAAGCCTAGGTAGATCAGTGCTGTATTTACACCACCATGTTGTTTGCCATGGAGGAGACGGCTTTGTTTCCTACCATGAAATTATGCTGGGGAATAAAATATTGAAATAGACAAAAATATAAGCATAAATGTTGTTTCTAAAAGGAGGAGACAAATGAACTAAAGGCACCTAAAATGCAAATTTGCTTTTAAATTGAAATATTCTCTAAGCTGAGACTCACATTCAAGCTCTCAGTCTATTTAAATGTGAGCCCTAAAGAGTGTGCCTAAAGCAACAAGAGTCCCTCTACATTAAAAAAAAAACCCAGAATGACAAATTGTCAGTTAGAGTCCTTAAGGCTCCTACCCAGAGGCTCACTGTATGCTGTGACACCTGGCTCCTCTCATCAACCCTGCTACCTTCTTCATTTCTTACATAGCTTACAGCTCCAATTGAGCCTTTGAAAAGTTCCTTACAGGCTGTGCTCACTGTCCTGTGGCTGCTCCCAATTTAACACAATTAGCAAGACTAGTGTCTAATCCATAAGAAACTGAAATATAATCCATACAGCAAGGGATCCTGATGCCTCACTCAATTCAAAAATTGCCAGTTCTGTCAAAAACGCCAACACTCCTATCCAGTATTCACCACACACAATCTCCAGCTCTTCATCTTCCATCACTAACAGCGAAAGGGTAACAGAGGTTGAAATGCGACCAATTTTGTAACTGACAAATGAATCCTGAAGTGTCTATAGCGATATAAACACAGGCAGCGTGCAGATGAGGCTTCGGTCGGCTCTACGAGAGTTTGATGAGCATCGCTCAAATATGTAACACAGAAAATGTTCACATTGAGAAGGCTGCAGGGTTAGTAGAAAGGTCTACAACACAGGTAGCAGCAACAGCTGCTGCTCTAAAAACAATCCGGGGTAGGGAGGTTGTAGAGATGGCTCAGGGGTTAAGAACATTGGCAATTCTTCCAGAGGACCTGGGTTCAATTCCCAGCACCCACAGGACAGTTTACAACTCTCTGTCCTAGGGATCCAACACCCTCACACAGACATAGATGCAAGCAAAACACCAGTTAATGCTCATTAAACAAGCAAACAAATAAATAAGTAAAAATAGTCAGGTACCAAAACCAGCGCAGGACTCAAAGGATACACTGAAGCTGTGTTATATACTTCCTTATTTAAGGGATTTAGGACATAGGGGGAAAATTCCTAAGGTAGTTTTCAAGTAACTTCTAAAATACAAGAGGATCACACTGTCTGTTTCACAATTATTCCTGTGATTAGGTGGGTCACAAAAACACTGGCTGAGTTTTGAGAGAATCTGGACAAGAAAGAGGAAGCGCCTGAGCACCCCTGCTGTTCCACCACGGTGGCAGAAGGCCACTTTGCTCTGGTAAGATCTCTGACTTGTCTTCTTCTTTTCACTTTTCAGAAGCTTTGAAAGAATTCAGAAGCTGAGCATACTCTGTGCTCCTCCTAAGAGACTCGGGGAGGGGGCGAATCAAGTCATACAAATCCATTGTTCATGCAGACAAAAGGTAATCTATGAATGATCAATGCTTTCTGGTAACCAGGAACATAAAATAATCTTCTGTCATGAAGACTTTTGCTCCACTTCGCAAAGGAAGCCAGGTCCAACATCTCCAGACTTATACAGGAGAAACTATAAACTAATCCAAGAGCCCTGACTTCAGGAGGCTCTTACCTCAGCTCCATCATCAATGATGTTCTCTAACTGATTTTCTGGGCATCAACTGCCAATCAAGAGAATGAGGAGCCTCCCAGGCTCCGTATACCACCTTCTTCTCCAAGTGAAGCATTAAAGGCACCATCTTTATTGATGGCAACCTTGTTCCCTATTATCTCCCCTTCCCCAAAATCTGTTCAGTCTAAAATGACTTCTCAATGATGTCCCTGGTACTGAAGCCATACTGTCTGTTCTCTATAGGTTGTTGATTCTAGGCTCCAGTCCCCTCTCTAAGAATCTCCTGAGTTTGCCCAGTGCCATGGAACTTCTGTGAAGTCGTATGTGGAACACTTTCTCATGGTCCCCAGCTTCCCCTCGTTATTCATCGGTCTGCAATTGGTCCAGTTGGGGAGAGGGATTCTTTTAAGATTTTAAAAAACACTAGCACATAATTAACACAGAATGAAACACAGATGAGGCGTTCAGTCGTCATTACCATGCCAACACCATTCCCAAGGCACCAGTATTTTAACCCATAAGATCCCCTTCATTCTCATTTTTGTTTCCTCCTTCCCCAACCTTCCTGTGACATTTATCACCAGAGATGAGTTTTGTGTGATTCAGATTTCATGTAAATAACATTACATCTGAAGGATTTACTTTTTTGCAATTGACTTCTTTTACTCAGATGCTTTCCAGATCCATCAATATTGTTGCTTCAGTATTCCTTTTTATTGTTAAGTAGTATTCCATTCTCCAGTACATGAATATTCAAACCATTCTCAGCTGTGGTTTTAAAAGTAAGTGTGACAAAATTTCAATAAATTGTAAGTTTGCCTTACAAATGTATATTACAATTTCAGTAGTTCATTAAAAGCCCTTGAACACATCTATAAAGATTAGGTTAATTTACACTCCCATAATGATTGAATGTTGCCAGCTCTGGGTCCAAATGACATTAGGCACTGTTTTGGTTTTTTATTGTTCATTAATTTGTTAACTCACTGGTTTCTTAAAAGCTTTCTTTTGGGCAATTACTATTAAACTCTTTGATTTGACCTTTTTTTTTTTTTTTTTTTGCATGAAACAGAGTCTTACTGGTAGCCCAGATTGACCTTGAACTTGAATTTCTTTTAAGGAAGTCTAAATTGTTCTGGGATTCTCAGTATGTGCTACTCCACAAAGCAATTATCTTTTTTTAAGGTATCTGTCCACGGTTTAAGGAATAGTGGCACCTGGTATTCACACATTTCAGCTTACAAATAGCACAGGCCCACACGTGATTTTATTTTCTGTTGCCATCAATACTCTAGTAGAACCAACTGCCCTAATGCTGAGATTATAGGAGAGGTCTTTAAACTGTGTACTAACTACAGCAGCTACAGACTTGGCTGTACAGAAATACTTCGCTTTGATTTTATTTTTAAAGCAAGTTCTCAGATATAAAAAGACTTTCAGCCTTCTAATTTTAGTAAAAGTTTTATAATTTGACTCACAAGTATTTAGAATGAAATGTTTATAAGTGTGAAATATCCACAATTGGCTCATGTACCAAAATGAACTAGAGAGACAGCCATGGCCCCAGCTCGGGGCAGCATGATTCAGAAGGCAGGAAGGACAGCTGTTAGGGATGAGGGCTGGCAGAACTCATAGACAGTTCTTCATCTTCTTCCATAAAAAACAAAGAAAGAAAAGCCTGCCTGTAAAATAGACTGTGACCTTGATTTAGGCTGAAAAAGAACACAAGCTACTCCTCCAGCCTTGGAGGATTCCAGAAGGGCTGGAGATTCACTGACAGTGTATGGTGCAAATCAGGAAAGGAAAATTCAGTTTGAGAATCAGTTAAGAATGCCTCCTCTATCTTTTCAACCCAGTTCAGATTCTAGTCTGTATCTAGTTCAATAGAAGAAACTAAAAATTGGCCAGTGAACTAGGCCACTGCTGCTTATGTGCAGTGCTTCTAATGTACTATCAACTGCTTCCTTCTGTGCTTGTCAGGACCCTAAATGGAGGGATCCTTAACCCTGTCTTTTCTACCAGAGTTCAAAGATGACTGGATGCCTTACTCTGTTTGGGATACTTGCAATTCAATAGTAACTTTCTTATTGTTCATTACCATGCATTGTTTGATCATATCAGTATGAAAGTGTGTGTGTATGTCTGTGTATGTCTATGTGTGTAAGAGATAAACAGAAATCAGAAAAAGCAGGGAATTTATTTTCTACTAGAAAAGCTGTATCTTCATTATTTTTGTAGAATGTGCACATTGTGATCCTAAAATCTTTAGGATAAAGGAGGTCTTGAAACTGCCTGGAGAGCAACAATTCTTCAGGGTCACAAGCTGTCTACATCAGCCTGGTGGAAACAAATTCTTTGTAGGAATGTTATGCAATCAACTACACTTGCTTCTTTTATACTTAGGCATCTATCAAGGTTCAGGAACAAAATTCAATGACTTACGTGAATCACTGACTTGATTAACCATTGATATGGAAACCAAGTACCAGGAGATTATCATCACAAAAGTTTCAGCTAACTGCTTCACTACTGAGTCAGGTATTTAGAATCCCTAATATTTACTGTGTAATTAATAAGCATCCTATACCAGTCTGGATATCCCTGCATGTCTTAACTCACTTACTCAACAAAAAAGGCTACAAACACTATGTTTACTTTCAGTGTGCAGAAAACTGAGAAACAGAGAGAGCAAATAATATGACTCAAGTTATTTCTAACCTAGGCAGTCTGCCTCCAGACTACGCCTCTCCTCGCATTCACTTTCTGAAGCCCTTATCTCCACTGTGGCTGTGCTTATAAATCGATCTGCAAAGATGCAATGAAGTCGGGTGAGGTCATAAGACTTGTATCTTAATGCTGAAGGACCAGGAGACTTTGAGGAGGTAGAGGTAGAGAAGAATCTTTTGTGTTCATCTGTAGACAGATAAAAGAGTAAACCACCTGGAAGCCAGGAGGACAGTCTTCTCCCAGCAGTCCCTGCTGTCACCTTAATCTTGAACTTCTAGCCTCAGAACCTTGAGAAAATAAACTTCGCTGCTTAAGCCACACAATCTATAACAGATTGAATCAATACACAATGTGGAAATCACTCTTCCCAGTATCCCCAGATTGAGAAAGAACATAACTATGAATTTTTGTTTCACTCACATATTTTCATCTTAGCAAAGTTTCCCTTGGTACCCTTTGATGCAGCCAAGAAACTGGAATCTTATTGGATTTTAGTATTATAAATATTCATAGGTATTTTCAATATTCATCCCAATACATGAGGGTTAAGATGTATTTACCACATTGATCTTTGCAAAAGAAACATAAAAGCTTCTAATCAATATGAATATAAAAGTTTCTGGCTATATTGGCCATATTTTTAGCATAACTAGATTTTCAAGCAATGGACATGAGGTCAAAATGGAATAAGAATGAAGCCCTGAAATGGTGGTTCTTTGAGTGGTCCCATTTATTAAAAATAATCACAAAGCATACCAGTGATGCCAAGTACCTGGCATTCTGAGCTTGTGAAACGAATTATCAGTGTCTAAAGGTCTTTGTCAACTCTAACATCTGTAAACATTTAAGTGGTATTGAGCAGATTCCATAATCGGATCTGCTTTTAACTGTGGAAATCAATGCAGTTATTAAGAAGCTATTTGAATAATTCATGTTCCAAGAGGAGGCCTTCAGAGTAGCTGTTATGTGTTTGCATCTTAATGGTATTTTAAATAAAGTTGTGTCTTGCTACAATGCACATTTAGTAAGCAAGGCTGATTCCCCATCCATCAATTCAGATGTGGTGATGTGAAATTCTGAGAGTTGCAGAGGAGGGCCTGAGCTATCTGGCTTTGATAAAGAAGGAAGTTAAAGTAGAGATTACTCCCTCCCCTCAGATCCCAGAGGAAGATGCTATCTGCCTTTCACTCACCCACTGCCTGGTTCTTGAGATCTGACACTCCCGGAGATGCTCATCAGGGGTATCATTGCAAGGTCATTCAGCCAAGTTAACCACACTAAATGCCCATTCATCACTTCCAGTTAAAATAAATAAAGAACCACAAGGTTAAACATGTGGGCAAATATAATCTTTTTTTCTTTTCTTGGGGGAGTGTTTTTCAACCTTATATGAAATATTTCCTTCACCCTAAAGTCGAAAGTAACATCAACTTTCAAGAAACTTGAAGCTTTGGACAAATACCATAGAATGTGAGACTTACAAACAACATTACCCTCAGTTATCCCAATCCCTTATCTTATCCATTGCTTGAAGTACCTCTTTGGCTGGGAAACCAGTCTACCTGAATTCTTCCTCTTAATAGAGCTCATGTCTACCTTCTCCAAGAGAGACAAATGTTCTTTGGGCAACTAGCACCTTGTGCTGAGGCAGTTCTGTCAACCCACCCTTCAACAAGTTTGTTGACCTCTGGGGACACTCAGTCAAGCCAGAACATTTGCTGTTGTTCCAGTGGATGGTGGAAAACAATAATCATAGCTTTGAAGTTTCCAGTGTCCAGTTAATCCCAGCACTAGGGAAGCAGAGAGGAGCAGAGCTGAATTTGAAGCTAGTGTGGCCCTCAGAGTCAGGTCCAGGATAGCCAGGTTTACACAAAGAAATGCTGTCTCAAAATGAACAATCAATCAATAAATAAAAAAAAACCCATCATAGTTAAATTGTTTCTAATGTAAACTGAATTGCCAGAGCCCAGTCAGCTACTTACAAGTACCCTTCTACTGTCTACTCCCATCTCACGATGCTCCTCCATAGCTGGATTTTCACCTTGAAATTTCCACATTTTCACCTTGACCTCCCTCTTCAGTCCCATCCCTAAACTTGCCATGCACCCTGGCCCCTGCACTCAGCTACTCACTTTAAGTGGAAATTTCCAAGCTTTCGCCCTCTTCAATAATTCTCTCAGCCTGCAACATCTTTCCTCCTCTTAAAACAACTAATGCTCCCTGCAGGTAGGCAGCCAGACAATGAGGAGACAATGATCTCAGTATAGCCTAACTGCTATCAAAATAATCTTTGAAGTGAAGGGATACTACCATCGCTTTTCACTTTTATTACACTCCAATATTGTTGAGGTGTCGAGACATTTTTAAACGTGTATTGGTGAGTGTATACGGTCTCTAAGAACTCAGCCTCTGGCCTTCAATATGAACTTGGAAAAGTTAATGATCAGAAATGATTGTGGAGACGCTTCCTTGCCCAGACTAAGACATACGTTATTTCTGATCGTACCTACTCAAACACAGGGCCCCAAACTGACTGCAAAGGAGGCTGGGAAAGACAGCTGCAGGAGGAAAATATAACAAGGTTGCTGCTCCACAGGGGTTTTCCAGGAAAGGCGCTGCTAACTGATCTCATTAGGGCTGGTATTATAAAGAGGGAATAAGAAAACACTACACCACTCCATTATAAAAGGGTAGTTATATAAGCATAAAACATTTGCTATACTGAATGGTAAAATTCTACTTATTCATGCTCCTTGTTGAAATGTGAGTTCTTGGCAGGCAACAATGTGACTCTTTTCTTCTTTTCCTTTTTCCTCGAGATAGGGTCTAATTACATAGCCCAGGCTGATTTTCAGTTTATAATCTTCCTGCCTCAACCTTTTAAGTGCTGGGATTAGCAGATACATACCACCACAACTGGCTTGACAATAATTTTCCTTTTCATATTACCCACATGTAGCACAGGATATTCCCACAGCAAAGTCAGATGTTGTTTGAGAACTAATGGGTTGATGAATAGGTCTCAGCTGCTCTTTCTGGACACCTACCTAGACTGCTGGAACAGTACTGAAAGATCTGAAGATCCAGATGTACTTGAGCATGGCTCCTCTAAGCACTGGGAATCAAGACATTCTGCAGGATCTCTCACTGTAGACTGAATGATGCTGGGAAAAGCATGGGAAGCTGAAGCCATCTCCTTTTGGAAATTATGTCTGAGTCTATTCACCAGAATCCACAGCACCCAGCCCTCTAAGAAAGTATATGTTAGATAAATGAATTTAAAAAAATATTTTTGTAAGTCAGTAAATGACATCATAGCACTTGTAATTTAATTTAAAAAAGCAACAACATTTAATAGAAAGATCAGCAAAATAATATAAAAAAGGTCTTTTACTGTGGCTTACACTAACTATCTTTATATCCCTTTAAAATACAATCAGCTCACAAAATTATTCCCATAGTATCAGCTCTAATAAACCTCAGGCCAAGAAGTTTTTAGAAAGCTGTATGATTTTTAATTCAAGTCTTTTAACTGGTTGCATTTGATGACACTGGCTGAACAGATGTGAAAGGCTTTCCTTTGAACTGAATCCGGGTGAGCTGAGATACCATCAGGAAATTAAAAAGGCAGGAAAAGCTGTCTTCCTTTCCTGGTCTAAAAATAAACAAGAAAGCCAGGGTAAGAGTGAAGTGTTCCTGAGCCAGTATTTTGCAACTTGTGTTGACCTAACTTGAGGTCCTTTCTAAAGCCGAAGGCGTAGGTCCCGTGCAACACATTTAGCTTGAGGTCCTTTCTAAATACAATGCCTAGGTTATGTTGTGAAGGGTGGAAGACCCCCAAATGTCTAAAACTACAAAAATAATCATAATATGCTTCCTCTTTCGATACTTTATATTAACTACTAAACGACAAGCTCCTTCAAATATTTTCTCTTGTGCTAGACTGGTTGAAGTGTTTGTTCTTTGGATGCTGATGGTGGTAGTCAAAGCATCCTGTTGCAGAGAACCAGAGTATTCGACTTCTGGCATTTCATGGTTTTTAATCACCTTTGGTAAATGGAATAAAGAAGCAACAGGTTCTGAGCTAATTTCCAAACAGCACTTGCTTTAGATCTTAAGTTTGCATCACAATATCAACATCAATAATTTTTATTTGAGTGTTTTTATTAATAACTTCCGAATCTATTTTAATTCAATTGCATATGACAAAATAAGAAAATGAAACTTCAATACACTGTTATCTTATAAAATTACTTCTTATGATTTCCATCTAATTTGTCCTCAGTTTACAGGCATTTGGTTCAAATTGAATGGATTAAACCTATGTTTAAAACACACCTGAACCCCATAAAGACGACTGCTAGTAGAACCTAAGCATGGGTGGAGGCCTTATCTTCTGGAGTTATTATGTAGGGGTATAATCAAGAGCCACAAAGTCAGATGGCTTCTGAGAAGGCTCCATGGGATTATGAAAAAGCAAGTTTGATCTGGAAGTCTCCTTGCCCCTAGGAAATACCATCTTCTTGTCCGTATCTCAGAGTCTCATGGTTGTCTGTTCCATAGAGGCAAAAGTCCTTTCCAGTGTGTGCTTTATCAGGTCACTGTGTGACGGGCATAGACTGACCTTCTGATAGGGGTAGTGACCATGAACATATTGTGTGGCCGAGCTAAGCACTGGCCAGAATAACAGAGGAAAGAGGCGGTATGAAGAACTAGTCAAGACAGAGATAAAATTACATGCAAATGTAAAATTTGTATACAAATTATATGCAAAGCTTCTGGTATCCTAGGTGGATAGAATTAGGATCTAAAAAGAAAATAAAAAGGGAATAAACTTTAAAAATCTTCTGGATCCTTCCAAAACTCCTCTTCTCGCTGTCTACCCTAAGAACATTATCCTCTTTATTCACAATTTTTAACATTTTCCAAGTTTTCTCTACTAGGCATCTATTACCTTCATAATAAAAAAGGAAATATTGCAAAAGTTACGCTCTCATTATTTCTTTACCTGTGACTGACTCTTTCATGCTGTGGCTTTTTGCCTTGACACGTGACACTTTTCACTTCCTAACTACTCCATTCTGAAGGTCGTTACAGAGAGCTTGTCATGCTGTCCTCTCAATTCAGATCTTCTCACTCTCAGGATTAGAGCGAGTGAAGGCCTCTTCTCCCCTACAACATCACACCCATGATCCTTAGCAAAACCACCCTGAATGGCTCAGAACTAAAGCCTGTCTATTGTTCCAAGGTCATTTCCTGCCACTCTGTGCTAACCCTCACACCCACTTCCAGTCACACAGAACTTCCCACAATTATCCAAACATACCACACACTCTGATGCCCCTCTCTCTTGGCTCATTTTCCTTTTTATGTCAAGAGTCATCTTTCAACCTCAGCATACAGCAAAATTATACTGTCCCACTGAACTTCTGCCTCTTCTGTTGTGATAGCCACCTCTCCACAGAGCAGCCCCTCTGGGCCTTCTCCTGCACAGCACACCCCATGCTGTCCTCCAGAGTCTTAAGCAAATGCTTATCTCAGCTCATGAGCCTATCAAGACAGAATCTATGTCTCCATAATCTTTCTTTGTTGTTACATCAAGTTCATAAATCCTGTGTACGGTCTTGCTATTCAAATGAAGAGAATAGGAGGCTGGAAGCTGAGAGTTTGGGCTCCTGCCTGTAATGCCAGCACTTAGAAAGTTAAGGCAGGGGGCTAGAGAGACGGCTCAGAGGATAACAGCACTGACTGTTCTTCTGGAGGACCTGAGCTCAAGTCCCAGCATCCACATGGCAGCTAAAACTGTCTGTAATTCCAAGTCTGACACCCTTATGCAGTTATACATGCAGAAAAAACACAAATTCACATTAAAAAAAAAAAGACAGTTAAAAAAAAAAGAGAAAGAAAGTTAAGACAGGAGTGTGATATGATAGAGGCCACCTCAAGTTCCATACCTTACATAGTCAAAAAGGTAGAGGAGGGATAGAGGGGGTTCTTTGAGGAAGTTCTCCAAGGAGTAGACTGGTTAGGTTAGACACCAAAAGTGTGCAAGGGCAACCTACTAGTCTAGCTGTTTATTCTTTTCTTAGACTGTTATGCATGAGGATCTATGAACTTAATACCTAGTTTGGGGTTGCTCATTATTGGCTAGGCACTTACTGTGAGTGAGATGAAAACACAGAGAT
Organism: Sigmodon hispidus; assembly: GCA_004025045.1. Classification (NCBI taxonomy): domain Eukaryota; kingdom Metazoa; phylum Chordata; class Mammalia; order Rodentia; family Cricetidae; genus Sigmodon; species Sigmodon hispidus. The sequence goes on along the minus strand of PVIH01000166.1, from coordinate 101,060 downwards.
GCAATTGTAAACTGTGGCTAAGGAAGAGAACAGGAAATGAGGTAAGAGGGAATTGTTGAGGAAGCAACTGCAATAATGGGAAGTAATGATCAAGGAGCAATCGGTCACATGAAGAATAGGAGAAAGTGCACCTCCAAAAGGAGCAAAATATACTGGAAGGTCCTGAGAGGTAGAAGGAGCTGCCGTGTTCACTTGAGAAAATGAAAGATGGCCAGCCTGCCTAGAACTTGACCTTGGCAGAGCAAAGCCTCTTCAGCCAGTGAGGGCTCCTTTGTAGAATGCTGGCTCTGTGACAGACACTGAGCTTCTTCTGGGGGCACCTATAAATCACTCAATATTTTATGTAGGGGATGGAGGAGAATGAGATTGAATTTACATTTTGTGTGTGTGTGCCCTTGTGAACATGCCCATGTGTAAGCGTGTCTTCTGAGGCCAGAGATTGATATCAGATGTCTTCTTCAACCTCTCACCATCGTATTTTTTGAGACATCTCTTAGTCTGCAACTCACCAGTTCATCTAAAGTGGCTGGCTGGCAGACCTCAGGGACCCTCCTGTCTCTGCCTCCCTAGCTCTGAGATAACAGATGCATACCACCACATCCAGGTTTTCATGTGGGTTCTGGGGGATCAAATCTGGTCCTCATGCTTCTGTGACATGTCCCATATGGTACCCACTGAACCATTCTTCCAACCAGCAAATTAACGTTTGGAAATATTTAGCCACAATTGAAAACTAAAAATTAGGTAGATTGCTAGTGAAATAGACAAAGTTCTTTGATTTTTGACATATTTAGAATATTAGTTATTTGAACACCTGTCAATCAAATGTACTCGTCAGCAAAATTTTTGTTTCTAGTCAGTCTCAGAAGTTAAACTCACACCACCTCTGTATTCCTGTTTCTCTGAATACCATAGTTGGAGAGGCATAGAGGCCTAGACTCTGGCTCCTAGAAGGCCACTTTGAGCATGCCATGGAATTTTAATTGCACCAACATCTCTAAAGCCTCCAGGCAAGATAAAGACTGGCATCTGATACTGGCTGAAACTCAAATTTTTCATTTTTATCTTCAGTTGAAAACTGCCCTTTTCACCTGAGTGAGTGTTGGGCACAACACAGCAAAAGCTGCTATTTGTTGTTTGTTTAGAAATGTCACATGACTTCTCTCTGTTAAGAACCAAGTCACCCAATTTTGTTACAATTATGTCACAAAAAGAGATAAAAATGTACTATCATTGCTGGAATGCTTTGGTGACATTTTCTTAAGCCAGAAGACATGTGACTGCCAGAAAAGGCACAGTGCCGCTTAGACCTAATGAAGGTTAGGGGAACATCACTGCACACTTCAGTGTGTTGACTCTCGATGCCAAACAGTACACTGCATGAGTTCTAGTACTGGGGAAGAAAAGCTGTCCATGCCTGGAGAGGACAGCCAAGAGGAAGCCAGGGCCAGTGCATACACTGCCCAGCAAACTTCGTTCCCAATTGTTTTATAAGCAGTGTTTTCGCTGTGTTAAAAATGATGTTTGGAAAAACCACCTGAAGGTGCTCTTCAACCTTAGAGAATGTAAGTGGAGGCAGACATTCAAAAGAGGTGACCCACCAGTTACATCTCTGATAATAGCCCTGCCAAGAATAAAAGCTAAACCATTTAACACACTCTGCTTTGGCCCCATACTAAATGACTTCCATGGTTCATCTGATTTAAACTTCTTACAAACTCTACAGAGGTGAATAAAGCTATTTCTGTCTGAATAATAAGAAAAGTAGTATTAGATCCAGGATCTAAAAACTAACCCATAGATGTAAGGGCAGCTTCATTAAACTGCAGTCTTTGCAAGGGAATTAATTCCCAGTAAATTTCTGTTTTTGGTTGGTTGGTTGTTCTTTCAAGATAGGGTTTCTCTATGTAGCCCTAGCTGTCCTGGAATTTGCTCTCTAGATCAGGCTTGCCTTGAACTCAAATCTACCTGCCTCTGCCTCCTGAGTGCTGGGATTAAAGGTATGAGTCACCACAGCCCAGTTTTGTTGTTTTTATTTTTTTTAGTCTAGGTAGCAGAGACTTAAATTACAAATGATGTAGATGGTTACCTTAATCCTTTAAAGGAAAAGTTTTCTAAACCATATTCTAGGTTTCTCTTCTGTCCTGAATATACTATCTTCAGCATAATTTGAATTTCTCATCATAACTCATAGTAGACTAAGAATAGCAAAACAAAAACAAAAACAAAAAAACTCTGACTGGTCAGGGTGTGCTAAGAACCCTAGGTCTGTTTCTCATCCTTTATTGAAAGCAAAATGCTCTCTGAGTTAGCTGCTCTTGGTTTGTCTTCTTGGCTGTTCACACTGCCATTATGACACTCAGCTGTAGAAGGAACCTGCCTTTCCCTTTCTCCTAACTGCCTGCTTCCCCACACCCCTCCTGCATCATCTATTGTCTATCAACTTCCAATCAGCTCAGTTCAACACAATTTTACAATCTTCTTTGTTCCTTCTCCACAAGCTACTTCATCAGTGAAAATAGTTGACATTCTAAACCAGATCCAATACCCATTCACTACCAAATTTCAACCAGTCAGAGCTGAGTACAGTTTAGTAGATATTGAGAAGACTGGTCATTCCAGGAACTGATGGTATTATCATTTCACAGCAGAGTAAACTGAGGCTCAAAACTACTGGCTGGGATTGTAATACAGTACTTGTTTGGCACACAGGAAGCTGTGGGTTTCATATCCATCACACACACACACACACACACATACACACTGAAAGAGAGAGAGAGAGAGAGAGAGAGAGAGAGAGAGAGAGAGAGAGAGAGAAAGAGAGAGAGAGAGAAAGAGAGAGAGAGAGAAAGAGAGATCCCAAGCAGGTAAAGAACAAGCTGAGATTTAAACATGGTCTTTCTGCTCTTCTACTTCATGTCACAATGGCTTTGGAAGAACAAGGTAATCTTTTCTTGATATAATAATGGCTGCAAGAGATAGCCAGAATTTATTCTAGCTACAAATGGTAATCTCAAGAGTGCTACCTATGTCTGAACTGGTACCAGCCTGACAACTGAAGGTCATGTTGCCACATGTCAAGAGATCCCTTTGGTGGTTTCATAGCATTCCTGGGCACACTCCCCACTTGTAAGTATATTACTGCACAGGAGTAAACAAACACAAAGAAATGTATGTTTCTCTAATGCAAGTTAAATAGATAGCTGTTAAAGTAAAGATATGGCTAACATCAACCTTTTCATATTATTACTCAAAAGTTTTCATGAGCATCTCATTCAAAAATCCTGTTTTGTTTCCCCAGTGGCCTGATTGTCTGAGTTCCTCTACTGACTCATTCAGTATATGATAAGTTACTCCATAGCACTAAGGAAATGGTAGGTAGGAAATGTCTACCTAGTGGAATACTGTGAATCTGCATTTATTCCCAATAACCATTCAAGTTATCCATCTTTTCAAAGCAGATTCAGAGAGCTGAAGACACAGATGATAGAAGACTTGCCTAGTATGCAAAGACCCTGAGTTCCATACCAGCACTCACAAAGACAAAACAGGACTCTGAAGTTTGTTTTGTTAATTCAAAGGTCAAAGTACGTTAAAATGCATTCCATTCAAATGTTGCCAGATTTAAAGCAGCTTCCTAAGTAAATCATGCCCCCCCCCAAAAAAAAACAAACTGAAAACTTCCTTTAACCTGTAATAAGGATAATTGGCTACATCTTGGCCTTTACAAGGTCTCAGAACACTCAGAAAATTGTGGAAAAACATTTTAAGCACAGAGGCCAGCAATGTACACTACATAAACAAAGCTAGGGGATGGCTATAGGGAAGCAGACCCTATCAGGACAGTCAGGTTAATCCTTTCCATGCTACTGTGGCATTGCTTAGGACTAAAATCATAAACACCAGCTATTGAGATCTTTCTTTAGGTAGCATTCTTAGGATTCTGCTCTGGAAAAAAGACCTGGAATACACATGTGGTCTGTTTTCATCCTGTTGTTCTGTTTGTTTGTTTTGTGACACAATGTGTGGGGACCACTTGGCCCAGGGTAGCCCCTATTTATGTTCTAGATGAATCTGCTAATTGAGTTTTATGGCATTTTGGGTACTTTCCTTTCAGGCAGACTGAAGCTTTTGTTCCTCACAATGGCACATGCATTCCAGGTCCCTTGAGTATCTACTCCTTCTCAGTGTTTCTGAGTTATTTTCCTCCTTGGAAAAAACAGTTGAATTGATGCCTCAAATAGATGAGATTTAATTACATCTTAGAAAAATAAACAGGATATGACACAACGCATTGTCATTCTTTTTACTCCCAAGTTTCTCTCTTAAAATGCTTTACCCTGATCCTCTATGATCTTCTTAATGGTACAAATGCTTAGGAGATTAGATAGACTGTGGAGAAACTTCTGAATCCTTAATTATTGATGGTATATTCCAAACTGAAAAAGATATACACACCAATCTCAGAAATTTCAAACAGATGTCAGAATCGACATGACTATTGTGTTTCTGACTTGTTGAAAAATATTTTCTGCTTTCTTTTCTCATGTATCATTATTAACTGTGAACCCAAATTGTATATTAGTTTGCAATTTATACAGCTAATCTCATTGCCTTCAGTGACCAGTGGGTATTTTATGACTGAAGTTCTTAATAAATAATTGATTCCACTTTCCCATTACGAAGAAAGCAATGTTTCAGGATAGTTCCTGACACAAAAGCTCCAAGCATCTCTGCTGCCTCACACACAAATGAGCTGAGGCCTAATGCACATATCTTCTTTCTATGAGATCAGTTCGTCAATACTGATTGCACTGCTGTACACAGAAACATGTATTAGAATACAGGCACCTCCTTCCAGCAGCCCTTCATTGTAGGCCCAAGCCTGCCAAGCCATGAGAGAATTTACAGCTTTTCCTACATCAGTTACATTATTGGGAAGAATTCCTAATTACAATATAACACACAATTATATCCATTAACTTTGTAGATAAGTTAACATTTCTGGGCCCACAGAAGGTAGACTGTTCCAGAAGCAAGGCATCACTTCAGGCCTCCCTCAGCCATTCCACCTTTACCTGACCATCACCGGGGGCCCCTGCCTTGCTTCTGGTCATCAATTGTGTGAAGCATCTCCTTTCCTGTGAGGAAGAGGAAGTTGAAACCACTTAATGATTCTGAGGAGCAGAAGGAAGAGCTGATATCTCAGGCTGCAAGATTTCCTCACTGGGCACATCACTGGCTACAGCAGACACAATGCATACCTTCAACAACTGCAAATGGCAATTCAGTCAATGTTGTCAGCATCCTCAGCTTTACAGATGCATGCACTGGGATGAGACTACCACTCTCTCTAAGGTCACAGTAGAGCTACTGGCATCTGGCCAGAGGTTAGTAGGATGTGGCCACTGACCACAAAGGTTATCTACTTACCAGTCACGAGGGAAGAGAATTCTGGAACTGGTTCTGCACAATTGGGCCCACTCCTTTATACTACCATAGGCTATCCCAATAGCTTGGAGAGTTTCCACAGTTTCATTTTTGGTGGGTTTGCTCCTTCTAATACTGCACTTAAAATCCAGTACTAGTACAACCATCTCATTTAGAGGCTGAGACAGAGAGGAAGGAAGTGGGTTTATCTCTGCTGAGTAGCCTTGTTCCTCTGCCCTCTGCCTCTGACCTTGTCTATCTCCCTGGAGACATACAGTACATCTTATCTTCTCTGTTCTTCACCCAGACCCTGTAAGTAGTGAAGTTTCCCATGAGTCTCTGCAGACTGTGTGCTCTTAGAAAATAAAAGTCGCTATCAATAACAAGAATGAAGAGCACGTGGTGGCGTGACAAGTGTCAGAGTAAAGCAGGGTAGCTGTGGCCTTCTCAAATGCTCTAGAACTTTTCTCATCTCGATGCAAATAAGCAGAGGGACAGAAGTTGACTTCTGGCCCTTCTGACTTTATTTCTGTGAACTCAGCACTTTGTTTGCTGAGGGGCCCGAACCTGAACATTCATCACTTTGAACTGACAGCGGGAGGCTGGGTTCTGCCACCTGCTGCATGTATGAGCCATGTGCTGGGACTAGAGCCATTTTGGAAGACATTGTCACCTGGCCCATCCATCACTGACATACCTGTTTCCACTCTTCTGTGTCCCAGGAAGGTTAAACAAGTATCTGCCTACAGCAAACAATTCAGAAATTTTTCACAAATACAAATATCCATTTAAAAACGGAAAGGAGGCTTTACTGTCCCTTGTATCTGCTAGTAATTTCTTTTAGGTGCTGGTCATGCTATTGTTAGCTTAGGCTGTAAAAGGATTTCTGGAAGCTGTAGGCAACTGGATGGAGCTAGCTAGAGTCACCATTTTCGTGATTTAATCATTTCAATGCATTTTCAGATTCCTCCGATGAAAATAGGTAAGCAACAAAGCCTTGCTTTATAATTTATAATATCAGAGTTATAAAGTTTTCCATGTCAGCTGGGGGACATCTGACCTGTTCTTCCCTAACTAGGTCACTCCCAAGCTCTCCTTACCTTACCAACAGGGCCTAAACTTCCATGTAACTCTTAGTGAATGACATTGAGATGGCCCAATCTTATGCTCTGTTGTGAGGAAAATCAATCAGTTCTGAGTCACTGATCACAGAGAAGTGGCAAGGAGACACATGGGAGTTTGGGCTTCATATCTACTGAGTTTGAAAATGTGGTAACTCCTACAGTGACAAAGACACAGTCCTTTGCTCTGGGATTTCTACGTATCAGCCATGAGAAGATCTTCTTGGGCTCATTTAATTAACTACACAGTACTGATCAGGGTAAAGTAAGAAAGAAAAGGGGCTGGAACCAATAACAAAAGAGGACGTTCTGATGACAAGAGCAGTGAACAGATTTTGAGATTCTATACTGGGTTATGACACCCTCAAAAATAAGAGTATTTGGTAGGAGAAATAGACACCATGGGCAAAAGATAATGAATATTTTACCAGACACTTTTATTTTTAGATTGAGACATACTGAGTCTAAGTTTAAGAATAAAATCCCAAAATGACTTTAAGAGATTTAAGGTGATTTATAGGTTGGGGTGAGATTGTGTTTGTCATTCAGGGACATACTTTTCATTAAAGGGGAAACCAGACAAGGAAATAGGGTTTCCTACATAAAAGAAGAAATGGAGGCACAAGGTAAACATGAAAACAACAAATTATTAGCTATAAAAATTAACCACAATGTTTTTCTTTTCTTTTTGACAACAGGAGAGTGTTATTTCAAGCAAAACCAGTTTTCACACTTAAAAACATACCTGTTCTAGATATGAGAGGTATAAAAATAAGTTGTAAGTTATCAGGAAGGTGGTTAATCCAATAACTATAGAAACGGATTATAATTTGATTGATTTAATATAGAAACTTTCAATGCTATTTTTACCTTTATTTTGTAATGTACTTCCTATTTAAAAACCCACTAATTCAGGCCCATACAAGGAGAGAGATTTAGGGCTAAAAATTATTATTATGTGACCTTTTTAACCAGGGCTGCTCTTGGGAGATTCATGGATGTCTCTTTCATGAGATAGCATCAAAGTCAATAGAGACCTCTATGCAGGACAAAAAAAAAGTCATTTTAACTTAGCGCCACTTACATTGTCCTATTTTTTCCTTCTTTTTCCCCAATCACCAGCTTGTTTATTATGCTGTCTGCTTTTCTTTGAGGTTATAAAAGGAATTTGAATGTCAAGAAATTAAACTGTACTTCAATATTTTTAAGGTCACCATTTTACTAACTGAACACCAGGGCCTCTTTGAAATGTAGTTGAAGTATCCTCTTGCATGCTAGTATGAGGACAACTTGAGCCAGCCACAGCAGAAAGCACACAGCACATCATAATCTACACTCACTCCACTTCCTAATGCACCTCAGAGCATGCTGTGCATGCACACATAGATTCATACAAGAATGCTCACTCCCTACATTTTCATCACTGAGAAAAAAACTAAACAACAACAACCTGTCTTCAAACTGATCAAAGACCAATGGGTAAATTATATAGTTTTTAATATCAGAAAACTGGAAACTGGAAAATAGCAAAACTGGGTTATTGTTGGCCATACAACCCAGCAGGGACTGAGTTTGATCCCCAGTGTTCATGTAAAAGCCAGGGATAGAAATGAGCACATCATTCCAGTTCTAAAGAGGCAGTGACAGAAGGATCTTTGGTGTTCACTGTCCCAGAAGCCTAGCTCATTCTGAAGGTCTAAATCCCCAGTGAAGAGCCCTGCTCTCAAAATCAAAGCACATGAAATCTGAGGTATAACATCCAGTGTTGACCTCTGGCCTCCACACAAAAAACTACTAAGCAGCTCTCTCTCTCTCTCTCTCTCTCTCTCTCTCTCTCTCTCTCTGCGTGTGCGTGTGCGTGTGCGTGTGCGTGTGTGTGTGTGTGTGTGTGTTAGTATATGTATGTACATATATATGGATATTTCCTGGAAGCAATATCAAGTGCACATCATGTACAGAACAGCAGGGCATAGTATAGTATGACATCAGAAATTTAAAACACAAAACACAGTGTAATACATCGTTTTATTGACATACAAAAATATAGGGAAAACATGACTATGAAGAATAGAGTCAAAATTCATAATTTGAGAAAAAAGCAATATTTGATTTATTTTTCTAGAATGTAAGAAGCCTGACCAGTGAAGCGACTCAGGCTTGCAAGCCTGCTGACCTTTTAAGAACCCATCTGAAAAAAGAGAGAAAACTAAAACCCACAAATTGTCCTCTGACCTCCACATATATGCCTTGGCACATACATGTTCAAACACACATAAAATAGATACATAAATAAAGGTAAAGAAGACAAATGTAAAGCAGATAAGGCCATCAATACCGATGGTTGGGAGTAGAGTGACACAAAATTTTCTGTTTTCTCAAATCCTTCTCATGAGTATATTCATCAATAGCCAATTAGATTACAAGGCTAATTAGCATAATCCTGTGTTTGGCCTAATCAAACAAGAACGAAAGGCTACATAAAGGAAGCACATCTTTTAGTACAGTTGGTCCTCAACCTTCCTAATAGTGTGACTCTAGACACAATTTCTCGTGCGGTGGTGGCCTCCAACCATAAAATCATTTTTTTCTGTTACTTCCTAACTCTAACTTTGCCACTGTTATGAATTCTAATGTAAATATCTGATATACACATTGTTTTAAGTGACCCCTGTGAAAAGGTTGTTTAACACCCAAAAAGGTTGTGACCCACAAGCTGAGAATAATCACGTTAATCACTTAGTATTCTCAGGCAAATAAAAGGTATTTTATGATTCTCTGTAGCTCCCTTGTTTTTAACAGCATAGTTTATTTTTATTTAGTAGACTCACATTTTTTTCTTTTCATTCAACTGCCCATATTTGTTGAACCTGTCCTTAATTCTGAGTCACTGAGTAAGTAAGTAGCTTCTCTTGCAAAGTCCACATAAAAAATGTATTCATTCCTATTAGGGAATCTTGTCATAGTGTGCAATATTGGTTTTTGTATACAGCAAGAGAGGATTTCCATTTTTGAAACTGACTAAGAATAGTTATGACGTTTCTTTACATAATATCATGCTAATGTATTTCTAAAAATATAATTGTAAGTATTTATCTTCTTGCTAAGAGATTTTAAAGGTCATTTAAGAGAATGAGTTCTGAAGATGTTCAGACAGTCACAGTAACAAAGCTGAGTAAGTTGATCTTTCTTTGAAGGTTTTCCACAGAAACAGATATAGACTTATAGACTGTCACTATTGATGACAATAGCTGGTTAGGGGACAGAGCCTGAATTTGGCATGGGCACTACAACAGCAGTTCAACAGCTTAAAGCAGATTTTTCCAGAAATTCAACACTAAAAGTCTTTTCTGGCCTGTCTTTTTTTGGGTTAGTGATGTGTATTCTTTGCAGAACAAATATGCGTCATCAGCAATACTTGAAAAAAAATATCTGGCCCAATACCATTGGTTAGTTTCACCCGATGTTTTCCTACATCCTCCCCAACTTGTTGGTTTGACAACAATGACAGAAGTACACTTTGAGGTTATTGAATGTTAATCCTCAGTTCCAATGGCAAGCTACCCTGCATGTCACTAACAAAGGAACAAATACATAAATAAGTAAAAAGTCAGTCCACAACCATTCAGGAGCAAGTAATCATTACAGTGGCTTGGCCCAAGGATCAACATCTATGGCTGGGAATAGAGGAGCACAAAATTTTCTGCTTTCTCAAATTCTTCTCATGAGCATTTTTGTCAACAGTCAATCAGATTACAAGTCTAATTAACATAACCCATGCCTGTGGCTGCCCTAATCAAACTAGAAGGAAGAGGCCAGAGAGAGTACAGCTGATGTGTGTGTCTCTTTCTCACTTTATTTCCTCCCCACACACGTATTTCCATACCTAGAGTTTTGATCTTCACCTAGGAATTATGTCATCTAGATTCCAGAAGCTGAAAACTTCTAACACTTACCAGAAAGCAGCTCTTTGCTTCAAGCATCTTGTCATGTGGCATGTATACACTCAGCATCTTTTATTACGCTTTCATTGCACTTTATTCTCATCCCAGGAGAGTTACACCATGTCTGTCAGTCACACTCATAAAAACAAAAGCTTTCTCACATTATTTTCTTTTATGGCATCAAATGCATTCAATAAGCTGTACTGCAGAAAGACATTCTAAAGATTCTGCAGAACAGAACTAAATATAAATATAAAATATTATTTGCTTTCAATTGATACCTTGTCAAATCATAGTAAAAAAGGAAAAGCAAAAACAGAAACCCTCTAGATTAGGCATCAATGGGAAATCAAGACACCAAAGAGAATGTCATATTAAATACGAGAATTTTTAATTTGAGAAATAGAACAGAAAGGCTCTCAGCATTTTTTAAATTTGAAGAAGTCATTTGTCAAATGTGAAAACATCAGCCAACAGCCATCATGTATATACACACAAAAACACAAAACAAACCCACATCTCCGTTCTTAGGGCCTACAACTAAGTTCTAGTGGATATACAACATTAGTTTCTGCTTGACTTCTCCATGTGTTTAAAGTTTTTCTTTTTTTATTGTGGATAAATAACTTAAATGAACATATAGAAACTTTTTAAAAGCAGAGAGAAACAAACAAAACAAAACAAACCTCCAAGTAAGCAGAGAGGTGGAGAGTAAGTCTAGCTCTGAAGTTAGGCAGAAGTCTGACTGGCTGTGGAAGTCTCATTGGAAGCTAGCTGTGATCCTCAACCTGTGCAGGTATGACACACACACATACTACACAGCACACACCACACACATGCACATACACAACACATATACACATACACACACAAAAACCCCACACACATCACACACATACACACCACACAGTCACACACACACACCACAGACATGCACATACACACGCATACACACACAACACACAGACACATACACACACAACACATATACACAACACAAACACAAAGCACACACACACCTGAATTTCAGTCTCCTCTTAATGAAAATGAGGTACCAATCATTATCTCCTATAGTTGGTTGTATAGATCATACAATTTAATAAAGTGTCTTGCCTTATAAAAGTAGGAATTAAAAATTAATTCTTTTTTGTCATCTCTTCCTCAAATGAGATGTGACAATCAGCCACAGACAGAGCAATAACAAAGTCTGACAGTGCTCTGGTTGAGCCACAAAAGAAAAGAAAGGAAACTGAGTAAGGAGAAGAACCAAGATTGCCCCTTATCCATCACTTGAGCACTAACTAGCTCAAGCTCACCTTAGAACAAGGACAGCAGTGAGAGGAAATACAGACCTCACTGCTAAGACAGTACCAGTCATCTAAGCATACTTCACATTTCAAATCTTCAAGAGCATCATAACCATCTCCTCTACAAAAATATGTCTTCTGGTTGACCCCTTAGGATACCATTCGGATACCTCAAATCCCACAAGTAATGACAACCTGAACAAGTACAGTATTTTGTCAAATCTAAAATGACATCAACAGTAGCAAATATTATTATTATACTTAGCACTATTGAATAAAAAATGTTTCTGATAAAATAATGTTATAAAAAGCCACCACAAACACTAAGCTAGGAAGAGGTCCCATTTTTTGGGAAAAGAAAACAAGAAGTAATTTACCACACCAAAAGAGAACCAGGCTCAAGCCTGTGACCAGCTAATGAACGTTTTTTAAAAAGCTAGTACTGGGGGCTGGAGAGATGGCTCAGCCGTTAAGAGCACTGTCTGCTCTTCCAGAGGACCCGGGTTCGATTCCCAGCAACCACATGGCAGCTAACAACTGTCTGTAGTTCCAGTTCCAGGCAAACACCAAGGCAAATAAATAAATAAAGTTTAAAAAAAAAATTTAAAAAAAAAAAAAAAGCTAGTACTGAGATTGCACACCCAGCAAGGTCCAGGAAGCCTTAAGCAGAAGATTCATTTTTCAGTGGTATCACATGGGACGTGTTCCTAGGTGGGGATTTCAAGCAAACACATATCCACAGATCTGTAGAACATGACAGTGTCATCGTGCTAATAAGACACACCTAGACTTCAGACATGTTGAAGATAGGGAAAATCAGAATTAGAGAAACACAGTATCTCATTTTTATGAAGAATGAGGTGGTACAATGCATGGGTCTGGACTGCTCTGCAGATGTTGATTAGTGATAGCCACATGTTAGTATCAGGAATTCTGAAGCACTTTTGGCTCACAGGTACCCTTGAAATGCAGATTCATGTCTGTGTCTCTCTTTTTTTTATTAAGATGCATTTTTTCTTTATTGTGAAAAAGGTCATATATAATATATAATAATAATACATATATTGTCCATGTATCCCTTGTTTAGGCTCCCTTCCCCTTTATGACCCCTTTTTTGCCATTTGGTAGTAGCACTGCTATAGAAGGTGAGTGGCCACTGTCCCTGCCCTCAACCTCAGGTCATATTTTTGGTCAAATATGGAAAGAGTAAGCATCAAAAGTAATCTTTGGTAGAAATATACTTGCTTCTCATTCTTCCAATTATGACAATGCCATGTAAATACGTTCTAATTAATCTGATGGATGTACCAGGTTTTTGCTTTTAGGCCACCAACAAGCTCCCAAATCAAGACAGGGAGACTTATTAGTTTTGAATGCTCAGCTTAGCTTATGCTTCTTTTTGGCTAGGTCTTTTAAATGAACTTGTTTCTTTTTATTTCCCTTTGCTTGGGCCTTTTTACTTTTCCTTATTTCTGTATAGCTCACATTCTTGTTTCTTGTGTCTGGCTGGTTGGCAGCTGCCTGGTTCTTGCCAAGGGCATCCCCTTCTTCCTCATTCTCTCATCCTTCTCTTTCTTCCTTTCTTTCCCCCTGCTTATTCTCTCTGCCTTCCAATCCTGCCTATCTTTTCTCTGCTTAGCTATTGGCCATTCAGCTTTTTATTAGGCCAATCAGGTGCCTTAGGCAGGCAAGGTGAAACAAATGTAACACATCTTTACATAATGAAATACACATCCTTACATGGTTTAAACAAGCACAGCATAAACAAATACAGCACATCTTTGCACAGTTAAAATAATATTCCATAACATATGGACATCGTGTAAGACAGTCAACTCTTTTGTTTAAATATATAGATTATGGAGACATGATTAATTGGTATTGAGGGCAGGAAATGTTTAAGGGATCCTCTAATAGACACAGTGTAACTAGGCCTCATTACAGATTTTTATAAACATCCATTTGAGGAAACTATGGCCTTTTAGACATTTAGAGTAAACTCTTTTTTTCTTAAAGTAACATCTTCATCTCCAACCTTGAGTCCTTCAATTCCACAAGTCATTTCGGAAAATAATTTTTGCTATAAAAAAAAAGTCTGACTGACTTAATAATTGTTTTTAAATAAAGACAAAGAGAATCAGGGAGGGAAGATATAAAACTTAGATATTTTAGAAGTAAATAGTTCTCAAACTTCTCAAGGCCCAGCTCTGGCTAACACACTAACACATTCTCTGTGGCATCTGACAGCTCTTTTCCAAGTCCACCCTCATGTCCAGCTCAAAGCAGCCTCTTCTCTCTCTCTCTGCCAGAGAGGCAAAAGCCAGAGCCTCATAGGTCTATTTCCCAAGCCTGAGCCTCCTCTGGCCATCATAGTCTCAACTCAGGTCTCAGCTCGCTCAGAGCCTTTGCACACTGAGGCACTGGACAGTGGGGCCAGTTTCTAAGCTCATTTCAATAGCAAGCTGCAGATTCTTTGAGTGGACATCACCTCAGTGGAGTCGCAATCCAGGGCCTTAGAAGCAGCAATCTGATCACTGCCTTCCTAGAGACCCTCTGTCTTCAAAGAGTCATTAATTTTAGAATTTATACAAGCATCTTCTGTCTTCTTTCATGATTTTAATGGCAAGCCTGCAACTAGCTCTCACACAAGTGTACAAATTTAGGAATAGATCTGCGAAGATACCAGTTACTATACGATAACATGTATAATTATAGGATACACATATCTGAATCTAACACTGCAAAGGATTAACACCTCTCAAAAAATAAAATCAAATAGATGCAAAGTTGATCACTCTTAGTGTGTAGATAAGGCAATGAAAATTTGGGCTATCTGGAAACACTTCATGTTTCAGAAAAAGGAAAAATGCTAAAGAAGATTCTAAACAAGAGATGCTTGGCCAGCACTGGCCCCACTGGAAGCTTAATGATGAAATGATGACAAGTATGATTTGATTTGAGTATGGAACTCACTCCAGAGCCAAGATGGGGAATGTGCACACGCTGTTGTGCGGGTGTAGATGAAGATTCAAGCTGGTGTTCTGCTTGGAATAGCTTCACATCACACTCCCCAAATATTATTCTCTCAACCCAATTTATTTTTACTTTCTAGCATATGTTAATCAACAATTTCAAATTGTCAGTATAAAACAGTAACATCATTCCCCACACTGGAGAGTACATATGTATTTCCCTGATTACATGAAGTGGAGAATATTTTTAGATGGAATGTATTCTGTTTAACAACCACCACAACTTGTCACCATTCTTTTTTCTTTTTGTTTGTCCTACCAGGAAATACACTGATGCCTAGCTGCCTAGCTACATATTTTAGAGGTGATTTGCATACATACAAGTTCCTGAATGGAGCCTGACATATGTAAATATTTAATGAATGATAAGGATAATGATTTTCATTACTATTCTTATTAATAACAAAGTCCCCTACATTAATTCTAATTGTATCATAGTCTACACCTACTAATAAGTTCCTACAGCTGTGAAAGATTTATTTCTAGTGTTCTGAAATTCCTTTTTTCTTTTTCTTTTTCTAGACAGGGTTTCTCTGTGTAGCCTTGGCTGTCTTGGGACTTGCTCTGTAGACCAGGCTGGTCTTGATCTCAGAGATTCATCATCTTTGCTGAAATTAAAGGCATGCATCATCACCACTCATAAGCTGGAATTCCAAATTTTAAAATTCTAAAGTAAAAACAATGTCGTAATCACTTTGGTGTACCTGAGTGGGTCTGAAGATTGTGTCCCATCCAAACCACTAGGGTCCTTAGTTCCCAATATGCAGCACTTGGAAGTGGAGCCAAGCTGGAGATGTTAGGGTCACAGGGAGAGAGCCTCACGAGTGGAACTGATGCCTTCTTCTGGGAAGTGGGATAGCCATTGCTATTAATCCTACTAATACTTTGAGCAAGAACTTCTACCCTGCAGAACTGCGAGGAAGCATTTCTGTTGTCCACATCAACCAGCCAGTGGTATTTTGCCATGGCAGTCTGAGCAGACTAAGATATACAGCATCTGTCCTGCTTCTGCTCCAGCTCCCAAAGTAACATCACTCACCACCACCACCACCACCACCACTGTCTTTCTTTCAGAACTTGTCACAAATATCACCTCACTTATAAGAAATGTTTTATTTCCCCTGGATAAAAATGACGGTCACTGTACCATTTTCTCCTGAGCCATCTTTGGCTCTCACCTTGCTTTATTGATGTTGTTTGTAGCTTTGTTCTATTTCAACCAGAGTATATTGTGTTATGTTCTCTCTCTCTCTCTCTCTCTCTCTCTCTCTCTCTCTCTCTCTCTCTCTCTCTCACACACACACACACACACACACACACACACACGGCCTATGCTTCCCAACTGTGAATTATCTATAAGCCTCCTTAAAAGTACCCTACAAAGAGCTTTATCATAAGTTAATTGTGATATGATAGCTATGGTCAGTCTCAAGAATAGTCTTTTTCAGACCTACGTTAACCTCATTTGACATCTGCGTAAGTATAGCCTTGGAAAAAAGTGGTTCACAGTGATCCCAGTATCTGCATAGATGATGATGTAGAGAAACAATAGGAAAATGAATACAAAGGTGACAGTCTGTCTTCTATAGATGGAAGGGAATGACTGACAGAACAATACATTATCAGTAACAGCTGGGTCACTAGTTGGTTGATTCAGAACTACTCTTGAAAGGTAGCAGCCCAACATGAGCTCTTCCTCAAAAGAGCAACACTTACCAAGGAGGAACAGTTACTTAATGCAACTAAGTAACATGTTACCAGATGCAAAATTCAAGTGCATATAAACTGGCCATTCTAGGATGCTATAATTAGTGCCCTTTAAAAACAACAACAACAGATCAAAAAAAAGAAAGATTTCTATGAAAGTATCAATCTTTAAATTAAGATATTCTAGTCTAGGAGAAAATATTAATTTAAAGAAGATATTCTTAAAGTTTGTAAAAATCACAATTGATTTTCTACTTTCTTGGGAAAAAAATAAACGAATAGAAATAATTTTGTATTGGTATGATACAATAAATTTGTAATAATAAATTTGTATGGACTGCAATACTGTACACTAAATACATAAATAGGTCTGTGGCAGCTATTTTTATTAAATATACCACCACTCAGGTCTAAGCATGGTTCAGGCAGACTTAAAGATAGTGTATCCACCGTTTCCTTAAAGGATATTTGGGGCAACTGTTTGATCTATTTTAGCTGACAAATGGCACTCCAAAGTCCCTCCTTCATGTCCACAAGGACCTACAAACTCTTGTCCAGGAAACCCTTTGTCTACTTCAATACAGACTTTTACATCTTTTGATGAAAAGTGGTAACCATTAGCCATCTTGAGAAGTGGGAAGGGAGATTTATAACTTAGAGAAACTGAAGGAACAATCATTGTTTACAATACAACTCTAAATCGTGAGTTTCAGAGGAAGTATAGAGGGAGGTAAACACTTATACTGAGAGCTTACACACACAAGATAATCTTTTAATAGTTTGAAATGCTCTGACATTTGGCATGCAAAAATGTCCCCCCAGCTCCCCATTTCAGAGCAGCAGTTATTTGTTTTACAAACACAATAAGCAAACTTTGTATCTAGCACCTCAAACCTCTCTATTATCATGCTTAACATATTTCCTAATTTAAGACAATGGACTAGAAACCAGAGGTAGAAACAGCCTGGAGTGAGCTGAGCTCAGATCATCCTGGGCTAGAGTCAGGCTTTTACCTTTCTATGTCAGCAGCATAGCCATGCTTCATTTAGAAGTCAATATGAACTATTTTATCAGAATTACAAAGGCAAACATCCCTGAGAAACTGACAGGAAAAACCCAATAGGTACATTAATATATATATATATATATATATATATATATATATATATAATGAAGAACAGAACTTTAAATCAACCCCTTATGTATTTTCACTTTTCTAAAAAAGCAAAAAACCCTCATTGTATATTTTTTCTCCTATCATTGGCGTCAATGCCAAGAAATCAACCCCGTCTAGCATAGCTTTAATTGTTACGTTGGTCTAATCTGACTTCACATATATGGCATGGACTGAAACTGGCCAGGGTTTTATTTCATTTTTATCCATAACATCCAATCAGCTCTTTTTAGAGAAACTATGGAAGTTTCTCTAAAACTCAGGAAGTATTCTTTTGTATTACTTTCCAGTATTATTTTCAAACAAAATTCATTTGGTAACTAATTGAATACAGTCTCCTATGTTGATCTCAGCTTAAACAAAAATCCAAGGAGCTGAATGATTAGGCCCAATGGCATACAAAATAAAAATATTGCATTCTTTGATAGTCAAAGAAGTAAGTCCTTTTTGGTGATCCCGTTATTATTGCCATCTTCAGCTTCCATGAGGGTTCATGTGAATAAAATAAAATCCTGCGTGTACTTGGAATTACAAATCAATGTTCTACATTCTTGTTTATGTTGGGAGTTCCAAGGATAATCACGTGAGCATGCTGGCAGTCTTCTGGCCGGGCTCGCATAATGGGCCGTTCAACCACGTTGTTTAACTGTATATAGTCCAATGCTAGGCAACTCTCCAAACCTTATTGTAAACACTGTATGAGGTCTGGAAGTTCTGCAACATAATGGAATTTAGGTTTTTTACAGTTAACTTCAAGTGACAGTTCCCTTCTCTTTAGGGTTTTATACAGTGTTTGCCATGATTAGTACACATTGCTTTGTCACATAAAACAAGCTGGCATTTAGAAACTCACCCTAAATGCTATGCTCTAAGGGTGTAATTTTCCCCCCAAGTACACCAACTTGGTGCAGTGTTTTGTTTCAAAGCTATAGAGGAAGGTAATCTATTACAGATTCTTGTGTTAAGGTTGGAAACAGAACAGAACTGAATGAGAATCTCTGAGCTTTGGCTGCACAAAATGGAATTAAGTGTTCCAGCTATTATGTTAGAGCAACCTCAAGATTTTGTTAATTTGGTAGAATTTATTATTTTAAAGTATTTGAAGAAAAATTCATGTTTCTATACACTCTTGAACTCCACACTGGCTTCTGAGCTTTTGATTAAGAAGCGGGGAAGACAGAACCACAGGGTAAGAGGTAGTACATTCCGACTCTTGAGTTTAGAAGAATGTGGCTCATTTACTGTTCAAAGGACACTGTTTATACATTCCAGACTTCCATCTTATAATTGCACCAGGATTTGTAAAAAGGAAATCTCAGCAGGGCAGCAAAATTATTCAAAGCAATAGCTGCACATAATTGGTATAAAATACCCGAACAGTCTGCTCAGAAAACCTTTTCTCAGAGACACAGAATGACACCCCCTCAGTGCTCCTTCAATATCCAAACAGTTTGAATACTTCTCTTCTGGTGGCTGCATTTTTCTTTCTTTCTTTTTCCTATATAATGACTTTTAATTTTTTTAAAGAATTAGACTATAATTACAGTTATTATCCCCTCCCTTTTTTTTCTCTCTCCAACCCCTCCCATGCACTCTTGCTCTCTCCCAAATCCATGGCCTCTTTTTTTTTTTTTTTTTTTTTTTTTTTAGTTCATGTTCCATATGCGCACTCTTGAGCATGTAAATAGAACCTTCTTGGTATGTACAATGTTACTTGTATGTGTGTGACCTGGGAGCTGACCACTTGGATAGCTGACTGGGAGGTCCTTCCCTGAGGAAGATCCTTCTCCTGACTCTCAACACTCCCTGGATGCCCTTAGTTGTCCAGGGGTAAGGTCCATGTTAGCATATCCATTGTGCTGGCATCACAATTTAGGTCTTATTGAGGCAACCATGTTGATAAGACTTCATATGTATAGCCTTTCTGACATTTCCAGGAGACAGTCTCAAAGCAAACTTCCTGTGCCTCTGGCTCTTACAATCTTTCTGCCCTCTCTAATGGCCCCTGAGCCTTGGATGCAGGAGTTTTATTGTAGATGTTTCAGCTGAGATGAGACACCACAATATCTCTTCTTCCCTGTGTTTTATCTGCTGTGGTTTTCTGCTATGGTCTCTGTTGCACAGAGATGTTTCTTTGAGAAGGATGAAAACTTCACTTATCTGTGGGTATAGGATAAATATTAAGAATGAAGCTGGGCACCTTGGACTGACACCTTGGATCCCACTCCCTCTAGAGGAACACCTGACTCAGTCTCGATGTTGGGGGGAGGAAACTGGATCTGCCAGGAGTGGAGGCTGAACTGAGCAATATTGGGACCTTGGGACCTCCTGCCCATGCTGGGGAGGAGATGTGGAGATGTGGAGAAGAGAGAGTGACCTGAAGGGGTAGGAGGGGGAAGGGACCTTGAATAAGGATATACACGGATAAAAAATGTGACTTTATTCATAATAAAAAAATTTTAAAGAAGGATGAAGCTGGGGGTTATACTGGTTTACTAGAATGATAGTTATAGATTCTCCTCCAAGATTCATTTTTTCACCAGCTCCAGGTACTAGTTTCTGCCAAACTATGTGTGCCATATTAGACACTTAGTGCTAGCATGCCATGCAAGTTGGTGTTCTGGTTCATTGGATTCATAGCTGGGTAAGATTACAATTTGCTTCTATCCCTTGGAAGTTTGTATGGCATCTTCTGGTATGAACCTTTTCATTCTCTACTCAGATATTCATCTTAAAGTGTCCTATAAAGAATTTTCAACACAGTTTATGCAATCATTTTACACCCATCTAGCTATATTAGTGTTTACCCAGTTACCATAGCAACAGGTAATCTGCAACCATGTTATGGAAGGTGGCTTTATCCCTTATATTCTCATAAAATGCTGTAAGTTAATTATGTGTTTTATCACATGTAAAAATGACTTAAATTTATATTGTTGTGTTATTATCATCTTAAGAACTCAATTAAATGAAAAACAAAGATCACTATGCACACTTTAAGATCCTGTTAAAGGACTGTGAGTCACAAAGTGAGGCATGGCCCATGCGTTATAAGCAGGGGTGCCATTCTGCACAGGGGCAGCTGGTTTCTGACATAATCCCTACAAAAGACTAATGGAAAGAAGCAAAGCAGTAGCATCTTACTTAAAGTGACATCTAATGTTAGATGTCTTTTTCAGAGAAATCTCTTTGTGCGCTTAAGATGACTACAAATGTCGCTTGATAGAATTATAGCAGCGTTTCCACACAGAGATAAATGAGGACTTGAAAAATTTTTATTGCTGTTCTTTTTGGAAGACAAAAATTCCTATGAAACAAAAAAACATCACCTTACACAATTAAGGATGAAAAAGCATTTACAAATTGTGATAATTATACAGCCTGGACAATATATTGAATGCCATTTAAACATTTACATAAAAGTGGCTTATGTAGGAAATTTTATGTCAGCAAAATGTACACACAAAAAACAAAAACAAAAAAACTTCAGTATGAACAGCAAGAGGTATTTTAATAATGTATCATGCTAAAATTAGCACTTGATCTCTCTTACTCAGTGTGTGTGTGTGTGTGTGTGTGTGTGTGTGTGTGTGTGTGTGTGGTGTGTGTTTGGAAATATATCTGTCATAAGTCTGTGTAGAAATCAGAGCAAAGTACAACTTGCAGGAACTGGTCCTCTCCCTCCATCAAGGTCCTAGGAAACCACCTTAGATGAAGTGAGTGCCTTTACCCTCTGAGCCATCTCTCCAGCCCACAACATGGTTCTTTAAAAGACAAAAATCTCAGATGTAATCCTTAAGTCTAAAGGACAGGCCAAGTACAGCATGGTTGCAAGAGTTAGGCAAGAGGTGGGTTCAAACAGAAGAGGGGCAGTCAGGAAAAGTTCATGGCATTGACCACATGTGCATAAAATAGTTTTCATTTGCAGTGCAGACATTATTTCGTATTTACAGTGTGACATGTTTCTTTATAGACTAACCATGAGCTTCATGGTATTCTTTTTTTTTCAGATTTCTGAAGACTTTAAAAGTGAAAATATTCTTAAAAGAGCAAATAGAATATTCATAACAGTTTCAAAGGCATCTTAAAGCTGGTCTACATAACATATCATTAAGCCAAAAAAAATGAGCAAATAGCTGAGAACTAAAATTAATAACTGTCAAAATCTTGAAGACAATGTGAATATAACTTTAATATTTATGTCAAATTTATACCATATCTGCCATGTTTTCTTCTACTTGTGTACATAGTACATGTCTTATTTTCATTCTTTGTAACCAGCTGCCTACACTCAAGAGCAACTAGTGTGGGAAGGATCAAATGTCCAGGAAATATCCATTATAGAAAGGTACATTTGCAACCTAAGTGCTGTTTTTGTTTGTTTGTTTGTAATTAAAGCAGGCTTTGAAATGATGAGAAACTTGGATACGGTTGTCTAATCACAGTTCAGCATAAGTAAATATACTTACCTTCATTAGGTATGTACTACATACATGAAAGGGTTCTCACACTTTTGGCCTATGTCTTGTGTAGCCGTCAGTGGCTTAGGATCATTCTTCTTTTCATTGGTCTTGTTTTCTTTCTCTTTGCATGTTGGTCGCCAGCATGTTTAGGGCTCTTAATCATTTGAAAACCTGAGACTGCAAAATCTGCCTCCTGATTTCAAAATGAATTTGCAAAAATTAAACCATGCAATCCTGGTTTACATGAGTTTACTCTAGCCATATATGTCCCATGCAAGAGCCAAACGTAGCTCTGGGTCAGAGCTACTTTTACAGATTCCAGCCCTGGGTCAAATCAGTCCAACATCAAGTGCTTAACAATCTTCAGAGGTTAGTGACAAAGAATGTCCTTATTGCTCTGAAGCTCTGCTAGAGAGAATGGTACTGATTCTGTGACTAATTACGTAAGTTCCCCAATGCCATTTTACAATGTCACCTCCAAATATAATGCCAATACTTCTTTGGTGGTTCTAACCTAGGAAGCAAGGCACAGTCCCACCCATAGCTAATTTTCTTACAAACTTATCTTTTCTTGATAGTGACATGCCCATCAAATGCTATGTGCATAGTAGGTATCCACTAAATGTATCTTTATAATCCTTGAGCAATGATAGATTTTTAAGGAGGTAATAAATAGCACTGTTAAGGAAAGGAAGCAAAACTATCCATCAAGAAAGGTAATAATAAATACATTAATTTCCTTTACATACTTTTTATACAATATGCCATTGCTAGTTTTGGACTGCAGATGGTCATTGGTTCCTTCCACCAACCATGAATATGGCCTTTGCTTTCTGTCAAAACTTAACTCACAACATCACCTACTCTTGTCATGCAACATCTGGCTTAACAACCTACAGTTCTTCTTCAGAAACAAACTTTAGAAATGTAGCCCTTTATTCTTTTTGTTTGTTTTTTTTTTTCCTTCTTTATTTTGTATTTATCAAAAAAAAACACAGTAAAAAGAATTTAAAATGTGGAAGAGTTAACAATAACTATACAGAACTATACAGAGGATAAGAATGATAAGCATGGCTTATCAAGGGTAGAAATACAAATAAGATTGTTACACCTATATTTTCTTTGTGTTCATCTTTCCCTCTGAATTTTTTTTTCCATCCCTGTATATCCTTATTCAAGGTCTCTTCCCCCTCCCAACACATCTGGTCATTTTTTTCCTCTGCAACTCCCCATCCCCTCCTTGGGCAGGGAGCAGACAGTCCTATGGTCCCACTGACCCAATAATGCTTAGATCAGTCTCCACTTCTGGCCAAATCCAGTTCTTTCCCCCCTCCCTCAAGAGTGAGTCAGGTGTTCCTCTAGGTGGAGTGGGATCCAAAGGGTCAGTCCAGGGTGTTTCTGATCCCAAGCTGTTCCGTGGTTGTGGTTTGCCGCTTGGGC